>JARVJO010000001.1:3793658-3810549 GCA_031762555.1 Cynodonichthys magdalenae
GGCACAGATTGTAGTGTAAAGTGCTTTGAGTATCCTGGTTGGATAGAAAGGTGCTATATAAGTACAGTCCATTTACATTGGCATTAGCTGAATTGACAGCACATTTGGTTTTAGCATGATTGGTAGAGCTGTCACCTCTTAGCAAGAATGTTGCAGGAGCTCATCCCCGTTTGAGACCTATGCTAGGTAGAGTTTCCATGTTCCCTAACCCTAATCAGGCCACAGGCCAAAAACATACATCTTAGGTTAACTGGTCAGGGTTGGGCAATATTGACATAAAAATGTATCATGATTAATTGTGGCATTTTGCTGATAACGAATATTAAGAGAATTAATAGATGACAGTTGCACTTGCATGTAGTCAATGTCGTGGCCTTGGTCCACGTTTTCTGGACTTTCTTTTACTCCAGTTTATGCAGAAGTTTCAGGTGATTAAACATGTATGTAGGGTTAGTGTTAGCATAATTTTTTCCACACCAGTTTTCGACGGTATTTTAATCCAATGTTTAGGTGTATGTTGTTGCCACCTAGTGGCACTGCAGGGATATTTAACCATTTTTGTTGAAACATGTAGATAGAGAAAACAAAAATGAAAACAGAAAATATTACCACCATGCTTCTTTGTCCACTAGTATTTGACAGTTTTATTTTCAAGCATTGCTTAAAAAATTTACACTTTTCAGTGTTCTCATTCCCTGCATGGACATCTGGGTTCCTTTGACAGCTTTTCTAGTGCTTTTTAGTTTTTCTTCTTGCTAAGTTGCTGCATTACTTTGTATCAAAAGATTAAATTAAGAAAAATTTGTATTTGTGAAATATTAAGAAATTTATTTCCCCAAATTTTATCATTATCAAGACGACGGCTTAAAATAAACTAGGAAGGAATGATAAAATATGCTCGCTCATTCATGTCTCAAAAGCTTGGTTTTTATGTTATGCTAATTTTTGAAGCTGATATGTTTCATTCCAGTGCTCTTCAGGTTGACACAGAATATCTATCTGTATGTAATGACCGTATATCTTAGTAGTGTTAAATGATGCTCTTTTAGCAGTAGTGGGGATGGTTCTGCTAAACAGCTAACAACTACAAGCGGAACAAATTTTTCATTTAGCAGATTAGCTTTTTCACTAACTTTGCAAACCGTTAGCTGACCAATTAGCTTCCACTGAATTAGGTTTTGCCAACTTTATGTCTGCCAACAGCTAACTAGCACAGGTATAAACAGGCAGGTAGGTATAAATAGGTATAGACTAAGAATAGTTCATAGTTATTTCAAAAAAGTATAATAAAGCTAGTTATAGTAAAGGCTCGGTTTGGGCACCCTCGCCAGCGGTGTGGGTGTTTACACTTGATGCTATGTTGTTCTAGTATTCTCTAAAAGGACATATGGAAGTACACTTAATAACTTATGATAATGTTATAAGTAGGAGAGCAAAAGCTTGCCAGGCGAACAAACTGTTCGAATGGTGCACAGCGCCTTTTCAGAGTTGCAAAAATTCATTGGAGCACAACCACACGCTGGGACACCGCGCGGGGCCAACGAGTAGGGGCTGGGATGGCGTGATTGCGTCACTATTTGTGCGTGATTTGATTTGTTTAATATTTTTATGTATAATATTTTTGTGTGAGCTACTGATGTTTTTATTTTTTGGTTGTTTAGCTGTTTAGCATAAGCTTCAATTTTTTTTTCTTCTACATGTTCTTAGTGTTAGTGAAGCTATATTTTTAGTTAGCAGATTATAAGTTATTGAAGCCAATTTATAATTATCTGTGCCCATCACTGCTTTTTAGTGATGCACCACAACATGTCTGGCCTGGTTTTGAATTTTATTAGCAGCTTTCACTCTATAAAGAATTGAGCCACCACTGACTGGACAGTGGCTCCTCAGTAGTTTATCAGATTTCAGTGCTCCCCAGGTCATAACATCAGATTCACTCATGCTCACAGAAGTTTGTGAAACTGCCACAAATTGCAGTTTATGGATCTAATGAGTGACAAAATGAGGTCCATTCTTAAATCAGTTTTTGATGATCAACAGAAATGTTTTTATTGGCACAAAGTCTGTACGGACCCTCCATATCTTTGGTCTAGCCCTCCTAATGCAGTCGTCACCCAAAACACTTATACTGGTTTATCTCACTTTAGCTTTTTTGTTTTTACTTCATCAAATTGAATAGCAGTTTGTTCATTAGATTCTTCCATCAACATCGGCAAGTAGAGGCACTCAGACCGTTTATGTACCCTGAGAGCATTTTAGTGTGATGCTAAATTCGATTTTGAACAGCAGACATGGCGTACAGACTGTAATATTTTAAATGAGGTTGATGCCAGAATGATTACTCATTCATTCTGCGTAGAGGAGGGGTGTCATTTTGATGATGCAGGAAGAAGCATTATAGGAAATGTTGATATAGTCGCAGCGCGATAAATGATGAAGGCCTTGGAGGTGTCACTTTGTGTAATCACGGCTGTGCGGAGATATGTGTTTATGCCAGAGGACGCTTTGCTTTTTTTGTGTCTTTGTTTCATTCATATGCAGACATTAAAGAACAAAGACCAACCAAAAACCTGAAGAAGAAATATGTGTTCAGAACCGGCCTTGAATACTTTCCACTCTGTGCGCGTCTCTACCGAAAACAGAGACGTATAAAACCACAGATGGTCATTTCAAAGATATATAAAAAAGCTCCTTCACACATTTTAACAAACTGCTGGAAAATTAAAGTTTTTTTTGTATCATAGGAATTAATTTTCCATTTTTTTTAAAATGATGTATCAAATCTGTGTTGCTTCAAAACAATGAGCTGCATAATAAAAGACCCGTACAGTAGCCTGCCACCTTCTCTGCAGCCTGCCAAACTGAACGCAACATCAACAGCCGCGCACCATGTTTATGGATGAGATGTTTTGCATCGCGCCACCGGGACAGGTCTACAGCCGGACCCTGAACAAATAAATACAGAGAACAAATAAATAAATAAATTTAGAATAAAAAAAAAAAGGTCCGCCATCTGCAGCGCTGACATTTCCCACACCACAGAAGGAGCGCGAGCATCTGTTGTTCACCTCGCAGCTTGTGCAGGGTTTAAAGTTGCCGTAATGTCACAGCACCATGCGGTTTGTGTGCAGGAAGCAGAGAGCAACATGACATGTGGAGGGTGCAGTTGGACTGACTTGTTGGCTTGTTTGCTCGTGTGTTTTGAATGTCATTTTTTTTAACAGTAGTGTTTAAATTGGGATTTTTCTAACTCTTCACAAAAAATAAAGAGTGCTAAACTGTCCGAGATTACCTACCTTGAATGGATTATTGCACAACTCAGGCCAGTGTTTGACTCGTTTGGAAGTGTTGGTGACAAATTATGGTTGGTATTTGCAAAGAATCTTTAAACAAGTCACTAAATATGGATGAGAGTTCTCGGGTTCCCCCTTTAGCAAAAACTTACTCTCATGTTACAGAAGTTTTGAACATATTAAAATTATTTGCAAAACAAGTTTCCTCTCAAAATAGTCAGCATTGTCATGAGCATCCGGACCTCGCCCCAAACCTTTCTCAGTTTAGTTGCTTTTAGTCAGAAAAGGGCAGAACAGTGAGAGAAGTTTGGGAGAATTGGGGAAATTTTAAAACCAAATTGTGACAGATTGGTGCCAAAACATAGAACAAATTCTGATCAAATTGTGACATAAATTAGACATAGTTAAGAAACTTTGTGACTAACTTGGAATGGATAAATTTGCACATCAGATGGGAATGTTTTATGAATGTCACAGTTTAATTGCAGTTATGTTTGTGTTTAAAAGAGGGGTCACTTTTTTGAGCTTTTATATCATGTTATGTCATTCCCACACATACCCAGAGTGTTTCTTTGACTCATCCATGCATGTTTGAGAAATCCTTGAATCTCCTCTGGTAACCATTTGGAGCTGCCAAAATGGTTGCTGGTACAAAGCACTGCCCATCTGTACAATGCTCTACCTATCTGTACAAAGCACCGCCTATCTGGGCAAAGCTCCTCCCTGGAGCTCACTATACAGCCAAACTCCCACCCCACAGAGCACTCTTCCCTCGAAGCATTGTTGTGAAGACGTACGTGTGAGTGTTGGAAATTGTAGACCAGTCTTAAAGAAACAGGCCAATTTCAAGGCATTTAAATAGACCATGATGCAAAGTGAGATTTATTTTTTGATATTTACAACATTTTCACAACAACTGAAGGTTACATAGTTACCTTAATGTAGTATACCACAATCAAGTCAAATCATAGTCTATAAATGTTATGTCTCTGTCTATCGTAATCATTATCTTTAGAACCATTTCTCTTCCACACTTCTTCTGTTTTTCTACTCCCGTTCCTTTCTCTTGCACTGTCTCTGTACTGTAATGAAAAAAGTGATTAGCACACTTGATTATGTATATTTAATACATAATACTTACATTTTTTAGGTCAAATTCACAGTTATTCCAAGTGAAAATTTTACCTATTTTCCAGCAAATGTGTGTCCAAAAACCGTTGCAGCCCAGTGAGATACAGGCTTTAATGTGACTTCTTTAGGTGTCTTATACTGAATGTTGGACCTTTGCAGTGGTGGGCACAGCTCTGCTAATTCGCTAACAACTGATAGCGTAGTTAATTTTTTGTTTAGGGGATTATCATTTTGCTAACATTGCATCGTTTGCAGATCAATAAGCTACTCCTAAATTTAGTTCTGCTAATGTTAAATTCACTAAAAAAACGGAAATAACTGTCCCTGCCTACGTCATGCTCCTTGTGTAGCATCTTTAAAATTTTGTGTGTCCACTAGGGTTAGTTTAAAAGGATGAAGATGTCTGATGCAGATTGACTGACAGTCGCCTTTGTCTAATCAAATAATTTTAATATGGTACGAGGGTGATTTTGGTCTGCGGAAATGCCCTAAATCACTTTGTGATGTAGTTGCTCAGTTTATATGGTTTTATCTTGGTGAATTAATAATTCAGGGACTATACATCAAAGGTAAGATGAATTTTCTGATTATTTTTCAAACCAATAGACATGATTCTATTTTGTTTTGTATTTTTTGCTCGTGGTTCAGTGAATCCTGGTAGGATTGCGATGAAACTTGCAGTTTTGGAATCTGAGATTTCTGCTTTCAGCAAACATGGTAGCTGTGTGTGAAGAAGCCACGAAGTGAACAGCTGAGACCAAGATTTTTGCTTGTCTCTTTGTGCAGTTCGGTTAAGTGCAGATTCAACTGCTTGTGGTTTCAACTTTGTTTGGGTGCATAAATGTTTTTTATGAGCTTTTAGCCAAGATTCTGACATTTCGGTGGGAACCACGTCTATGTTTAAATGACTGACATTAATTTGTGGTTATCAGTTAGCATTAACTTCCACTCATTTTCTTACCATATAGTGGTTTAGCGTAAACACAATTTTTAGTTAACGGATTGGTAGTAAGCGAAGCTAACTTTTTGATTAGCTGTGCCTGTCACTGCAATTTTGTTTGGCTTTTGTTTAGCACAAAATGAGGTTAGTGATAAGGATTAGCTTAGTGATGCAATGTCAAAGATGTACAACACAAGGTTTGAAGACCTTTTTAGTCACTGTTGAAGGTTGTTATTTTCATTCAGATTTGAAGGAGGGCATGTTTTCTACATGTTCCAGATTACCTTTTAGTTTCTGGATGTGTCTAGCAGTCAGTGTGTTTCACTTCTTTAGACCTCAACACTTGCCTTTATTAAATTGCTGGTTGGCCTAAATAGAAAATTTAAAATGTAAAAAATGAATATGGAAGTGGTAGCCAGGAAGAAAATACAAAATACCCCCGCCCAAAAAACGGCTAACTGAATTCTGGTTGTCTTCATACTTTAGAGCACATATCTTACAGTAACAGAAAACGACTTTGACTTAATTTCCTTGTGTTCAAGCCAACAATGTGATTGTGTGCTGCTGTACAGAATGCATTCAACCCTGCACTCACATCACACTCCATTCCTCCTCCTTCACAGAGGCTAAATGAAGTGTGACAGAGCACTAAAGTAGGACCAGAACTCCTGGTCCTGCCACAGGAGAGACAAAGATGAAGGAGGCTGGAGAAGGTGGACGGAAAGCGCGTGGGCATGTCTGTGTGAGTGTGGAGGGTAAAATTAATAGCAAGAAAGTGCTGATGGTCTGTGACAGCAGCCAGGTTCTGGGTTTCTGGCTAAACATGACATATTTCAACATTTTGCTGTAGCTAAAGGTATCAGAGAGGCTTTCCAGACAGCAATGAGGTCCAATGTGAGGCCTGGAGTTTTCTTTCTCTGTCAAACTCTAATTTAAAAGTACAGGTTCCCTTAAGATTTCAACATGTTTGTCCGCGTTTGTGTATGCAAGCAGTTAAGACCTTACTGACTCCCATAAACCTTTATACATACTCCTTTTGGCTCAACTGGGTCAAAAAATGGATCATTATTTGTAGAATTTCTCAGGGGTCTACAGTTCTACACACCACCCCCATAGATGACAACAATAAGCTGGTTTGTTGAATGTCTTCAAAAAAACAAAGGTGATAAGAATTTCCATTCAATTTAATTTGGAATTGGATAGTTTTTTAGCCTTGTGGTCCCCAAGTGAGAAGTTGCCTAGCAATTAGGGGTGCACCAATTGCAGCTTTCTGGCAGTTATGTGGGTAAGCTCTTTGGCCCCCTTCATACTTTATGATGACTTTGTAAAACATCATCCAGAATATAGACAATTTTTGCAGAGTTTTGGAGAGGTTTTCAGTTGTGTATCATTGGGCACTCCTGTTGCACACAAGTGATAGGTGGGGGACGCTATAGAACATACAATGTCTAATGGTTTATTTCCCATTTGTGTTGGTGTTGCCCCCTTCAAAGGGAAGCATTTTAGGTATTCATTACATACTTAATTGAGTTCTAATAAAAGCTAACAGCTTTTAAAAGCTTCATTGATGACACGACTCATAAGTGGAATGCTTACTTTATGTAGAGTAAACCTATAGCAGGGTGTCGGCAACAGCTGGCGTAATTAGGGAGGCGATTAAGCATAAAAAACACTAAAGGACACAGATGCATGGGTGCAACACAATAAACTTCTGCATGTGACAATCTTAATTATTTATACACTTAATTAAACCTTATTTAAACTAAACCATTAAGCTGATCTTTTACTTCTGTCTGAGCAAAGTCAAAGAACCACTTTTAGCATACCTGCACTATAGATCTTTTTTAAATAAACTGTTTGGGACTTCACTGCAAATGCCGTAACAGATTGATATGTTTTTGCATTAAACATTAAAGACTCATTGAATAATCTATCGTCCACTGGACCGCCAAGCCGTCCAGAAGTTTGATGTGAAGAAAACTGCTTTGTCTTTACCAGTCCATGGGAGTTTCATGGCTGGCCCCATGCTGCCCAGAATATTGTGACATAGTCGATGTCATGTATAATATTAAAAACTGTCATTCAAAGGTTGTCACTAAATACAACCAACAAACTTGATAAATATATGCACCTGTGTGCATCAGCAAAGTCTACCGAAAAAGAAAAGTAATTTTGATGTCTTTATACAGAGCAGACAGAACCATGTTAAAGCGTGTATGTTTAAGGCAATTCTGTAAGTTTGTGCTTTAACATTGAGGGCATATGGATAAAGTTTTCTTGCAGTGCAGAATGTGGTAATATGAAGAGAAAGCCAAATAAGCAAACTGAATAAACATGAAGTTATGCAGTGGCTTACACTTCTTTTCCATTGTTCCTGGAACAGAAACTGCTGCCTCAACTGCATTTTGTGCTGACAATGAAAAGTGATTTTGTCTTTATAATGACAAACGGCAGTAGGTACAACTCCTAAACACTTAGAAATGCCACAACACTGAACCCGTTCTCCTATCAGAGAAACAACCACTACGTTAACCTATTTTCAATTCTGGGTTGCTGTAAAGTGTCAGCAGTGCAGTTTGAAAGCATCAGTCTCTATGTGGTTATTCAGCTCACAAAGCCACAATGTGTGGTACATCTCAAACTTTTCTCCAAACTTTACAAAACCCTCAGTTCTGTTCCTTTGAAAGACCAAGGCAGCAACACTTTTTCCAATTTAAGAACCTTAGAATTGTGTCAAATAGTTTATTACTTAAAGATGTAAGAATTTTGTATGAGCTCAAGTTGGGAAGCAAAAACAAGGTAAAGATTCGGGTAGGCAGAAAAAAAGTGCACTTTTAAATTCTTAAAACTCCTCTAACACCATTTAATGTCAGTCACATCAAAGTTAAAGTAACAGTCTGACAAACAAGAAGAGTACTAAAGCATGCTGGCTGAAAGGTACTAAACTCAATCATCCAGATCAGCAAGCAAAGCTTGGCTCACGTACAGTAGTGTACTAGCACTTAGTTCACTTTGAGAAAATAGAGAAAGACTAAACAAATGTCAGTCAATGTCACATTCTTTCACACTGGTATGTCCATTTTAGAAGTTTTATATACGTCTGAAATGGTAAATGTACTAAACTTATATAGCACTTTATCAGGTCCCTAAGAACTCTAAAGCTCTTTTTACTAACAGATGTTCATCCATTCACACACATTCACACACTGATTGTAAGCTACAATTAAGCTAATTTGCACGTTCTGTGATCTGAGAGAGATGCAGAGTAGAGCCACTGCTCCTCCACATCGAGAGGAGCCAGTTGAGGTGGTTTGGGAATCTGGTAAGGATGCCTCCTGCATGTCTCTGTTAGGAGGTATTCCAGACATGTCTCACTGGGAAGAGACCCTGGAGAAGACCCAGGACGCGTTGGTGAGACTATGTCTCTCGGCTGGCCTGGGAACACCTTGAAATCCTCCTGGAAGAGCTGGCTGGGGAAAAGAGAGGTCTGGACCTCTCTGCTCAAGCTGCTGGCCCCGCGACCTGACTCGGAATAAGCAGAAGACAATGGATGAAGATAAACACCACAGACAAGTTGGCACAGTCTTCGGCTTTCAGAATACAGTTCTTACTGTTGATCAAAAGCCGCTTACGATATGTATGGTATTTAAAGCTACCAGGATCATTTTAACTCATTACACTGTCTATGAATTCTTCTCCTCCTTTCCTCTCCTATTTATGTATCCAGCTACAGCGAAACCCCCCATATGTCTACTGAGGGGAGATGCTGTACAAATGTCTATGTTTAATCAATCCAGGTTAAGTGCTGGCCGTCAGCAACCAGCGCTGACCAAATCATCAATTAATCCCTGATTGAGCAAAGTGCTCCTTCTTCATGATCTGTGTTGGCTTTTTTACTGTTTCAAGAATCTGTGAAATAAAAAAAAATTGAGAGTTGAATTTTGATTATTTTTAAGTTTTGGACAGAGTTTGCATTGTGTTAAATGTGCTTCTCCTCAGTCAACTGTTTATGCTGATAAGCTATTTCTATTCAGCTTTAGAATTTCAATAATGTGTCTCGTTTAAAGCTTGACTGGTGGTTTTATAATCACCCGTGTTTCCAAGGGAGTAAACGCTGCCCTGTGAAATAACTGTACCTAATGACAAGGTGGAAAGATGCTGCATAAAAGACCTGCAGTCTCTTGGAGACTCAGCAGAATGAAAATATGCTTAAAAAAACAAAAAACAAAATAAATAACCACCATATTTTTGCACTTTATTTGGACAAGATGTTTTTGCACATCATGCAGGATAAACTGTGCTTTAATCCAGTTGCTGGGGACAGGGAAGCATTATGTATGATTATGTACATGGATAAATTATGTATCTCATTGATGTAATTAGAGAAGCTCCTAGACTACATTTGCCCAAATTAGAGCCTTAAAGTATTTCACTGTGTTTAATGTTGCATTGAATACAGGCTCGGCTCGGCTTGGCATCCCCAAATCATCTTTAACTCCCATTAAGAAAACAATCTCAGCCATCGCTCAGCTGTTAATAGCTTCATTTGTTAATGATGTGTGCTTTTAGTCTTTGTGTTGCCGGCTTTAATGTGGGATGCTCAGTTTGTGAATCACAATAATTTAAAAAGAGATGAAAACCACTGGCTAAAAGCAAACAGGATTTTTTTTCCTCTTTTAAAAAAAAAAAAGCTGCCAAGAAGCAACAGGAATGATTGGAGCAGGAAGGGAGGAGGTGGATGGAGAGAGACGGGGATTATGATAATACCGCGGCGACAGCTGTTCAGCTGTGGCGAGCAGCTGTATCCACTGAAGGGGATGAGGCTGGAGCCAGGACAGGAGACTGTTACCACCACAATGACAGCAGTGTTTGCCAAAACAGAGGCAAAAAGCTGCTGCATACAGCTATAGGCTGAAGCACAGGTGATGGGTAGATATAATAAACATAAAGATAGAAATCAAACTGGGGGGGCATTAACCAAACATGAATTCTGTTGATGAAAAATCAATGACAACTAACTGCACAGCTTGTTAAGTCTCATTCAGCAGAGATTTTCTAATTTTACACCTCAGCTGCTTGGAGAGGAGAGGCATCTCAGCCTGTAAAAACAGTGGAATGATGTGGTTTAGGAGCTGCTTTGTCATTTCAGAAATAATATCCTTTCATGATGTCATCAGGATTATCTCGAATGTGGCTTAGAGCAAACGAGACAGAACAGGCACGGTGTTCGTTCGAAATCCTTTTAAGCTCAAATGCAGTGAAAGTGACTGATATAATCTGAGTCATGATTGAATTTGTTTTGTTTCTGTTTAGTTTTTGAAATTTTGAGTTTTTAAATTTGTTGGACCAAAAGCTGCGAATGAGCATGATTTTTGATAAACTGAGCTGATTGTGCCCCAGTTCACGAGCTGCATTCTCCAGAGTGCTCATTTGTGGGCCAGTTACGTCACTGCCCCACACCAAAGGCTCTGTCACATTTCGTGGGCTCCTTATGTTGCTGACAAAACCGCAAAAATAAAGAAAGTACCTGAATATCTTTTGCTGCTGATGATATCCCAGGATTCATTGCGCTGTAATTAATTTTTAAAAGAAAAAGGCAGGGTTTGGAAAATCATAACGGACTGAGGAGTTTGTTGTTCAGCAACTTAGTTTGGTGAAATTATGTTGCTGGGATGTTCAGTAATTGCATACTACAAGTACTGAGCTTTTTATAAAAATGTATTTTACTTATACTAATCAAAAAGGCATATGTAAAAAGACAATACACATTTTAAGTAGACTATATATAACAATGAACACAAACAGTGAACACCACATGAGTAAAATTAAACAGAAGATAGGGATGATTCTCATTTTTTCACTTCTGATTCGGTTTGATTTCTACATTTGGATACCGATACTATGTTGATACCAAAGTTCTGTTTTCTGCTTTGTTTTTAATATTATGATTATTAATGCCATCATAATTAAAATGTTATATTACTGTCATCCTTAGTTGATTTTAAAACAGTTGCAAATATAAGTAACATTCATAAATGTGTACAAACTTAGCAAACTTTCATTCTCCACCTCAAACAGAAGCTGTAGTTTCATGTTAAAAAATTGCCTCCTTGTTTTGACTCAAACACACTAAAACTGTATGCTAAACACACTAAACTACACCTTAAGTATAAAATCAAAACGTGCTAAATATAAGATATCTCTCAAATCTCTTTACTCATGTTGCTCTCCATCGTCACCAAATTTCATAGAATTTTCATCTTTTTCTTCCTCCTGCTGCAGAATTTCTGGCACCAGACAAAAAACTTGGTGCCTCAGTCAGAAAGCAAGAGATGGTTGTTTGGCTTGAGAAAAGGGTGAGACGGCTGGACAATTGGAGTGTTTTCTTCACGAGTCTGCCCTTTGTTTCCTATTGCCTTGCGCTGCAACAGCAACACGTTTCAAAATGCCGATCATTTACAAACAATAAAGAAAAGTCATAACCCTGATTTTACTCGGCCTATCAGCACAATTTAAAAACTGGTGTATAATTTGAAGTCTCTACTTTTAAATACATGAAGTCATGTGGTGAAAAGTTGGTTAGACACAGAGCTGCACACCTGCTAGCTAGCTGCAAACTGTGGAATGGATTTACTGAATGGAGGGGTGTCTCATTGAGACTCACGTCCGTTCAGGAAATCCAGCTAACAGAGCAGCCGTACAGGAATCACTTCTGGAGTTATTTCAGCAGACATTAAAGCACAGACATGGCTCATGGATCGGAAATCTCCCCATGTTGGATTGGAAAAGTATGTTTGTATCGGAACGGATCGACTCCATACAGAATACAAAATATTAAAAACCTAAATAGCAACTAGTGTTGATACTTGAACTAAACCCACAGAATTACCTTTCAAATTATATTTTTGACATATTCACAAAATCTTAGGATTAAAACTTAATGCTTTCAATGAGAAAAGAGTTTACAGATTTTGTCAAGAGCTCTAAAATAAACAAGTAAAATGTGTCCAATGATCACTATACAATAGTTCCTTTAACCAGTGTATTACATATAGGATTAATCAATAACATTTACAATAGATGAAATAGGTTTCATTGGATTTTTTTGCATATATTGGATCAAGTCAGCATTTTTGATTATCCAGCAGATGGAAAAAATATTCCTATATTATATTCTGTATTTCCTAATAATTTTTTTTCTGCTTCAATCTGCTTTTTTCTGCATCTCACGCCTGACATAGTGAAAGAGTCTTAGTTGAATGATTTGATATAGAATGTAATATAGTACTTTTTATACATGTGCATTTTTCAGGGCCAATGAAAAAAAAAAGAAATGGTTCAAATCAATGGAAATATTGCTAAATCCAAACAAATACAGACCTGGTTTTTGTGCAAGTAATTACATCTGTGGTCCCCGATGGGAAAAGGAAGAATTTAGGCTTAAAAGATGAATGTACCAAAGACTTATACACAGAAACAATATCACATAATACAGTCTGTGAAAGGGAACAATAGGGACAAAAAAGTTGACATTTATGTGAAGTTCCTGTGCTTCATTTGTAGTAAATGTTTTATTTTTTTCACAGAGCATAATACTTCTATTGATTTCAGGAGCAGTTTATTGTGGCTTTATCAGAGCAATTCACTCTGAGAAGGAAATAAAATCAAGATTTACTTTCTTTATCTTTCATCTTACATCTGTAACTTAAAGAACGGACATCAACAGTCAGTGTTTGTAAGAAGAGACCTCAGTGTTTCAGCCTTCAATGAACAGAAACATCCTAGAATATCACAGTTTGTGTCTTCAAAGGGTTCTGATGTTTCTGAGTCTTTCAGGCAGGCTGGAAGCTCATGGTGGTTGTATACTCCTGAATTTTTATTTATTTTGTTTTTCATTCCTGATTAAAGGAAGATGTTACCTCATGCACAGAAACATCTTGTCCCAACATGCCAATCAAAACCGTGCTCAACCTTTTTTCATAAAACAGTGAAAGCTTGCCACTGAGGTTGGAATTGATAAGTGTCAATGTCTTATTTATTCATTTAAAGAAAACAAAATGGCTAATTCTGTGGCAACCTTTTGTATTAGTTTTGTGATTCATTATGAGTGGACTGTCTAAAGTTTTCAAAAACATTTGGGCTTCAAAATGTTTTTATACTCATTCACACTGGATAACAACCTTGTGACCTTCATGTATGTTTATAACAAACTACAACATATTAAAAGGGGGCTAGATCACATCAAAGTTGGAAATTCTCCTCATGACACTTCTATGCTGTTAATACTTGTCAAATCATTTTTTTTCTTGCTATTTTCTACATTCCCAATACATACTCTTGTGACCACACCCCTTTTTATGTTTTCAGCAACACACTGCCACAACAAAACTACCAAGTACACCCGTAATAGCACCACCCACTGCAGTCTGCCTTGGCATAACTGTCTCAGACCAGGGGTGTTCAACCTTGGTCCTCTCGGACCACTACACTTCGTGTTTTAGACATTTTTCTGCTCCAACACCAAACAGGATTAAAAACAAGGGACAGCACTGGTGATCTTAAGTCTGGGTCAGCAATTTCTCACACAAACCAAACAGCCTGGGATGGGGCCCACATTAATTTTCTGAGTCACCAAACAGTTTGCCTGAACCTTCGACCAACCAAAAGTCCTCCCTTGCCTGAGTTTCGCTTCCACACGCACCAGAGTTGCAGTCCTTCTGGCCACCCTGTACCTGTCAGATGCTTCAGGAGTCTTCAGGGAAAGCCAAGTCTCAAAGACCTCTTTCGTCTGCTTGACTGCCTCCATCACCACTGGTGTCCAACAGTAGGTCCTTTGGTTATCACTGCAACAGGCACCAATGAAATTCAGGCCACAGGTCCTGAAAGCCGCATCTGCATTAGAGGCCCTGAGCATGCCCCATTCAGATTCCATGTCCCTGACATCTTAAGGACACATAAAAAAGTGTCCTGGAGGAGTGAGTTGAATTTTGCATGGACAGAGGAGTCCAGCAGATATTCCCAGTTCACCCTCACTATATGTTTGGGTTTACCAGGTCTGTCTGGCAGCCATCCCTACCACCAAATCCAACTCACCACCAGGTGGTGAATCTGGTTAAATGAATACTTTGAAACTTTACATAACTCGGTAAAAGCCTGTTCATGTTCAGCCAACTATTTGTCTGCTTATCTAGGATAACTATAGTTCACATAGGGTCAAGTAACCCTGCCGGTTTCCTCCCTTTTCACAATCAGAACTGATTACTTAGAGCTGGTCTAACTTGGGTTCTTGGTCTCAGAGGACCCACAGAACCTTGTTGTTTCTTCCCAGGTAAGATGCACAAATCGATGAACAGATTTCAGGACCAGAAGACTTGTCTCAATCCTTTAGCTTGATTGATTTCTATCCCCATTGAAGCTTTTGCCCTCCTAACCTTTGTCTTGTTTTTTTTTTCCTAATGCTGCATTTTGCACACTCCCCCTTTAAACCTCTCTTTTGTTCTTTGTCTTGTTGTTCTGTAACTCTAACTAATCTTTTTACTCTTATTTTATCATGCTGTGCCGTACCTTCAACATATTCATTCCTGTATCTGCTCTCCTTTTATGTCTTCTTTGTCTCTAGGTCTCACAGCATTTTCTTTTATCTTACTGTATCCCACTATATCCTAATCACCTTTTCATCTTCCCCCTCTACTTTTCTCTTCTGCATCCCAAAGGCCTCAGGCTACCAGCAGAGGATTATCACACATCTAAGCAACTCATTTCAGTCAGTTCTGTTGGTCCAGTTAGTGGATGGCATCAATCTGCCATGTTCCTGATTAACAAATTTATTCTTTGCAGGAATATATATCAAATGAGTGAAAAAGGCCTAAATGTGTCCTAATTATATCCTTTTGGAGTTGCAGGGAAATTACCGTAATGCATGTTGCCAAAGATAGCTTGCTGTTGTTTTTGCATCCTGTAATACAAACACAGAGAGGATGCACATGTATTCGTGTGAACATTGCCAGCCTTAAATGTTCCCGACTCCTCCTTTTAGAAAAGCAGGCTGCCAGTTTGATCACAGCCCAATTATAGCAATTGCCCAGATATTCATGAGAGAACAGAGGAATCTTGAAAAGAAGAGGGGAAAACCACAGAGACTTAAAGCGGTGGAGCGTGGAGATCAAAAAGAGAACATGGCAACAACAAAATGAAAAGGGAAGAGATGATAAAAGACAGGTGAATAAGTAGCACTACAGGAAATAGTTTGCCTCTTTATTTTTTAGATTCTTTTAGACAAAAAAATCCAATTCACCAAATCACACAGATTTATGTCAGTTTTAACACCAAAGGGGATATTTGAGGTGTAGCTGAAACGCCAACCTGTCAATTGATGAACAGCCAATTTAGTAACCCAGCCTGATTTAAAAGTGGTTCTACAAATGACACTCTGTACTAGACATTCATACAGACTTCATTACAATGTTGTTTTTTTTTTGTTTAAAAAATATCTTTGTTCAGATGACATGCAAGATTTTAAATAAAGTACTGAAGTTTCCGTGTTGTACCACTAGATAGCAGAAATGTCTACCACAACAACATATAATAAACCAAAAAAGAACAAGCTTAATATGACAAAATAAAAAAAAAAATTTTCTTACAGTAGACACCATTTACAGTCTTTACAGAACATGGTCAACAGAACAATTGGCAACAATATTAAGCTAATGTCTAATTCAGCGGTGTCAAACTGTTTTTCACTGAGGACCACATGAGCATCATGGTGGCCCTCAAAGGGAAAGATTTAATTAACTTTGATGTTTTTAACTTTGACTAAAAAGAAAACATCACGCTCCTGGTCGCATTCCTACAGCTTAGCACCGCTAACAATTACTGAGCTCTACGGGGTATTTCCTGCATAGAAACAGTGTTTTAACATGTCTTCCTTTAAACCTTTAAAAGTACTACATGTACAACTGACTAAATGTGGAATTAATAATACAGAAGTACTAAAAGTAAAAGTAAGAGTTTTACTCACTGAGTTGTGGTGAGTAGCTGCTGTCCACTCCACAGGGAATTCCCACCAAAGAGGTGTTCCAGTTTAAAGTCATGACTTGTTAGTGGGAAATTCTCACGTCTTGTAGGGATGAAAACAATGAATCGATTTACAATTATTTGTTGAAAAAAAGTTCATTAGATTAAAATTTGTAGTATTCAATAAACTGCTATTGTTCACTTAGACGGACTGGAAAGATACGCTCCTCTTTCACCACTCTGTTTCAAATTGAGTTTTCAAACTTCAAACCAATTTTTAGATTGTGTTGATAGGCCAAGTAAAACCTGAGTTATGATAGTTTACACCCGCCCTTTTAAATGACACAATAACACAGCAGATAATCTCATGGAAAAAACACTGCAGTCCTTCTCTTGAGCCTGTCTTGTAGGAGTTCTCTTCCTGTTTGTGGACGGAGTTTACTCGCGACGGAGTTTTACTCGCGACGCTTTTTTTGATTCTCCTTTCGTTGTTTGATTATGGGGCCAAAGAAAA
>JARVJO010000001.1:3814993-3830214 GCA_031762555.1 Cynodonichthys magdalenae
CGCCATTTTCACCTTTTGGCCATACGTTCACTTTTAGTATGGTTTCCACGCAATCCTTTATAAATGAGGCCCCTGGTGTCAAGCTGGCACGGCTGGCTGATAGCTGGCATGTCAAGTGTTTTTTCAACCAGATGTGGGCCAGGTCTGGCAATGATGGCACCGTTTTTAAGATGGCATGTCATAACTGCCGCAGTTAAGGTTTGGTTTATACGGTGCTGGTCCATGCATTGACCACCTCTGGCAAACCACATTTGGGCCACCAAAGGACCGTCATTCTTTGTGATATCTTGGTTAACATTGTGTGGCCCAGAACTGGGCCAGATAAATGTAACATTTGCTGAAGACAAAGAGTCCACATTCCTTCATACACTTTTAGTTCTAAACCTCCTTAAACAGAGCAAGAAAAGCGTAACAATGTTAAAAAGGTTCTTTTACCACAGTTTGTCTGGTAGCCAGATGTTTTTGTGTTCCACCTTATTGAGAAGACTCTATCGAGTGAAGTCAGCACGAGTCTTTGTTTGAACAGAGCACAGAGGAAACAGAGGCAAAGGTCCGTGTAATTGACCTTCCTGCTTTCCTGCCTGGCTAGTTTAATAAATGCTGGCAATCACAAACTACTGTTAAAAACCTAACGAGCAGCAAGAATCAGGGGATGGCCTCAGATGCAGTGTGCAGTCGAGGTCCAGCTCTTAGAATGACTTCAACCAGATGTGACCAACCAATCCTGAATCATTAACACAACCACTGAATGGGAAAGGTGGGGTTAACGAGAAGTGATTTGGATGAATTACAGCCTTCATTTTATGTGACGAAACCTTTTCGAGAACGAGACAAGAAAAGTTTACTCCCACTGAGATCCATTGAGATTCATTTCATGTTAGCCTTTTGACACTAGTTTAAACAGTTTGGAAGCTTGGCTTGAAATACAGTTTTCTGGATCTTGAGATCCTTTTGGATTTATAGAGAAGAATATAAGTCTTTTTTATTGTGTCTGTGCAGATGCCTGTGAGAAAATGATAGTGGGTGAAAAAATGGAATGGCGAGAAAGTGTCAATGCCGAGTCATTCCGCAGTTTAATTGATGTGAAATTTAATTTTTTCAAGAATTTATAACAAACTTATTTGTTTAAAAAGGAGCAAAAAATGAGTTTCCTTCTTCGGTTGCAGACTGTGATGAATTGTTTATTCATGTGGTCTTTTTTTCTGAAGAATGTAAATTAGGGCCGTCACACACTTTGATAGAGCAGTATTTCCTCTATAAGAAATAATGAGAAATTGTTTTTTTCCTGCGGAGTCCTGAAGTCTGTGTCTTCATTTTCCCTAAGTCATGTTGCTCGTTTAACATTTCATCCCTTTGTCTGTTCAGTGGCCCTCTATTGAAACCCACTTTATAGGAATGTGTTAGAGACAAACAGCAGTTGTCAAGTTGGAGTTCATGGTCAACTTAGTTATGGGCTTGACTCTCAATAGGGTCTCTTGTAGATCCGCTATGATGTCAACCAAGGGTCTTGACCACCATGTTGACTTTTCCCCCAATAAAGCCTATTAATGCTGGTTGTCTTGCTCACAAACTATAAACCCACTGTGGCTCACAATGTGGTCACAGTGATACAGAGATGGTCTTCCATTGGTCGGGTCGTGGGGTTCATCACAAACTTCCTTGTAATAAACTATCTAAATCCAAAGAGTAGGATGAGACTTTTTTTTCCTTTGTCACTTCCGATGAAAGTAATGAGCTCCCAACCTTTGATCGCCTTGGTGTGACATGTTTACCGATGCTTGTTGACTCAAAGTATGCCGCTGTGATTTGTTTTTATTGAATTACAAATGACTGGCTGGCAGAGCAACGCTTTTCTGAAATAAGCAGGGATTCTTGGCCCGTGCCAAATTTTCCCTTTAGTTCATTGAGCTGTAGCTAGCATCTGCCAAGCTGTAGCCCTAACGTGGTGTTCTGTACAATAAAGACAGTACAGGAATCTGGCTTCTGTGCTGCTCAGCAGTCTTGCCAGTGCGGCTTGATCCGTGACTGCCAAATACACAGCCTGCCTTTCTCAAGCAATAATTTATGGTTGAATAGATCTTTGACAAAAAAATAAAAAATCCATAGAGAGAACTTGAAGTTTTAAAGTCTGATTCAGTGTGTAGGATGGATAGATAGAATAATGTGTATGATTGGAAACCACCAAAGTTTAAATAAAATAGTGAGGCAGGTAATTGACCGTTCTCCTACTCAAGCGCAAGATATTATTTTAATATTGATGCATTTTTTGAAAAGGGATTATTATATCAAATTATCTAGAAGGTTAAAAAAAATTCAAACACATTTTATGGTGTTGTTTCTAATTCAAATCCAAGGCCTTGTTGACGCTATATTATTATGATCTGTTGTTTTTGTTTAATATTGGTAATTATTATTTTTTCTTTCTTTTGATCATATTTTCTTCTGTGCTTTGATCTGTTTGTGCCATCAGCCAGTTTAGTTTTTTCACTCAGCTTTCTTTGATTTTCCAGTCAACCTGCCACACCCATCCACACCTGCTCTCTGCTTTACTGATCACAGCTGCAGCCACTTCTCCTCATTAATCCCAGCCTATTTAGTTAGTTTGTTCCATTTCACACACCAGTAAAGCATTATGTGTTTTCATGCAAAGTCAGGTTCTCCCTGTGTTCTCCTCACACATCCTTGTGATTACTTCCAAGCTTGTCATTTAGGTTTGTTTTGCTGGTGCATCATTTTGTTTTAGTTCAAACTAATGTGTAGTTATTTCCATGAGCTCTTTGTACCTGTCTGAGTAATTGTGTCCAACAAATATCAAAATGTCAAATTTATTTATATAGCACATTAAAACAACAAAAGCTGACCGAAGTGCTTTACACTCCAGTCAAATACTTCCAAAACCAAACAAATGAATACATACAAATGAAATACAGAAACACGCTCTAACTCAAACTCAAACTGGAGCAGCTATTGCAACAGCCCTATCACCCCTACAATTAATTTTGGATCTAGGAACATGTAAAAGATACTGGTTGGTAGACCTGAGTCCTAGTGAACAACCTGAAACTGTGACAGAATGTATATGAAATTAAACTGACAAATGAAAATGGGTGTAATGAGGATAAAACCGAGAGCAGGTGTAGGTTGACTGGAAAAACAGAGCTGACTGAGAAAATTAAACTTACTGATGGCACAGAGAAACAAAATAAAGCACAAAATAAAACAATAATAATAAAATAATCAAAAATTATCCCAAACCACAGATCCTGATGCCAATTAATTGGCCAACCAAATCAATCAAAAACAGTTTGACACTTACAAAAAAAAACCGCAATCATACTTGTGCATGATCATTTACCAAGTAGAATTTTTTTTACATTAAGTAGCTGCTACAACCAGCTTACAGTAGACCTCAACTTATTTTTTATTAGATGATAATGGTGTTCTATTTATTTTTTTAAGAGTACACATTTTTTAAGAGTTATACAAAAACATGTATTTTCCATTAAGCAGTTGTTTTATTTTGGTAAATGGAAACTACATATTAGCCTATACCAAACAAACAACAAATATCCATATTAAATATCAGTCATTCACTTCTCTGATTTCTTCAATTTGGGTATAGGCACCAGGTGTGGAAAAACTCAAATTGATAGACCTCTAGTAATTAGTGTGTGTGTGTGTGTGTGTGTGTGTGTGTGTGTGTGTGTGTGTGTGTGTGTATGTATGTATGTATGTATATACTGTATACATGTATGTATGTATGTATGTATGTATGTGTGTGTATGTATATATATATATATATACACACACACACACAAAAATAAAAAACTCTCCAGACCTGGAATTTTCTGGCTTACAAAACTAATTCATGTCTTGCTGTCAAGATGCTGTGCTACATACAAACATCCTGAGTTCTCAACCAGAGTAAAGTGAAGTGACAGCTGGTAAACAAGATTCTGTTTTTACAACCAAAATATGCAAATATTATTGAGTGGTTGAACTAAAATAGATCTAAAAGAACCAAAATGCCCCACAAACTTTACCAACACAGAATTCGAGTGAGGAATTAAACTGAAAAGACACAAGAAATCCAAAGTTGCTCAGGAGGCATGAGCACTAATAGTGCAGCCTGGTAGATCTAATCCTTCTGTCGAGGGACTTTCTGCCTGCATGATAAGTGTCAAGCTTTGCACCAGTGTCTCATTAGAAGGAGGACAGCTGTGCAGAGGCGGACAGCCACTTTCCAGAGACACCAGTTGAGTCACTGAAGGCCAGCAACCAATGGAGAAACACTTCCCACGTGCTGCATGACTCAGACAGCTTCACATGATTGATCGCTCATACAATTTAGACATGAGAGGTGTCTAATTACACATTGAAAAAGGAAAATGTATTGACAGAAAAAAATAATGAAGGCAGAAGGTTGTGTTCTGCTGTGGCTTTCTGGACTTTGTGACCGAAGTCTGAACTTTACCATGAGGTAAACCCATGACGGTGTTCTGGGATTATTGACCTTGGCAGGATGCTCATTGGACGTGATGGTGTAGCGGAGGGCTACGTTACCAATGTTACATCGTAGCAATTTATCCTGTGGCTACAATCTCCGCTCCCTGTACAGAAGTAGCAGAACCTTTGGCAGTAACGAGGGGGCGGGGGTCAATTATCGTAGGCAGGGCACTCTGTTCTGTTGACAGGGTGGGTTAAACTTCTTGGATAATTGTAGGAAAAACACTGTATAAAATTACCTTTTCCTCATCAAGGGTCTAAAGCAGGGGTGTCAAAGTTATATTAATTATAAATATTACATAATAATGCCTATAGAAATACAAATTGTCTTTTCCAAAATATATTTTAAGAAGCATTAACAGATGATTAAACAGCTTAAATTTGGAAATGCACATCTTTAGCATTCATTTCTTTTACCTTCTTTTCTCTTTCTTTTTTCATTTTAATATTTCTTGAAAATGTGCTTTATCTCAGTTCAAAAAAATCAGTTAAAGGACAAATCTCACAAAAAAGTCTAATTATTTGACTTTAAAAAGAAGAAAACACCAAAAAAGATTATTAAGGTTGATTCTTTGTTGCTCTTCTCACATCAAAACCGAACATTACTGAAAAATTCTAACTTCATTTTCTTGGCTTGAAAGTTGTTCAGCTGTTATGAGAAAAATACACTAAATGCAGTAATAAAAGGGAAACAATGAAACAATTTTACATTTAAATTATGATCAATGGGGTTAATGTTACCTTTAAGTTTGACACAAGTGGTCTTAAGATTTGTGTAGAAATTCACTGGACTTTCGTTGGATTCTTAAATGATTTTTGTCTCAGGTTCTTCTAGTCTTCCCTGACTGTGGGTGTTTTCTACTTTTTCTCAAATTTGTATAAATAAAAACCTCTTTTAATTAAATGAAGACGCGATTCACCAAAGTTTTAAATTTGTAATTTTTTTTTTAAATGTGAAGGCTTTCATTTTGCTATAAATTAACTACATCCTGAATGCCTGGAATCGTGTGGCCTTGTTCAGTACTCGATATGAAAACCATCCTAACTTTGTGCGGATGATGATGAAAATGTCTGGATCTGAATCCATATTGCAGGTGAATAATACAACTTTTATACCATCTTGTAAGCAATTCAAAGGTTTCCCTCCTGCTCTGTCAGCTGCTTTTTTATTTTCTGACTCCGAGAATTTCCGACACAAAAATGGAGGCAAGCATAGCCTGAAAATGTGAGCCATAATTGTGTTCTACAGACATTATAATAATGCAGGGTGTCCACATTAAGATGTATTAAGAGTTTTCTTATTACCAAGACTTTGTTGCTTGGCTCAAGGCTGCCACCTTTTTAAAACAGAGTGTTTTGGCAGCTACACCCCCCCCGGCCAATCAACTCACCTCTGCCTGAAGGTCGACGTGGCTTCTTTGTGTGCTTCAGTACCTAGATTTTCTTACCAGCCTGTCAATCACACCTCTGGGCCTCACAGCACTGCCTGACCCGTTGGCAGTCCTGCCATAGCGATGCAAATCCCAGCAGACCTTGCTGTCAGGACCAGCAGCTCTAAGATATATGAAAGACAAGCACATCTGATCCTGTGCACATAAGGCTTGTACCTCAAAGCAAGATGTCTTAGTTATATGAATAATACATTAAGTGCACCTTTTTTTCCTTTAAAATATTGGAACACTATTGTAATTGTCCCATAAATCAACAGAAATATGTTTTTTTCATAAACAAAAAAATATTGTCAGTCTTTTAAAACAAATTGAGTATACTATTCTAGTGTCCTAATTGAAATAGAGACTATTTAATCTCTCAGGTAATAATCATTGGGTTCACATCAAGTGATTATGTTTTAAAGTCAATCAGATTTAAAATGGCTTCCACAGCTTACTGATGTTACAAAACTCAAAGAGGGCAAAAAGTCATTGAGTTTTGCTAATAATGAGCTGCAGTTTGTTGTGGAAGTAGCTGAAGTCATGCCCAACACAACAGCTATTCATCTAATAGATATTTATTTTTTAAGTCGACCCACTCTAAAAGGGCCGCCAAGGCCAATTGACTTTAGAGAACACAAAAAATGATTAGACCTCTCAGTGCTGCATAGATATCTATATTCTGTTCCGCTCATATTTTTAAATTTGTTCGGTTTTCTCTATTATTTTTGTTTTGAACAATAACGTCAGAATTTGCTGTGGAACTGCAAAACAAAGTCATAAACGTGAATTCATGGTTCTGGAGGTACGCCGCCTTCATTTTCCTCTGGCTCTGGGTCTAACATGTAAGGCTGGATGGACAAGTCGTCCCTTGTTGAGATCTTTGAATTAATGTGTGACCTGTGGGGTGAGTGGTTGTGAACTGCCTCATTTGTATTTAAAGAGACAGCATCAAAACGAGTTGTTCTCAAACGCACCTCAGAAAAGGGGTGAAAGAGGGGCTTGTGGAGTTACAATAAGGAATTCAGACTAAAGCTTTGCAGTTCCACTTTATCTAGATCCTAACTGAATAATTTCAGTGTGAAAAAAGATTTAAAATCATGTCTCCTTTAAGGGCATAAAAGGGGGAAAATCTGTACAGCTGCTGAATATGTTTTTACATTATTAAACTCAAACCTTGTTATCTTTCTCTTAAGCTAAATCTTGGTGTAATAACTGAGAGTCATTCCCTAACTTTAACATCCATCCATCCATCCAGTTTATATCTGCTATTATATCGTTTATATCGTCTATATATCTGCTGTAAAGCACTTGGCATTAAATTTTTTTTGAAAGAAACTGCTTTATATGGTTTTAGTTATTGATTGATTAATTTATTTAAAGTAAAACCTGTGAACAAGGTCTCTAAACTCACAGAATATACAGTATTTACTTTATTACAGATTTACATCATTATGTATTGGCACTGATTTTACTTTGAAATTCAGTTTTATTTTTGTCACCTTTTTTAATGACTGTCATTTTCCTCCTTGTTTTCCTGCAGGTCATCCTGATCCTAACCAAGTACTACCACGCTGACTCCACCAAGGTGTTGGAGAGTTCCCTGTGGAGGTAAGCCAAACCCTCGCACCATCTTTACCCTCGCCGGATGTCTCTGTCATGTCTCGCCTCAAACAGACGTTTTCGTCAGCAAGCAGCTTCTCTTTAACAGCGAGGTCAGCGTGGGTCTTTGTTATCTTTGCGCTGTGCTTGTTTAAGGAGGCCAGGGTGAAACTGAGCTCTGTGATGGACAAAAAACATCAGCAGGAAGCTGAAAGTAAAGCAGGAGACCGGAGAAAGGGGTGCTGCGAGGTTAGAGTGGGCATCTGTTTAGGCAGATAGCCTATCAGCACGGCGCAGTCAGGGTGGTAGACCGACGGGTTAAATCTGCCTGCCTGGCAGAGTTTCTTCTATTTAACAGAGCTCCCACTCGCCAACACACTTCTCCGCACTCTCCCTGTCGAGCAGCAGATACAGTATTTATTCCTTCCACTCCACTTGACAACAAGTATATCTTGTGCTGCTACATATATCCTCATGGAGTATTAATGTCCGGTTCATTTTTCGCCTGCTCCCTACCTGTTCACAGAAGCTGCTTCACAACTGAACCCGACCTTGTGGAAAACGGGGTTGAGGAGGCTTAATTATGTTCAAATTTCTGAATAAATCTCAGAAAATAGACAAGTGAGGACGCATGAAACTTGTTCAAATTAGTTGTCTAGAAGCCATTCGTACCGAGCAAACGCTGTTTGATGGTTGTGCTTAATTCATGACATTCACCTCATTGAAGCCTTCATGACTTCAAAGCTTCCGCCTCTCATTAGCTCTGAGTGCCAGTGTCCCTGGAGGACCGATATGAATAATGTACATATTTTTCTCCTTCGCTGTTGATGTTTTAATTGTTGCAGTGCATGAATACGGCTGGAGATTCAATATCGGACGGCTTGTTTTGTAAGGGAAAAAGCCAGCAAATGGTGGAGTTTAGTCTGAACTCAACCTAAATTGGCAGAAACAGGAGCTGGCGGGCTGTCTTCTGGGTTTTTTTTGTCCAAAATTCAGACATCATTATGAAATTAACATGTTTGTGGAAGGACCAATATGGTTCTGTCCGCATTTGTTTAGATTTTGTGTATGGGGTGTATTTCAGTTCCTTTGTAGCTGTCAGTTTGGCACGGTGAACGGACAGCCACAGTCCTCAGACTTTAAGGCTTTGAAGTCGCAGGCCTGTAGGATCAAACAGGGAAGACGGGAGAAGATGAATGGGTTTGTAGTCTTGCCCTGTCAGGTAGCGTAAGATCAAGATGTCAGGTTTCACAATGAAAGAAAGTCACCTCAGAGAAGAGAAGTTTTTGGGTTGATTGGGTTAATATATTGAAACATTTTTGGCTAAAAGTGGACTAGAAATTATGCTAAAAAACTTTTACCTTCCACTTATGTATCATAACAGTTTTTTGTACACAATAGAATATAATTTATGTTGAAAGCCAAATATCTCTTTAAAGACCTTGTCCCTCATTTTAACAGATTTCATTTTATTAATTTCTATTTTCTTTCTCTTCATACATTACAAGAATGCTGAAATACCAATGCCATACCATTAGATGGCGTCAACATCCATATGAACAAAATATCTAACTATAAAGAAAAAAACATTCATAACTTGGCTAAAGATTCTCCAAAAGCTCTCTTTCTAACAGCTTCCTCTAAGTTAACAATTCTGCGTTTATTCAAAGTTTAATTTTAACAGGATCAGAAAAAAATTTGAGAAACTCAAAAAAGGTATAAACATCTGAACTTGTGTTTATGTGGCTCCAAAAGAATGCGTGACCCCCTAAAACCCTGGCATAATGGAAGGTGGATCTCCAAAGATGGGGTTGGTTGTATGAATGGAGTGAATTTCTGTTGTTTCACAGACAACCTAACCTAAGTGTATTTTAGCCAAAATGCTCTAATTTTAGCTGAATCGACTGTTTAAAGTATAATTGAAACTACCACTTAAAAAAACAGAACGTATTCTTCAGTTTCTCCAAAGTTTGAAAACAGAGCAATCTGAGTCAAACACCTTGACCGTGTCTGCAGTCCAGATTGTGTAAATTTGTCATATTTATAATGTTCATAACCAGAACTCTGTGGAGAGTTATGGCTTTTCCGAGGATTTGACATGAGAATTGGCTCTTTTATGATTGTTCTGCCTTACCTCTGTATGTCTGTCTTTTATTCTGTTATGACTGGCCCAATGTTCCGTGCTAAAATTTTACTCCAAACAAATCCTCTGACTTGTTTTGAGAATGATTCTTTGTGAAGCCAAAAGGGGGAAAAGTGAAGCAACATTCAAAGTTATTACCTGATTGTGTGCATTTGTCTATGAAGAGTAAATGCGGAGAGAAACAGTAACTTTTAACTTTTAGGATGATTACAAAGGCGAAAAACAAATTAAATGATACAGTATTTAGAAGCATGAATGTCAGCCTTTTCTTGTTCATTAACCAAATACAGTGATTTATTATGCTTTCACTCTAAATGACAGCATCACTATGCTCTCTCTGATTTATTAGAACATAACAAAGACATGCTCACCACACCCTTATACACCCTCCCTGGTGTGAAACTTGGACTACGTCTGGATGCAGCTACAAGATTCAAGTCTGTCTGCTTGGTTGCATGACCTTGTCATCATCACAGCCATATGGTGTTTTTGCATTGCGAGGTCTGGCCCGGCCCAGGTCTTCCTTGCTCTGCACAGCTTTGATTGTTGTTACATGTGCAGGATTTTCATAGCAACGTCCTGGAGGCCATTTTTTTGCGACTCCCAACAGTGTAAAACAAGGAGCTCGTGCTGTTATTTATTGTTCTATCTATTTAAAATCAAGTTAAAATAAAGCCAGAGAAAGCTGAATACTGCTGGAAGAAGCACATTAGAAAGATACATGAGAGAGTGTATGATTTCATAGTATCATGCCAAAGACGGAGGTGCAAGAAAATGTAAGAATGTAAGCTAGTGTTAGCTTTTGTTAGCTTGTTTATAGGCATTTTAATTCACACATACAACTGAGCCAGTGAACCAATCAACGACCAATGTCAAATTAGGCCCAGAAACCTGGCCCAAATAAAACCACAGGTCTCTGTCTGGAGGTGTCCCATAACGGCTAATACAAACGTGAAGAACTTGGGTTTAAACCCAGGCCGGGCTTGTAAAGATTAGAAATGGTATAAATGGCCCAATGAAGATATCCAGATCATTTGAAGCTGTTTGTTTCATAGAGCTGTTCAAAAGTGCTGTTTGATTTTGAACGAGTCACGACATTACGTCACATGGGCATTGTAAGGAGCCATTCAAAAGATTCAGATCGTTTGCAAAATATCACATCTCTTGCAAAAATGCCAATAGTTTAGGCATAAAGCTAGTGTCCTGATTCAAATGCTCAACAACTAAGCCAAACCAGTGTGAACAGACTGTAGATTTTGGACCTATCCCACTCTATTACGTGTAACAAGAAATCCACTGCATTCTTAATACTCCTGAAATGCTTCAAAAACTGACTACGTTCTTTCTGACATTGTAGAAGAGTCATCTTCCAGTGTCAAGGGAGGCCTATTTAGTCATGTAGAGGTGTCTGAAAAGAACAATTACTCTTCGTTTATACTTAATCTTCTATTTTATGCAAGAACCCTGCTCAGTAAACATTTACTTTTGTATGACAGAGATATTAGCATAACTCTGCTTAGCCTCTGTAACTTGACAACTAGTGGTAAACATATTTGTCACATTGTGAATTTAAATTCTATCCACCTAATAGAGAAACAACCCAACTTAGAGGGCAATATGAGAAAAAATCATGCACATAAGAACAAGTTTAAAAGTTGGTGTACTCAGTTGGGGAATGCAAAATATATGGATGTTCTTTTTTCGTTTACTCTGCACTCGACTACTGGGTGTGAGATAATCCAGTAGAGGCTGTAGAACAGTTCAGTGGTAACAGGTCATCTTTCTTTCATTCATTCTCTCTTCCTTTGTAATAGGAGTCTCAGAGTGTCACAATGTGCTCAATAATGGATGCTGTAGCAGAGGTGATGTGTGTGTTTCTGGTACTCAGGTGCTCTTGTTACTGTGTTTGTTCATGGTTTACCAACTTTTTTCATGGGTGGAACAAAGGCCTTGTTAACAGCACTGCAAATATTGTAAAGAAATAAAGTAGTTTTTGCAATTATTGCATCAGCAAAAAATTATAAATTTGATATTTTTGTGAATACCTACCTTCAAAGGTTTTCCATAAATCTTGTCATTATTTCCATTGCTGGCTTCTTTGTCTAGATGCAATCTCCTTCCAAGAATTATGAATACATTCAGGTTTAAAAGAATCTCTCAAAGACAGATTGTTTTTTGATTTTGGGGTCCTGTTTCACCATCTGTATGTAAAAACAACAACAACAAAAAACTAAAGTAAGTGATTTAGGACTATGTATAGGAGTGTTTTAATTTAATGTTCTGCAAAGATCTTCAGCCACTTTACTCTGTAAAACTGCCATTCATGTAAGGTTAAACACTTTTATTTATTTCTTAATCCTTTATAATGTTGGTCACAAGATACAGCAGAATGTAGAATTGACTAAAAAACGAAGTTTTAGAAACCATTTTGTTCACTGATCAATTAATCAGAAGTATCAAAAGTCTTCAGATTCAAAACGAAAGTAGGCATATAAATCCTAGGGTTTAAAAAGACTTCTTTAATAATGTATCAATTTAAGCTATTTACTCAAGTGAAAGTGTAAAAGTATTGGTTTTAAAACTGTCCTTATGTATCTCACTAATCCAGGTAGAAAAATCTAAAACAAAGTCAAGTAGGTTTCGTCTCTCCTCCAAATGACTTTTCAATTGGTGGTGTTTCAGGTAAACTCAGCCTTATAAGCAGTGCCTCCACATGTCAGACAAACAGGTTTATTGATGACAATCAGAACTGTTCCCATGCAAAAGAGGACCCTCAGCCCAACAAACCTATTTAACTTTTTTAGGTTTTAAAACTACCGTACTTATAGTATAAAAGTAAAAGTAATGTAGGACAAAAGCATAGGCAGCATAACCCCTAGCCTGGCCCTTGCCTTCCTATGCAGTTCAGCTCAATTCTAGTTTCCCTTTACTGCTCCGTCTGGGATTTCTCCCATAGACAAGGATTTCTTCAGTAGAATTTTTACCTGGGCCAATCAGCAAACAGAAGGAGGAGTTTTGAATGACAACGTCAATTTTCTGCGCAGTGTCTGCTTGTAGTTTAGCAGTGGCAGTGGAGGAAGTGAATGAAGCCAGTTCATGTTAAGTCTTCCAAATTAAATAAAATTTGTCTGTCACAGCCTGCAGCATCATTTACAACCGTCTCGTTCAGCTCCTTACTTCTCTTTTCTCAGTAGGGTTGTTTACAGCGCTTGGTATTTCCGGTTAGCTTCTTAGCTTAGCCTCCTTCAAAGAGGAGCTGGTGCAGGCGCACACATACGTCGCGGCCAACCAATCCAATCGTTTTAAATTTCAACAGAGGCCACGCCTCCAGCAAGCAATCGCTTCTCAATAGCTGAGAGTCCAGACCCTCTGTACGAAGCAAAATGAAGGACAAGGGGCTGGTTTTTACCAGGCTACATAACCCCACCTCCCTTCAAAAAAACATTTTTCTAAAGGCCAAAAAATTCAACAGGTGGGCTAGACTAAAACTTCTGTCTGACATGTCAATGTACCCCCACTCCCTCATGCTAAAAAAAAAAATGTTTTTCTTTTTAATTTAATTAAAGTCTATTTAAGTCAATTGTAAATTTTAAATATATCATTCAATAAACACATTTAAAAGGTAAAATAAATGTATGTAACACAGTGTTTGCTTTGCCATTATCAGGCAATGTACTTTTAACAGTATCTGGCAATAGCAGAATAAAGAAGGTCGAACAAAAGAGCCATTTTATGTTTACTTGCAACAGAATACCTACTGTAAATATAAAATCCTCCTGACCTGATTTTCACTATCTGTAGACTAACATGGATTTTTCTTTCATTTCAGATTAAATTTGATCATGTTTTGGAGTAACTGAAGGAAAAGGAGCTGTAGATAAGGCAAAAACTCGAGGATTTGTTGTATTATCAGACACTGTGATGACTTTAGGCTGACAGAGCTCATCTTTAGACTCTGCTGCTCCACGAGGAGCCATGAAATAGTAAACCTTTTCTGATCCTCATACTGAAAGGAGCAGATGCGCTCTTTATTTATTTTTTAAACCTCGGTGCAAATGTCTCACATGATATGTTACCCAAAGCCTTCTGCATCAACCATGCTTGTCTTTCTGTTTGTAAGTTGATAGATTCCCCCCCTTTTCAGTGTTGCTAGATACAGGTTTAAAATTTAAATACACCTGTTACAAATATGACTTTTTTTTTACTGTTTTTAAGCTCTATAAATAAAGACAATGTCCCACACATCAGAACTTCAGATCCCAAATGGACATTGTGGTGGATTTTCTGAGACAATGGTAGATTAAACTGTACCCACATAGCAGACAGGTGTGGGCCAGATCTGATGTCAAGTGGTTTGTCAACCTAATCTGGGCCAGGTGTGGCAATGATGGCATTGTTTTTAAGGTTAGCATGCTACAACTGGCCTGATTGTGGTTTGGTTTATGTGGTGCTGGCCCATGAACTGACCACGTCTTACAAACCACATCTGGGCCACCAAAGAGTCGTCATTTTTTGTGGTAAGTGTTAGGCCCCATCTCCACATGAGTTCTTTGTGTCTCCATTTCCGGTCCCAATCGTGCTTAACCACCTTGGCTCTGGTTCCTGATGGGTGAAACTGGATATTGCAAACAGTTTTGACGTCATCAGACTGCTGCCTTGAATAGAGTGAAACTACTTTAATGCATTGTGTGGACCAGAACTGGGCCAGACATAATTTGCCGTGTGGGAAATCTTTTGTGGCATTCATAAAGATGTGATTCAACACAATCTGCTGGTTTATTTAGATTTATTGTTTTTTTATGTACAGTGCCCTGAGATGACGTTTGTTGTGACTTGGCGCTATATAATTAAACTGAATTGAATTGAATTACAAAAGGAGTAATTGAAATGAAAAAGTAAAGAAATACTATGATTAAATGCTATACGGCAGGCCCGTTTGTTGGACCTTCATGGATCGGAACAAGTACTGGCCCCGATCAAACAGAACATTTTGTGGGTTTATGTAACCTTGTGACTTGTGATCTGTGCAGCCCACAAGCCAATCAACCATTCTTAGAATCAGAACACACACTCTCATGGACACCCAATTACGCACAACAGAAACCAAAACCAAAGGTCTTAGGATTCAACAGTCAAAATAAAGCATTCTTATTTGCAGGAAGTCACAATAGTTTTGGAATCTCTGCAATTAACACAAATATGCCAAAAGTCCTCTGGTAAGAATATTTCTTTCACAGACTTGGCCCTTGACCAAATCATAAGAAAGGAGTCCCGGAAAAAGAATTTTCCATCAACTAGGGTAGTTTTAATTTAAATAAATCTTAATTTATAATTTGTAATTACCATACCAATTATTAAGAAAAGTTTTCACTGTAAAAAAGACAAAAACTTTAAATCCAACTTTATGTAGACCTTATCAATTCAAATCAATTCAGAACTTTGAGACTGAAATAACTCAATAACTATCAGGTTTACACAAGTAGGTCTATGCAAGCAACCCCAGGAACAAATCAGAGCGGAGACTGAGTACAAAAGGTAAG
>JARVJO010000001.1:3830314-3849712 GCA_031762555.1 Cynodonichthys magdalenae
AGTCCACGCAGGTGAGTCCAATTACTGCAGCCAGCCAGTATGGAAGGCAAAAGGTGCCAATGCACCAAAATGCCTCAATAACATACACTCCACTTTACAACAAATAAAGTACAATACAACAAGATTTAGTAATGGCAAATTATAAAGAGCCATGATAAAATTTGAAAGATATGTTTGAAAATACATCTAATAAAGTTTAGAAGTGTTTTAGTTGCCATTTGCTGACACTGGAATTAAACAGCAATGGTTGATTACAGGTGTACGCACCTGATGTATTTATTGGCCCATCACTGCATACTTCATTAACACATATTGTTTAAAAAATGTATTAATACTGCTGTTAGTAACATTTACATATTAGCTAAAACTGTCAATATGTCCTGACAGATGGATGTGAGACAGCCTCCTCAGCCATTTGCAGAAGTGCACTCGCTCCCAGTCAGAAACGGCCAATAAGAGACCAGAGGGTTGTGTTACCAGCATCAATCACATGAATTACATAAAAAGGCTTTGCTGTGGGAATGGGAGGGTGCAGTTAGTTAGTTAGACTCGTACATTATCTGGTTCTTGTAAAAGCTCTAGTTTTTGTCCATGCTTTGGTTTGGTGTTCTACAAAAACACCTTTTAAGATTGCTTATAATGTTTGATTTTGTACCTTTGAATCTTTATTTTTATGTTGTGCTGACCTTTATTCTTGCTTATTAATAGCAGTTTTTTTGTACACTGGGATTTGATTTAATTGTTGGACCGTGTCCTTGAAGATCTTTAAAGGTACCTTTTTAAATAAAATTTATTACTATCATTATTCAGAAGGAGTTATAGGAGCCGAGACTCATACAATAGATCTGTCTTTGTGCTGCACACATTCATTGAAGAGCACATCATAGCAGACAATGACAACAATGAAGCTTCTACTTTAGCAAGGCTAATGCGGTTTTAATAGTGTGGGTGCAGGGAGAGTATTTGGTTGCTCGGCCAATCAACGTACATTTTCAGTATATATGAACCAATCACATCACATTACATCAGTTCAGTGCCCCTAATGACCCAAGAAAAGGCTTTCTTTAAAGTAAGGACCTAAAACTTAGTTAAAAGGAGAGAGAACCGCTACAGTAATGGCAGTGTGGGAAAAAAAGCAAAAATGACCGTCACTTAATTGTTACAAAACTGTGACTTTGCTCTCTGTAGTCTTAAAGCACGAAGGGTTAAATGCTCTTTAAAACTCCATGTTGGTCCCAAATCGGTTTCAATTTTGACTTTAAGAAGTTACTGAACACACAGTCCTCTTTTGATAGCCAGTTACTCCCACACTAATCACACACTCATGTGAACATGGAGCTAGTGTGAGAGTAGAAGGAGTATTTATAATAAATGCTGTCTTCACACATCTTTGGAATGGGGGGGCTGGTAGCTATCGCTCCGGGTGAGGGTAGGAGGAGTCATTATTGCATTATAGATGAAGAGGCAAAATGAAAGGCTGGCACTTCTATCTAGTAGCTCAACCAAAAACCACACATCCTCAAACACAACTGCTGACAATATGCCTACCAGGTGTTTTACATTTGGAAGCTAAATGTCCTTTTTTAACCATAACACCAGAGGCAAATGTATGTGAACATGTGGTGAAGCATTTTGTGATTGTGTGCACATTTAATATTCATGACAGGTGTGAAAGTGTGTATTTGTGTTGCTCTGCATATGAGTCTCTATTCTATTCTCTAACTTGGTACTTATACACTTGTACAGGTTTTATCATTTTAATTTAAAACAAAAGGAGGTTCCAGGGTTCTTTTTTGTGGGGGTGTCACACCCAAGTCGGACAGATTAGACATCCAGCTCTCACACCTCCTCCTCTGTTTGTAGTCCTTTTCCATTCCACTCTTTCTTCAGTCTTTTTTTTTTTTGTCTTTGGTTAAAAACGGTTTAGTGCTGCCTTTAACAAGTCAAGTAATCATGGAGATGATCCATTACCAAAAGTAGAAGCTTTGATGTTTAAATGGATGATAATTTGAGGAAATAAACAATGATGTTTTAAGATTTAATTGCTGGGAACAAAGAATAGGCCTGAAAAAAAAAACATGTGAAAAAGTACAAATGCATTTGATACATGTTCATGTGAAACCTTACATCCATCCAGCGTCCATTTACTTTTGTTTCATATATTTCTTATGAAGTGAAGATTTCAAAATGAGCTAACGGACGAATTACGCCTAGCCTATTTACTGTATTTAATCAGTAGATTTTAGGAAATAAATGAACATATTAGAAAACAAACATGTATCAAAGTAATTCTTTGCGGTATGTGAATGCAGGTGTACAGATGAGCCCCAAACAGACGAGAGTTTTAGTCTCAGACGACCCAATGTTCTGAACTTGCAATTCACTGGTGATACTTTCTACTTTGATGGCTCCCTTTATCAGTTGGTTTCAGATGTTGGCGTGAATATATTGAAACGCTGTCATTCCACCATTACAAATGTGCTGATTATTAGTCTTCCTCAGGGTCCAGATCACATTTCCCCAAACTAAACCAGAAGAGCGAGCCACAAAGTAGAACCAAACGCTTTCGGGCTTTATCTAATAAGCTTGTTTTTATTTCCATTTTAACTCATTTTCTCAATTCCAGAGTATACATTTTACATTCACTCAGTCCGTTTTCATTCCCTTTCCCACCCCACTCTTTGTTCTCTCAGTGTTTCTCCTTCAGTCCAGATGGTCTGGGGTGATGTAAATACTTAATCGAGGAGAGGGCGTTGCTTCTCTTTCATGCCCGCACCCCACACCTCCACCACTTCATCACTTCTCTTCACCGTGCGTACTTCACAGTCTGAAGAGGGAGAGACCCTGGAGAGAAAGCAAAAAGGAGCGACGGTACAGACGAGAGCGCTGAAGATGGCAGCAAGTCTGCTCTCTAAACACAAGTGGCTGCAGAACCAGAGGAGGAAAAAAAAACAACACTCAAGGGTCATAGCAGTGTTGAGTGCAACCATTTAATGTTTCCACTCCTTTTCATGTCCCCCCCCCCCCCGAAAAAAATAAAAATAGGCAACTCAAAAATCTTAATCTTTAGTGCAGATGGAATGAAGTTTTCTGACAAAATCTGTCAGCTGTGGTGGATCGATGTGTTTCTGTAGACTTGAAGTCCTGATCTCTTGACTTTGTCTTTTGGGGTCTTTTTCTTACTTTTCGAGCAAATATAACAAGAGGGCAGCCTGAATACTGTTGTATGGATGCTCTGTTCTAATGGAATGCTTTTGAATGAGTTAAAACTCACCTTCATTTTTACTCATGATGTCATTGCATCATGTCAAATATAAGACCCCAGCATAGACTGTCTATACCTTAAACAAAAGATTGTTAGAATCACCTGTTAGAAACTGTGATTGCAGCTTAAAACTAGGATGTCATTTTGTATCGTACAATGCTAATATCATACATGTCAAGTTGTACGGATCGTCTGTAATTTACATGAATTTTCCATCATTTTGCAGCTATATGAATGTCTAGAGCGATCTCACGGATTTCTTCATGTTTTTCAGATTTTTTCAAAAACTCTGTTTCAAATTTATTTAAAGTGTCAGGATGTTAAAAAATAAGTTCTTCCGTCCTCCTTTCCTTCTGATGTTGCTGCAGCCGACAGTCCGCCTGCACCCTGCCCACCCCCCGAGTGTGATTGATACAGATTTTTTGCGAAAATTACAAATTTTTGAGACTCATTATACAGGTAAACATCTGAAGGGGTTGATCTGTACGTGATGAGATTTTTTAATGAATATTAAAATTTGTAGTATATAACCACTGTTAATGCACATATGGATTTCAGTAACACTATACAGTAAGGCAGAGGTGTCAAACTAATTTTCACCACGTGCCCAGTCAGACCCAATTATCGCCTTTAAGGTAAATGAAACTGAATAAAAATGACTATTTCTGAGCTTTTAATTTGAAAATTAAAAGGAAAATTATAGATTCATTTTATCAATATTGATACTTTCATGAGATCAGGTTTACTATGATATGCTGTACAGAATAAACTGATCAAACCAGGTTTAACATTATCATAATGAGCTTTAATGTTGCTTTTAAAGCATTATTCAGTTACTTTTATTAACAGATGTACCTATAAATACCACAGAAAATAAATCATCAGTCTGAAGTCCAAATTAAATGGAAAGTAAGACTCGTGCAGTATACACGTATGCATGTTTTGGGTGTGCATCAGGAGTGTCTGCAGTACCCAGATTGTGAGACTGATCAGGGCCATGGGCTCAGTCATCTGGAAGAAGTTTCTCATTTCCTGAAACATTCTTCCTATGAGGAGGAACACAAGCCCACAACAACAACAACAACAGCCCACAGCTTGAAGAGAGGAAGTGAGAGAAATGGAGCTCCTTCTGGAGTTACTACTGTCTAAACTGTGAGAGGAAATCCACAGGAAACAATTACTGGCAGAGAGCTCTTAGCCCAAAAGGCTGGCTGACTATCAACCTATTTTATTGGATTTTTTGCCCACTTTTCCTCTTTCTTCCTTTAGTCTTTACTCCAATTTCACAGTCTTGTTGTAAGTTAGTGTTCTGAAGGACACTCTGACTTTTAGACCACACACAGATAGACGGTGCACAGCAACATTGCTGTGGGGATAGTTGTGCAACTTTTGATGTATGTAATTTGTCAAGGATTGCGTTTCCCTGCAATTCTTTAACTGTTCTCTATACTGTACAGTAAAATAAATAAATGTTTTTTTTTAATGTGCCAATGGGAACATTTCAATGCCCCCATAAGCCATAAAAATATAATATATATAATATATTTTATGTATCTTCAAGGTAATATTAACTAAATATTTTTAAATAGAAGTTCATTTAAGCTGTTCTTTTGTGTGTTATTTTAGTTCATGTCTGTCTTCTGAAGAAGATACCAATGCACCAAACCTGTTAAACCTTTGGGGAAACAGAATCATGTTAAAATTATTAGAAAGAATCAGGCAAACGTGGGATGAAACGTGAGCTTTTGGAGTTTGATCACAACCAATCTTTACATGAAATCTCTAAAAAAATACCTTATTCTATTGTGTCAGATGAGAAAACTATGTATTCTGAAAGAATTTTGTGTTTTGTGCTTTTAATGAACACAATGAACAGGCAGACTTTAAATGTAATTTTCAGTAAAAAGAGCTCCCGCTTCAGTGTTTTGGCAATCCTGTTTGGGTGTAGCTTATTGTGGAGTTATGTAGAAGGTCAATTTTATTTTCAGTTTTGTTCCAAAATACTGTGATAGTGTAACAGTTTATAACAGTAATAATAGTGAAGATGACATACAGTCTGTTCAAACATGGAAAATATTAAGATAAATAAAAGCTCATAATAGATAATAAGTAATAATAATCTATTATTTTCATGTGAAATAAAAGTTGACCTTCCAGATTGGATGGACGGGTGGGTGGGTGGGATGGATGGATGGATGGATGGATGGATGGGTGGGTGGGTGTATTGTATGGATGGATAGATGGGTTGGATAGATGGTTGTATGGATGGATGGGTAGATGGGTGGGATGGTTGAATGAATGAATGGGTGGGTTGGATGGATGGAATTGGGTGGGATGGATGGATGTTGGATGAATGGACAAAACCGATAGCATGCACAGTCACAAAAACATTGAAAAACTCTAAAACAAACTTCCAGAAACCAAACTTATCAAAAATGAAAAAAATGTTTTAATGAAAACAAAAGTAACAAAAGAACATAACTACGGAAGTCGAGAGCGGCCGTTTTCCGCTATAATTATTTTCCATGGTTTTCTCTTGATAACGACACAATACGTTTGCAAGTGTGGCCTGGGCCTGAAGGAAACCTATTGTCATTTTTGTATCATTAAACAGGCTAAACTTGTGATTTGTTTGTCTTGTACAGATAACTTTTATATCAGCCCTCGGCATTTAAGGAGACGGCTGGCCCGAATGGAGATCAGCAGGTGTTTACACAGTGATCTTGATGATATAATGAACTTTATCGGTCACCAGCTGAGAGGATTGGGCCGTCTCCATGGTTACTGAATGGTACACAAGGAAAACCATATCTCGTTATCTCGAGAAAACGCTTGTCGTTATTTCGTGATAACGAAATAATTAACTTGTTATCTTGAGAAAACGATCCATGTTATTTCATGATAACAAGATATTATGTTGTTATCACGAGAAAACCATGGAAAATACTTATAAGCGGGAAACGGCCGCTCTCTTCTTCCGTACACAACAAACAGCTTGAGAAAAAGCAACAAAATAAAAATTATTTAACACAATCCTTGGATACACTATGGACACAATGGATACATTAGTTCAACAAAATTATCTGTGTTAAAAAGAACTGAGGATAATTATGAAAAAAATGAAGGTAAATAGGAGTTTTTCAAAAGTGCAAATTACTTTGTAATGCAGCTTAATGTCTGCCTTTTTGTTTTATTTTGCCTCAGTGAGGGGTGAAAGGGAGAAAAAAACACCAAAAAGGAAAAAAAACGAGGTTTGGACATGCCAGTGAAATTTTAATTTTGCTTTAATAGGAAAAAAATACATGTTATACTTGAACAGCAAGGAAAGAAAAAAATGTCACGTTATCATGTTTTTGTTGGGTTTAGGTGCTAAAAGGCTTCATTTAATTTAAAACACATGCGGGTGTTGTACAACAGGACCAAGCCAAATGTTTGTTTAATCCATAGAAATACGTGTTTCTGTTCGTTCCTAGTAAGCTGGGAGCCCACACAGGTTTAAATATGATAAGACAAAACAAACACCTGGTCTGAAAATGGTTCAGTGTCAGCTGGTTCTCGATGGAAAACACAGAAACAAGCTGGAACATGACCTCAAACAGGTTCATCACTGCTTTGGCACCATATTTGCAAGAGAAGCAATCTGACAGGTGTTCATGCATTGTGTGTGTGTGTCAGTCACTGCATGTGTGTGTACATGTTTTTGCTACATGGTGGGGACAATTTTGATCATTTTCCCTGTACACACACAGGCTGGGTGAGGACCCACTGTTCCTTGTGTGGACAAAAACCTGGTCTCCAACGGAGGCACATAATGTTGGTGGGTCAGGGGTTCGGTTTAGGACTAAGGTGTGAATTGAGTTTAGGTTAGGTTTAGGGTCCGGTATGTACTGGGGTGGTTAGGTTTAGGGTTAAGGTCAGGGTTGGGCTGTATTAAAAATTGAATCTATTCAAAGTCCCCACGAGGACAGAAAAACAAACATATGTGTGTGAGTTTTTGATGACTGGTTGTTTCATTCTCATGAAAGCAGGTGCTGTGTTTGGACAGGCTTTGGAGCGGTAGGCAAATCAAAGTTAAAGCTTAGCAGCTCCCACAGGACAGGACAACCACTTCAACCATCAGAATAGCAACACAAGTACAATCCATTAAAACAAGGGAGATCTAATGATTTTTTTTGTTTTGTTTTTAAGAGGAAAGATTTGGGCTCTTAAGTAGATTGCTCTATCATAAAAAATGACCTCATCCATGCTGTGCTGACGTTCAACTGGTTGATGCTCTGACTTTGACAGTTTTTCCCTTTATTTATAAAGAACCAATTCACAAAAGTCATCTCAAGGCAAACACATTCACATACATTATAAAATGAAAATGAGTAAGTTATCCATGTAAAGAAGGAAGGCAGCAGAATGCGTTGAATCTTCACTCTGTCTTATGGAGTTTTTTTAATTGCAAGGTCCAGACTGGCCTGGCCCTGTCCAGGTCAGAGAAAGCTGTGTGCTGATAGAACAATCACAGCAGAAAGGTACATGAGAGTGTATGATGTCATAGTATCATACCAGAGGAGATGGTACATGACAATGAAAGAGGGTAAGCTAATGCTAGCAAAAGTTAGCTTGTTTACAGACGAGAAGGGATGTCTACAACCAGGCCAGTGAACCAATTAATGGCCAACTTCAATCATGCTCAGAAGCCTGGTCGAATAGAACCTGAGGTCTCTTGGTCGCAAAAATTGGTCTCAAAGTCAGCCATGACAGTGTCGTGTTCATTTTCATGAGAGACCGGACAAATTCTTGCAAGGTTAACAAATTTATTACAGAGAAGTTGAACAAGCAAATGTGACACAGCTGCGGATCCCTTGTGCCTCCAAGAACGCTTAGAGACAAAGAGACGCTGAATGGGGTTCTCCCAGTGGCTTTAGTTCTGAGTTCATACATCCGATTGGTTCATCCACAAGGGGGAGGTCCTCTGGCCCCTTATGGACTCCTTGATTGGTTCTGAAGCTTCCCAACAGCACGATTGTCCAATAGTCTGTCAACACTCCTTTTACTCCAGGAAGTAAGAAGCTCCAGCGTTTATCACTTAACTCCTTCAGTTTACTAATCTATTTATTTTCTCTCTAAACTAACACATTCTATATAAAATATATTCATTTAATATCCTGAGACTTTATAGTTTTATTAGCATAGTTCTAAAAACATTCCATTCTTCTTAAGATGTATAAAAATATCTAAGCTAAATTCCATTAATATGAAAATATAATATAATATTCAAAGTAACATAAAAATTAGGTGTTAGCCCAGGCCTGGCTGGGCCTTGCAATGCAAAAATGCCATTTGTTTCCCATCCTGAGCAGCACCTTGGAGACAGTAGAAAGGAATGACACCCTCTTAACAGGAAACTTGTTTCCAGACTAGGTAATCAATTGCCAAGTTTCAGCTAACTATATGTCATTTTAAGTATTTTGAGATTAAGAATTCAAAAATAATAATAATATCAAAATGGAAAACTATGGAAAATCTCCGCTTTTGGAATCATTTTGCCAGCCCAGGTCGCAAATAAAAATCAAAAAACTTCCTTTTGTTTGTCAAACTAACGCCAAATTTAAAATATACTGAAACCCTAAACATTTTATACACTTAATTATGTAGATTTTTGTATCCAATCTTAGGTGTTTACATGGCGTGTTACGTTTACATTACATACATTACATTACATATTACCTACATTTTACATTACGTGTTCTAATGTCATATTTTAAATAATTGATAGTGTATTTCTTAATGGGATTTCAATTAGTTGAATATTCTATTAACTTTGTGACATTGAATTGAGGACCAGGAGTATAGTTTAGAAGTAAGGTTAGGGCTAGGGTTGATAGTAGGAAACAAAATCTAACCAAAATGTGTTGGAACAGAACTGTTACAACTCTGTCTTATCCTAAATATTTATTTTTACATCTGATAGGAGAAAATAAAATGACAGATTGTGTGTAGAAACATGCAGATATAGTATTTGTGTTGATGAATGTGTTTTTCCTTCAGGACTGGCATGTGCCAATGCTATTTTCTGAAGGTGTTGGCAAATTATTACACATTTTCCAGTAGACTGACTGATCCAGAATTGGAGGAGTGATTCTTTCACCAATCACACCCACACACGCACATTGGTTTTTCTGTCCTTGTGGGGATGAAAAAAGCAGTATAATTTTGTAAACCCTTTCTCTGACTTGACTTCCATTCATTTTCAAGTCAATTCTATAGCCTAACCCATTACCCTAAACCTTACCACCCCTGTACATATCCAACTCTAAACCTAACCCAAACTCACACCAAATTCACACCAATGGCAGCTGTACCCGTGGGGACCAGGCTTTGGTGAAAAATGACCTAGCTCATATATATATATATATATATATATATATATGTATACCTATAAGGAGCATTAGGTCCCCACAAGGCTGTGTTTGGAAAATGGTCCCCATTTTGTAGCAAATACACATCTAAACGCACACACACGTACGCACGCACATAGTGATACATAATAAAACTGTTTTATGAATGCTCTGCAGTCTCCATCATACCATCTTCAGTAACAGTTTAGTGGTCACACAGAGATCTTCATAAAATTTATTTATGATATGTCTGTCACTTGAACAATGAGCCTTTGAATAACACAGCCTGCATAATTACCATAAAACAATGGCCATTATCAAGTTAATGATGTCGTTAGAATATGCTCTGGGACCATCATATGAGCTTATGAGGTAAAGCTGCAAGCCTTATCGAGTTTTCTGTTTGGAGGAGTTTTTAGTTTTTTCCTATTAGTTGTTTACGAAGGAACTTTTTCTAACATTCGATGCTACTTTATGAGGTGAAATGAGGTGAAGTGACCTGATTGATGGTGCTGAGGTGAAGTAAAGTGACCTTTTTAGACCAAAAAGCATCAGCTTAAAATGAAGTCAGGAAACTTCTCTTTGAATTCGTTTTACTACAAGTGGAAAGTAGAGTTTTGAATTTAAAATACGACTGTATTAATAACAGTCAAAGTTGCACAATAGGTGATTAAGTGATGCATTGAAAAATAAAAGTTTTGCCACTTGAAACTTATTGATAAAGGTAATATCACACTTGGGTATGACTGTTGGGGACTAGTTGGAGAAACAAAATAACTATAAAATACTTTTTATTCCTCCTGAAATCTCACTGACACATTTGTGTTTTCAGAGACACTAAGGCCAAAATTTGCATTGAGTTTCCAAAAAACATCAACAAAAAGTACAGTTCAGGCACTCTCGTATCACAGAAACTACACCGAGAAGGGTTTAGTCTTGCAAATATTTTGATTGTGTTCATATTTCTAATGGCATAAGTGATGCCCACTGGGGAAGCTGAGAACCCTTACGGCCTATTTGATACATTTTGTAAACTGACTTTTGAATGATGTCTGTGATTTGACTCTGACGGTTGCAGCCCAGTAAGAAAATACCATATGTGCATTAACAGTTCCCAACCCTGGTCCTACAGAAACACTATCCTATATGTTTTAGATATTTTCCTGCTTTTGACACACCTGATTTGTATGAATGAGTGACTAACAAGCTTCTGGAGAATCTAAGGACCTGCTGAAGAGCAGAGAAACAACTAAAATGTGCAGAATAGTGTTCCTTGAGGACCAGAATTGTGAACCAATACCTTCAAATTATCTGACAAAATCAAATTGCATTGCAATTCCAAAGCAGAGAGAATTAGGTAAAAATCAGCAACTAAGGTTAAAAAAAATAGTGCTATTTTACCTAATAAATTTTGGACATCTTTTGGATGATCTGGATTTAACTTATATAATCTGTTACTTCAAAGCCTCTTTCTCAAAACAATTCGTGATTCAGCCACAAAGAATAGCCCCTCTTTAAGCTTCCTTTCCTAAATCATCAGTTGAGCCAGCTCCGTCAGTGACACTGTCATCGCAAAACCAAAGAACGCACTTTGTATAACTCTAAATCCTGTTTTAAAATTTTATTTACACTATATTGCCAAAAGTATTTGCTCACCTGTCTTGACTCTCATATGAGTGTCCCATCCCATTCCTAATCCATAGGGTTCAGTGTGATGTTGGTCCATCCTTTGCAGCTAGAACAGCTTCAACTCCTCTGGAAGGATGTCCACAAGGTTTAGGAGTGTGTTTATGGGGATTTTTGACCATTCTTCCAGAAACGCATTTGTGAGGTCACATACTGATGTAGAACGAGAAGACCTGGCTCTCAGTCTCCGCTCTAATTCATCCCAAAGGTGCTCTATCAGGTTGAGGTCAGGACTCTGTGCAGACCAGTCAAGTTCATCCACACCAGACTCTGCACCCATGTCTTTATGGACGTTGCTTTGTGCACTGGTGCACAGTTATTTGGATGGGTGCGCAAATGCTTTTGGCAATATAGTGTATAATTTGATGTTATACAATAGGCTTGGGTGGTATAACAGTACTTAGGTATACCTTAGTATCAAAATATGGTGATGGTATTTAAAAATTAAAAATAAAACACCTGAGGTGGTGGGCCAGTCTTCCACAACTCTGCTATTAAAACTTGGGACATCAACATTCTTTTAGAGGATGCCCCACAACACTACTGACCACCTCAGTCCATTCAGGAGACAAACAGAAGCAGAGAGAGGGGGTAGAGACATTCCATCTGTAGTGTACAATAATCATACCAACCATCTGTCATCACTACACTTTTAAGCCTAAATGTGTCGACTGACAGTGGGAGGTTGATGCACATTAAACCCCCATACCACCATGATTCTTTCACAAATCACATCAATACAAGATGAAGTCTCAAGCCCACAAAATGAGTTTTGTGAAAAAAGGCTTGTCTTTGGTTTTCAAATAATTTCACAACTATTGTATCTAATAGGATAGGTATATATTGGTTATGGAGATTCAATAGCAGTCCTCTTATGTAGTTGAGCTCCCATTCTCTTATTTGTCACAACAGGCATCTGTTTCAGTGACGTCATCTGATTTAGACACAGAATTGAAGTTCTGAAAATATCAGCACAGTTTTTCGCACATGCCCAGAATCCACTCTGAAGGCTTCAGGATTTGTTCCAACAAACGGTGATCATGCTGAGTATCCCCGTGTGAAAGGGTTTTCTAAGAGGAGAAGTTCAGCGATGTCATTTAATTTCTGGCCAACATTTCTCCGTGTCAGTAAGGTGGTGTTTAGTGAGACAGGATGGGCAGAAAAAATAAAAAATAAAACCCTTGCCCTAAATCAGCGGATGGTTCTGATCCAAAGAGCTTGTGGAAAAAGGCAGAGGAGAGAGGATTGTTCCCAGCCAGCGAGAGCTGAGCCATGAAGTCATTTGGCAGAGAGGAACATCACATGTCCCATACAAGGTAGAGCCAACAGCTGATGAAGGATGGTTTCAGGGTGAGAGCGGACGATGCAGAAACATAGACAGAGGCCCCTTTAACCATGATCACTTGGAGCCACTGGTCCTTCTGAGTCATGTCGCCAGGAAAAAAAATAAAAAAGCTGACAGGACTCCAGTTTTGCACTTTGCCATGATAGGAGTGAAAGAGAGAGCAATCAGTGGAAACAATGCTGGGTGATACTGTTGTTCAGTTCTGGGAGGACTGAAATGAGCAGCAGGAACGTTTAGGAAGTGTTAAATCTCACTGTGCCTCCAAAAATCAGTGTTGTACTCCCTTCCCAAAGATTCTGATGAGTTGTTTAATAAAATACAAGGACAATTTTGAATATAGACATATTTTCAAAATCATTACAACCTCAGTGATCAGGAGTTCATGTAGGTTAAGCCAGCATTTGTAAGAAAATAATCACTGACTCAGTGTTTTTTGTACAATGTTTCAGTTATAAACCTGTTGAAACCAAAGATTTTCTGAAGCCAGTTCGTCAGTGTGAAAAGTTTTTTTATTGCCTTCTCAGTTGGCATAAATTGAATGAAATCAAAGTGTTACATTACAAAAAATTATTATATTATAAACAATACAAAGAAGAAAATAGCACAATTAAATATTTTACAGGAGAAAAAAATAGGCAAGACTTCAATTAAAAGACAATAAAATGTGCACACTGGACAATAAGGTCATCTTAATATTTTTTTATTTTACCAACATTTACTTAAGCGCACAGTTACAAAAATAAATTAATATAAAATCTTCAAAATATTAAAGACAAAAGACTTTTTAGAATATGGTGATGGCACTTCATATGATTTAAATTTTGGGGAAATTGCTGCAACTTAAACTAAGTATGAGGTGTTTTTGGGGGGCTAATATTTTCTGGTATATTACTGCCAGTTTTAGCATCGTCTTTTTTAACAAATTTTAGTTCTATTGTAATTTTATATATGTGTGTGTATTTGTGTGAATGTGTATATGAAATGTTTTATTCTTAGCCAAATATGATGTGATTGCTGTGAAGCACTTTAGTCAACTGAGGTTGTTGTAAAGTGCTATATAAATGAACTTTGACTTGACTTGGCAAGAAACAGAAACAGGTCTCTTAAAGTAGTAAAACTTAAACAGAAGGGGAAAAGTAATTAGCAAAGGTTAGCTATAATTAATAAACCATGTAGCACCAAAGCTAACAATGAATCAAAAGACAGTTACATTTTACTTTTAATAAGTAATTATTTTGTTTGTGTAGTACTTGAGTTGCTTTTATTTGGCTATCACAAATATCTTTAGGAGATTGTAGATTGAAATAATCTGAGGTTTATTTAATGTGGTTGTAGGGTTAAAGTCTACAGGTTATAAGTAATGTACAATGTAAGACATATTTTAATATACTTAAGGTTTTTTATATCATGTTTTCAGTGTGTTTGTTTTACTTTGATTACGGTCTGCTAAACGTTATTAGATTGGTTTATTTTTATAAATAACAACATGATTAATAAAAACTTTAATTCATCTGTTATTTAAAGCTTGGTTGCAAATAATGCTTATGAACAAGACTATATTACCTGTCGTAGATTGTTTAAATATCCTCAGTTTGGAGAGATAGATTTGGTAACAATAAATAATACAGGTGGATGCATACCTGGTACAAAGCAGGTAAATGCTGTGTTCTGGGTACTTACCTGGTAGGTATTGAGTATTTACCTGGAAAAAAACTGGTTGATACCAGGTACATACCTTGTACATACTGTGTACATACCTGGTAAGTGCCAGGTACATAAGGCTCTGTTTTATGTATTGAAATCTTAATTTCAATTTGGCTGATTTAAGCTAACAGCTTGTATAAGTGAGCCAAAACCAAACTAGGAGTAGCTGTCACCTTAAAACAACTCCAGTCTTAATTTCCAACAGTTCATGTGAACACTAACTTTTAGATCCTTTACACTTCTGACAGCTTTACATTACATCGTTATTTCAGAAATCATATAAAATTCCTGCTTTGAAGGGCCTCAGGCTGCACCCGAATCTAGCTGCTTGCAAACCCACAACCACAGAATTTGATATAAAAAAACAAACAAAACAAAAATTAAAAATGTGAAACTGACAGTCTTTGTAAAATAGTGCTTTTGCACTTTAAACCACCATATTCAAACCTGTATTTTTTTTAAACAATGAAATAAATCCAGTTCAAACTAGCCATTAGCTTTTAAACTTCAAATGTAATAAGATGTAATTCTTCAAAGTCGAGCTGTTCAAAGAGTTATTTACAACAAGTAAGTTATTATTTGCCCACAAACTTTTCATTTGCTTTAAAAGGTTGGAAAATTGCTTTAAGTTACAGTATCGCCCTGATAGGACATACTGTATTTTTACATACATACACATACATACGTTTTATAATATATTGTGGGTGAATTGAGTATTAGAGTATCTGCAGCTGTGCAGATACTGAGTCCACTTTTGTGAAACTTGGGACTCTGGATTGCTGGGATATTGAATAATAGAGCTAAAAGATGAAATCTAAAACCTCAGCATGAAGAAAAAAATAAATATTGAGTGACAAAGGGAATAAAAGAAAAACAAGTCAGACAGGTGTACGTATAGAGAGAAGCTGGTCTGGGGGACGAGGCTTTTAAAAGTGGCAGGGGGAGGATGGCTGAATGCTCCGAGAGACTCTCCTCCTTCCCCTGCCAGCCCCTTTGGACGCACTTGTCACACTTTTTGACACACACAGTCACACACTCACACTCATGCTACAGTATAGTGGGGGTTTACTATTGCCAGAGGCAAGAGGATGAAAGGGGGTGAGCTGGGGTCAGACACCACAGGCTCTCTCAATGAAACATGAAAATGTATCATATAGATGGGCTCTTTCCAAGATGGTTGCTCAGACATCAGAATGTGCCAGCATGTCCTCCCCTCACTCACACACAGATATGTATGTATAGGTGGTGGTGATGTCTGTGTAAGCCTGGAGAGCTTGGCTTGGACCAAAGGCTTCAGACTAAATTTAACTACACAGACTCTATTTCCCATGAGACCTATAGCTGCCAAACTCCCCCACTCACTTTACCAAACATACTCTACCTCATCTTTACAGTTGAGAAAGTACCCGCCTCCTTTCCTCACCTTGACTACCAGCCCATAAAAAAGAAACAACAAGCACGAGTTCCCTGCTCAGCTTTTCCTCTTTGTAATCCACTGATTTAAAAGCTGTCAGCTGTGTAAATACAGTGTGGGAATCACAAAAGCATCTGACAGGAAATTTAATTATATTCGAGTGCAGCAACATGTTTTTCTTTGCCACTTTTTTTTCGCCCCCTCCACTTTTGCTTAGACGGTCTAAGTGACTTATGATTGCATCTCATGTTCATTCATGTCAACTAGCACCTTCCTGGCCAAGTGAAACCACATGACTCCGACTCACAACCAGCAAAAACAGAACATCCCACAGGGAAGGATAAAAACGTATTTATTGAAAGGAATACAGGAATATAATTCACCAAGGTTTTGTGCTGAAAAGTAGAGAATTATTTGTTCTTATACCCCTGTCAAAGGTTGGTGTATAATGGTATAGCCTGTCCGCAAACTTTCTCTTGTTCTGCGCTTAACTTCTGATCTTTTCCAAGATAATTTAACAAAACTTGATACACATATGTATCATCACTAGATGGACTGTCGTGCACTTTTCATCACCCACCCCAGCTTCAAGGTCAAGCATTGTACATGATCTTTGCTTGCCTGGGACAGTGCTAAAGATGGCTGTACAGATGTATAGTTTGTCGACAAGGATATACTGTAATGTGTTGTTTGGGGTACACTTGTTGTACTGGGGCAACATGGTGATTCAGTGGTCAGCACTGTTGCCGCACAGCAAGAAGGTCCTGGGTTAGATTCCCAGTTTGGACTTGGGGACTTTCTGTGTGGACTTTGCAAGTTCTCCCTTTATTTGCAAGGGCTTTCTTTGGATCATCCAGTTTCCTCCCACAGTCTAAAAAATATGCAAAAAAAAAATCTGTTTTCAGTGGTATTTTACAGGTTAAATAAACGGTAAATAAAACTGGTCCCAAACTTTGACGAAATAGCTGTGATTTTATTTTTCTGTCTGTTGGTCCCCTTTGTCATGGTCAACACACCAATCAAACATGCACTGGAGATTTGGCAATTGGTTGATGCTATATGCCCTTGCCGACCCTTCCAACTTGGTTTCAAACCAGCAACCTCAAGACCATGGCATTGACTACTGAGCTACCACTGCCACAGAAGTCTTTGTTAATAAAGGTTCATCTATCCTGGGGATGGGCAACTTAAAAAATGGAAAGGGCCACGATTTTTTGTTGACAGTTGCCCATCCCTTATCTATGCTTTTATGCAGCCTGAAACCCTAATGACAATGGTCATCAGTTGGTGGTCTCAGATCTGAATACAGTTCACAAGGTCATTCTATTCAGCCTATAAAAACTAAAGGTCTAGAACTCCTCGAAGGAATGCGCATCACCCAACATATTTCATGCTGATGTTTGAGACTAAAATGTTGTAAACAAATGAAGCTGTAGCCATTTTAATATGACCCTAATAATAACCCTATGTGCAATCTCAAATCTATTAAAATTTGAGCAAACTATTTTGACAACCCCTGCTTTATAGTCTACCTCCCAAAACACGGAGACAACCAGTAATAGCTTTGTTATAAGTAACCGGTTTATTGAAGAATTAATCCTTGAACAGTTCTTGTGGCTTTTCACTGTTTAACTGTGCCAAAGTGGTCATGAGTAACTGGACCTTGAACTCTTAAAAAAAATCTAATTTACTTCTGCTAAATGTATTAGTCACTGGATAAAAATGCTGTTAAAACATGCTCCTGTATTTAGCTGAGAACTTCTTAACAATTAACACCTAGTGACTAACAAGCTTCTGTTTATGGGAAAAGATTCATTTCTTAAAGTATAAAATTACTTGACAAATGAATCACTTGCCTTTGAAAATCAGATGTCTAAAGCAAATCAAACTTTCAAAGATTATTTTTTCTAATTCACTCTCCTTATGTAAGAACTTTACCTTGACAGAATCTTCTAATTACAGTACATCCATCCAGATGGTGTGATGGCATTTAGTGCAGAATGAATATGTTACCCAGAACAGAAAACTTCACTGCTAGTGTTTCTTTAATCCAGCTAACAGATTTGAAAGAAAACGTAAATTCTTTAAAATCAGAACAAAGCAGTTGCTCAAAGGCTAAGGCTACATAACCGATAAATTTGTCCTTGAGTTTACAGCCTCAAAGGAAACTAAAATTGTTCCATTAGACAAAGCCACTTAAAACTAAAGCCATCAAGACACCTGAGAGATGAAGTGTTTAATTACATTAACTGTCCAGTTCAATGTATGAGATTCCCAGTCAGCAGTTGTTATTGCTAACAACAGCTCTGCAGAGCAGAAACACACCAACAACTTTGTGGTACAAGATGTGCTGCAAAGAGTCTCAGCTGCAGTGGCTCCATACTGTAACTTCAAAGATTTCAGGTATTTGTTGCTCTGCCAGCAAATACGGCCGTTTACCTTTTATGATTTTTGTAAAGTCCAGTTTTATACGAACTAAAGCTCTTTTCATTCGCAGCTCTAACAGCGTCCAAAAATACCATTTTGAAGGAATAATGTACAATTTTTCTAAATGAACAACCAAACTTGAATATGGACTTCATTGTAGGAATGACTTTTATTTTACTCTAAAAGTCAACAAGGGGCATCAGTTTGTTTGTGACAATGCTGCTTGCTTCAGGGCCTCAGTCAGGCCTCCTTAACACTGGGCTCCACTCACCATGATCTAAAAGCAGCACATTTGAAAAACATTATTCAGTGTGAAGAGATTCATAACATTGCTAAGCTGTTAGAATTCAATTATCAGATACATCAGGTGTATTTGCACAAAGTGTCAGTATTGGATCAATATCGCTGATACCAGTTTTACTCAGTATTGGAAGGGAAATTGGTCGTATCGAACATCACTAATAAATGTCTTCGGTTTTCCATTGCATTCAAGAAGATCACAGTGAGCTAGCATGATGCCACTGCCACAAATATTACATCTAAGCTATATTGTTTTCATGAATATTTATGATCAAGTCTATGCTAGTGTGGCCAGACTATCTTCAAGGTCTTAACCACCAAGTCATGTTGATGTGCATAGACTCTATCATCATGGGTACACTGCCATCATGCTCAGTGCAAATACACTTTCACCATGATGATAAGCTAACATGACCTCGCTTCAGACATTTTGTATTTGCTCTAAACCACTGAGGACCTGAGGATGCACAATAGGGATCACATTAGGCTACTCTAATCTCTTTCACAATACAGGCCAGGTCGGGACCTAGGCTACCTTCACACTGCAGGCAAATGTGACTAAAATCAGATTTTTTTTGGCAACTATTTTGCAACCCACTTAAGTTTTTTCATGACGAGTGTGGTATCTGATGTTTTTAAAGTGACATCAGTCTGACTGATCAGCTTGCATTTAATCTGACTTTTAAACTGACTGTTTAAATCTTGTAATTCTGCATGTCTTCAGCTACAGTTGTGGTCAAAAGTTTACATACACTTGTAAAAAACATAATGTCATGGCTGTCTTGAGTTTTCAATAAGTTCTACAACTCTTATTCTTATGTGATAGAGTGATCGGAACACATACTTGTTTGTCACAAAAAACATTCAT
>JARVJO010000001.1:3864882-3877708 GCA_031762555.1 Cynodonichthys magdalenae
TACATCCATTGCCGCCATGTTTATAATGATCGCGAGAACAAACATATTCACGTGTGATTTTAATAGCATTTCCTACTAAATGGAAACACCACAGTTGCGAAACTGTGTTTTATCGACATTAACAGAATATCGACAAAGTTTTGCGCACATTTGCAATGGAAACGCAGCTACTAGCAAATGGCCTGGGGAGAGACAACAATATACAGGTGAGAATGGGTGTGGCAGAAAAGAGAAGAAATATGGTGAATCACAGAGAACACGGGGGAGAACCAAAACTCAGATTAAATAAACAGAGCTAAACACCAATATGCAAAAAAATAAAATAAAATAAAAAATATGTATGACCAAAAGGGAAACTAAACTTTATCTGAAACATAACAGTCCTTCTAAAAATTATGATAATACACAAATCATGACAAGATGGGTTTGATTCAGGACTTTTAAATTTTCAGTATGACTTGGACTCCAAGTACAATTCTAAAATGATCTGAACTGTGGTTTGGTTGTGTGAAAATGAGGATGAGACCAAAACTAAGCATGCAGCCATCCATTATCTTCCAATTGTTTCGGTGTCAGGTCACAGGGACAGCAGCTTGATCAGGGAAGCCCAGACGTCTTTTCCCAGCCACCTCCTCTAGCTCCTCTGGGAGGATGCCGAGGTGTTACCAGGCCAGCTGAGAAAGATAGTGTCTCCAGTAAGTCCTGGGTCTTCCCTGGTTATGGGACCACCTGTGCTCCCAGGTTGGGATCCACTGGTGTAGGTGCTGCTAAAAGGGCATTTGTAGGTTATGTTAAGTTATGCCAGCATGAGGCAGAGTGAATACAGTTTAAAAATTACACATATTGGAAGATATTTTGGTTTGGGTTTTAACTTTAACTGAAGCCACTTCTTCTGCATCGTTTAAAGAAACTTAATGGTGATGTTTAAAATTTATGTAAGTAGTAATATCACAGTATGTGTGTATGAGGCTAGCATGGGTGCTATAAATAGCTGAAGCTACCAGCAGGATAGGTTTATTTTACATTTTTAGTGACAGAAAGTGCAGGGATAAGGTATGGGTGGTCCTGTGTTGGTCTTTTACCCCCGATAAAATGTTTGGGGTAGATGTTAAGTCCATGTTAGCACTTTTTTTTCGGTCTAACTTGGCTAAATGTTTGGTTTTATTAATACATTGCCATTTAATTAAAAACAAAACCAGGTTTTGGCTGCTAAAATTAATGTGAAAGTAGTTAAAGATGAAAGAGAAGAACCAACCTTAAAAATAAAGAAAACAAAGCAAATACAACTAGAAAACCAGTGTTTACAGTTCAGTTCAATTCAAAAAGTACTTTATTGTTCCCAAAGGGGAAATTACGCTTGAGAAATGCCTACTTTGAGTGTTCGGAGAACTCCTTCTCTTTAAAGTAGGCTAATAGAAGGCAACTGAATTTTTTCATTAAACTATTTTTTCCAATGTACCAAATCTTTTCAAGTTGCATTCATTTATTCTGTTTTCTATTTGTTTGTGTTGTAATGCTACACCAGTAAAATATTTTTATTGGCCAATATGCTGAACTGATGCAAAGCTTTTAACCAACAGCCTCACCATTTCTCTTAATCAAGATAAGATGTATGTAGCAGAGAAGTTAAACCTCTGAATTTTATTTATCATAAACATTAAATGTGATGGATAAATTATGCATTACTATAGTGAGTGAGTGAAGGAATACCAACATTGTTATAATAACTTTTATATGTCACACTGAAATGATGATTTTATTTTATTTTTTTCCGACTCATACTGATTAAACCATTTGCTTCTCAGTGACATCATGTGTTTTCCATTCACGTTGATTGGTCCTTGGGTTATTGACACATAGAGTGCAAAAGGATGACAGAAAGCACAGTGTGAGAGTTAGCTTGAGAAACGCTTCAGTAAAGTGCTTTGTTGAACTTACATGGGGTTAAAATGGTGTTACACAAGTGTGGACCGTTTATCATGACAGCTCTTTATTTTAGCTACTTTCCTTTAAAAAAGGCTCAAATTTGAAGCTCAGGAGTCACAGTGGTACATCAGGTCAAATCAAGCTTTTGCCTGGTTCTGTGACATTTCGAAAAGCGATAGTAAATGGTTTTTGGGATTTCTTTGCTATCTGCCAATTCAACTTTATAAACCCCTTCTACACATGCTGTCATTTTAGATGGCATTTAAATGTGTTCAAATTTTGTTTGAAATACCCAAGTAATACTTTTGTGAAATGTTTTCAGTCCAAATCTTTCCAGGTTGGAGCAAGTAAAGTTAATATGCCACTCAAAACATTCCACAAGTTTGACTTTTCCACATTAAAATACAGATGCACAGCAGGCATGGGTTAAAAAAATTTAATAATTTATGTTTATAAGCTTTAGTGCCTAGTAAGTTTTTTCACTGTTGGGCCAAATCAAGTAAATCATTCTCTGATATATAAATGTTAGAGCTGTGGTGCAGATCTGTTTTCTGACCTTCTCAATGCTAACTTTTATCCACTGGTTTATCCCACAGCTTGTTTGTTGGCCTTGAAATTAACTTTCATGGTAGAACATGTTATGAGATAAGTATAACTCTTTAAGTAACAGAACTGAAAATTATGCCTGGGCTTTATCTAACAAACAGCCGAGATGATTTACCTTCCAGTACATCATCACATTTCACATGCCCTTAGGAATAAATAAATGATCCAGTGTTTTTCTGACTTATTACCTAAACAAACAATTAAAGCACAATTCAGTTCTGTGAAACACAACATTTAATGTTCAGAATACCAAAATCATGTTATTCATATCAAGCTAGGCCACTCTGCAATGGAAACTTTATTTAACCTCTTGTTTCTGAAACCCTGTTTGATATAAAATATTTTTTTGAACATTTGTGAGAGATGGAATGTAGATGTAGTAAATCAAGAGCTTTGTTTCAACTCCATTTGCTCTGGGCCCTAAGAGACTGGAGTACTGCTAGTACTGCAGACAATCCAGTCTGCTGGTCCGTCTTCTGTTCTATCTTTTACTCCTGAACAAACTCCAAGATTCTTAAACTTCTCTGTTTGAGATCAACACTTACCCCTAACTTAGAGAACCATAATCTTCAATCTAGACGAGCTGACTCTAAGCCTGACTACGAATCTGGTTTTCTTAGGTAAACCAGAGGAACTGCCTGTAGCACAGTGACTGATTGATTAACTAATTGATTACTTAAAATTTGCTACGACTGTCAATGGAAATCTGGTTACTGAAAGTATCCCTATCAACCTTCTCCAGGGGCTGTTTTATAACACCTTACAAACTGCTTGTGCAGCTGTAAATGATAAAGTCATTGGATGATAATAAAGCAGTAGTTGAATTCAGTTTTTATCATAAAGCTATGTATAAATTACATAATATTGGTACAGAAGGACATGAAACTTCAAGAATCTGTCCCTGTTTCAGGGGATTACATATGTTTTGCCAAAAGTTCAGTTCCTGCTTTCCTGTTTGTTAAGCTCCTTACTTGGCAACATCTGTTTTCTGTTAAACCTTCAACACTATACCCCCACCCATAAATCTCTGCTTCTCTAAAAATATTCAATTTGTTGTACAGGTCTTTTCCTTGCTGGCCAAACCTAATTTTCTGATGGCTTCTAGACATACAGACGGATATAGAAAGTGAGAGATTGAAGGGATGTTAAAGAAGGGAATTGATGGGGATTTAACAGAAGGTACTTATCAAATCAAAGTAAGAATCACAGACCTGGGGCCTCATGTACAAAGACTTGCACAGATTTCTTACTGAAACGTGGGGTACGGTCAAATCCAGAAAATGGCATACACACAAAAAAATCCAGATGTATCAAACCGTGCATACATCCTCCTACATGCTCTGAAATACACACTCTGCATGTTACACTATTTATTATATCCTCCAGTAAGGCTGTTCCTGTTAAAGGTATTTTTGGCACAACTTTGCAAGTTCTTTATCTATCTGCGTAAATGTGGATGTAATAACTGTTAATCATGTGTGTCCGGTGTGAACAATTAATATTTTCACATCATTAACAGTTTCCCAGAATCACCTCTAAGTGTCGCCAATGAAACCAAAACCACAGAAACGTGCGTACTCCAGCCTTGGAGTTGGCGTGGGGCTGCGCACATTTCCATGTTCATTTCAGTTTCGATACATCCAGAGTTTTGCGGGGAAAACGACGTACACAAGTTTTTTGTGCGTACGCACTGTTGATACATGAGACCCTGGTCAGTTTTTGAAAACAAGACCAGCCTATAGAGTTCATGAACTACAGTCCACAAGACCAGGGTTATGGAGGGCATCATACATGGATCCCCCCCTCCACCACCACCATTTTGCAGGTATACAGACGTATAGAGCAATCCCACAGATTTTTTTTAAATCTCAGATTTTTTTCAAAAACTCAAAAATTCTAATTTATTTTACAACTCAGAGCTTGTCAGATGTAAAGAAACAGTGAATAAAATAAATAGCCATCTCCCAACCCGCTCTGCAGCACCACAGCAATGGTGTTGTTTCACACAATAAGTGTTTTTCTTGAGTTGATGACACACATAGATGGGCTTTCACTTTGTCTTGGTTAAGCAAAACTTAGTGGCAAAAGCTGAACCTCATTTTTTTAAAATACAAAGTTATTGTACACTGTCATCTAAATAGCGTAACTGAAACCAAAAATGGAGACACAGTTGGCCAACCATGAATTAATGATTTTGGCACACCCAAGGGAGAAGGAACTAAAGAGATGCTGAGGCCTTATAAATACTTCCCATCATGCTACACTTCTGTGATGCACAAGGTTGACGGTATGCTGGAAACATGAGTCAAGACTTACACGCATAAACGGGCTTGGACCCTGGACATAACTACTTTGCAGTTCAAATTTTTTTTATGTCTGTGGTAACTATTTTATTTTTGCATTTCTTTATATTTGCATACATTCACTTTATGTTGTATCCTTTTGTCTGCACACGGACACTTTAGGTCATGTTGTCGTCTCCATGTAGCACCTAAGTTCTGGAGGAACAGCAGTTCGTTTCACTGTATACTGTACAGTGTCGTCTCTGTATATGGTTGAGATGACAATAAAATTGAACTTGAACTAAGGGAGAATAATATTCAACAAGTGAGAAAATGGAAAAACAAGATTTTTTCTGGAAAAGCAATTGTTCTCAGTTTTTCCTTCTTTCTCTGACTTTAAGGACACAGTACAGGTTCATATCCTTTCTCTTCAGAATGAAACTTGGACAGAGGAATGTTTTTAGTACTGCATTCATATTCACCTGTTGTCTCTGGCCCTCCTCATTCATAACAGCTTCTCCAACTTGTGTAATCGTGACATTTAACTTACCCCGGGTTGCTCAGTGGTCCCAAAAGCTAATGTGTTCACCTCTCAGTAACCCCCGAAACTCACTTTTAGCCAGAGCCTAATCTAATCAGACACCCGGGCATGTTGGCCAACAGCCCCCTCACCTTGCACTTAGACCCAGACCCATCAGACTCCCTCATGGGCTCCTTCTGTCAGGCACAATGTGAATGGCCTCTTATATCTAGAATACAAGAAGCCCTTTCATTCCTAACTAAGACAGGAAGAATGACAGAGAGGACTCCATCAACAACTGCAAAATCTGAGATGCAGAAGATTGAGGAGATATCTGATAATGCAGATAACTGAGTAAAAAACTAATACGCAAAGGCACAAACATTTTCAAAACCTCAAGCATCTTTGAAAAATTGTGGATAATTTTTAAATGTTTAAACCAGTTAATGCAGCTCAATGATGTAGCATAACTAAAAGCATTTTGTGAAAAACCCCTGAAAGATTTCATAGATACTGTATATCCACTGTGGCTCAGTGGGTAGAGCAGTGTTCTCCAATTAGAGAGTTGGAGGTTCAATTCCAGTAGAATTTAGTCACAAATGAAGTGACCCTGAACAAGAGACTGAAACCTGCATTGCCTCAAATGTGTGCCCCATCAGTGTATCTATGGAGTGATTTATTCAGATTAGCTTCAAAGAGATGGAGTAGAGTGCTGTACGAATGAGGATGGGTAAATGAGGGCACAGGTTGGGTTGTAAGGCACCTTGAGTAGGCTGGTTGACTAGAAAGGCACAGTCCTTTTACCATCCAAAAACTGACAAAGAACCTGTTCAGAAAAAAATCAGATATGAATATAAAGATACAAACCTATTGTGCTGCATTTGTATCACTGATCCACTTTCAAATGACAGTTGTCTGGTGTAAATATTTAACATTTAACAGAGATTTTTTAGTTTAGTTTAATTAAGGGGTTTAGGCAAAACCATGTAGCTGTAGCATACTACGTGCATGCCCACCTTTGCTCTGTGTATGTGATGCAAGGGTTGAACGACAGACATTGTACAAAATATTAATGTTCCGTTTTGATGAAGTTCATAAATAACATGGCGACGTGTGACAATACAGCTTACTGTGATTTTACAGTCTCTTTTTTTATAGGTGAAGCAAAAGTTGTTCAAATAATGTCTAATGTTGCAACTGCAGTTGGAGATTCGTTTAGCAGGGGAAATAGTAAAAGATGCCAAAAATATATAAGTTTTAGAGAATCTTTACCCACGCTCAAAGGGAACTTTGTATTTTTGTGTCTTAATTACATTACTCCTACCTAGTAGCATTAAATATGTATTTTATCATGTATGTTGAATATTACATTTGGTATGAGACACTTTAAACAAAGTAGAAATGTTGACTGAGGTCTAACCTTTGCTTCCAGAACTATTATTGTATTTTCTTTTGTCTTTTTCAAATTAAATGTGTATTTTAAAACATAATGTTTTTTTTAAACAAGTATTTATTATTATCAATATTTCAAAAATACAGTACCTATTTTACCTGGTAAACATGTCATATATCACTGTTCTCATGTTTGTGATTTTTCTAAACCTGAAAGTTGTGTTGAAACTTCACCAGTCCATCCTTGTACTGGTTATTTTGTGTGTTTGGGTAGAACTGTGTATATCTGAGTGGCTGAGCCGAGGTCAGAGTTTCTTGAAGCTATGTTTGAGCAGTCCACTGGGAGGTGTGAGAGGCAGTTGAAGCAGAGTTCAGGGACAGAGTCTGAGTGTCCGAGCAGCCTCCAGCTTAAATACCGAAATCAAAAGTAGGCCATCAGTGGGCAAATTAATAAAATATACTGATCGTTCTGATGAACTGTACAGGTATAGAAAAAATATATGGTTTGTGTGTACCACAGAGAATATAAAGATAGAAATAAATCAGAGTATCTTAATTAAAAACAGAGTACCGGTATGCACTGTCTCTCAAATGAGGAGCTCATGTTGCACAGGTTAGTGCCAGTTTGCTTAAAATTTAAAATAAAATTTTAATTTTTTTTCCCCAACATTTTGACTTTAAGTTTAAAACAATAATAAATTTCTGCTGAATATTTAGTTTCCTCTTAATGATCCTATATTAAACCTTTACAATTTTTATACTTTGATCTAAGTGAACGTCTTGAAATGTCCTTGAAACATTGCAAATGACAATTAGCTACATTTTACCAATGATAATGTCAAGATGTTAAATAAATTACAGACTGCTTTAGATGTGGAGTGAGTTGTCTTGTGAATGATTTTCTCTTAAAATCAATATTTAGTCTTTAAGGACTGTTTTATAGTTTTATGCTTGGTGTGGATTCCCTGGTACTGATCAGTGTTTTTAGTTACCCAAGCTTAACCAAGAGCTCTTTCTAAAGGTAACTTCTTTATAGTGCCTTCTACTGCTGTAGTACCTAATGAGTGGGTGGTAAAAAAAAAAAATTGTGAACATCTCCTCTCCTGCGTCTGCTTCTTGTTTGAAATGGACTGACCCAAAGACCAAACTGGATAAAAAGCTGAGCAGATGAAGATCAGCATTAAGTGAATGATAATGAGATTACAGGAAGGCTGCATGATCTTTGCACGTGACTTCTAAAATATTTATTCATGGGCTACAAATGGGTGTAGGTGAAGTCAGCACAAGGATCTAGAGTTAATTTCTCCACTATCTGATCCTGGATTGCGTTTAAATTATTTATCCAATCGAAGTTTCTTCTGCTTATTGGAGGAGTGATTCCATAAAAGATTCATCAAAGACATCGGAGCCACATGAATTCTCTGTATGTTTTTTTTCCCCTTGTTTTTGTTAACCCGGTTCTTTCCAAAGACTTCATTAAACTTTTAGTTTGTCTACTTAGAATCAGTTCTCCAAATATCAAAAACTCTGGAAAGTAGAGGATCGTCAAGAGTCAATATTAGAGTATAAATTTAACAACACGATGGTCAGGTTGGAAATTAAGAACTGAACATTCCTTTAAGGATTCCTGTCCATGTCCCACCTCCACCATCTTTCTTACCAGAGTCTTAAGATAAGACAGGAGAAATGACCTTTATAATTGTTTTGGTCAAACTTTAAAAATATCTTTATATGAATCTAAAAAAATATCACTCTAACAGTACACATTTTATCATTAAAAGACTAAAGCAACTCATGCTGGGTTGGATATCAGGGAGAACAGATGTGTTTTTAAAAGAGATTTAAACCAGAGAGTGAGGAAGTCGGTCTGACAATAGAATCTCCTCTGAGCCATAATGCTAAAGTTTTAACCCTACCGTTGTCTTTGTGGGGTCCATATGACCCCACTCATGTTTGGTGTGGCAGTGGGGCCCTCCTGACCCCTACCTGATGAAGCAGGGGCTGTGGGGGCAAGGGTAGGGGGGGCATTAGGTGGTGTTTGTGGGTGGCCTGGCTGGCTCCCCAAGAGGTAGCCATGATTTTTACATGATAGCATTGTTAGCACGCCGCAAGGACAGTGGGAGGAGTTCTTGCAGAGAGTATGTGTTGGGGATGATAGTTTGCTACTTCACCAAATGCTAGCTCAGTATAGAAAGTAAAATGAGGTCAAATAAATTGGGTAATACCAATTCTTTGTGTTTACTAAGCTATTGACTGCAGTAAATTGGATTCATTTTAAAAGGTTATCTGTATATAGGGTTGCCAACCATCCCTTATTAGCAGTAATGTCCCGTATGTCTCCCGTATTTTGATGGCAGTCTACAATTTGTATTTCCAAACACTATTTGGCATTCCATTCCTTACTTACCTTAGACCAAGATAAAGAAGTCATGCCAAAGTCACAGCTAACTGGAACAATTTATTACAGTATGAAGTAATCTACAAACAAAGGAGACTCTGCAGCTACAAAAAAGTAATGGGAACAAAAGAATTTGTGGATAAACCCATCAGCTCTGACGTGATTAAAACTTTTTGCAGTTTATCATCTTGAATTTTCAGCTGGACATGGCGATGAAAACTATTCGTCTAAAAATGCAGATTGGTATTGCATTAGTTTGTAAATGTTCTTACACTGTGATGTCTGCTTAAAAATAGCATCCTTGTTTGTACTGAGAACGTCACTAACTGAAAAATTGTACAGAAATAAAACTTGTTGATTGAATCATTCTTCATCTTTCATGAAAATAACATAAACATAAATAAATCTTGTTTAGGTGGATGTAACTCAAATGTTGGGGAAATAAGAAATATTGTTTAGTCGTGTCACAATGGACATAATACATCATTAAATTTACTTTTGGGATTAATAAAGTATTAATGAATTTAATTGAATTAAGCCCCGCCCCTGGCAGAGCTGTCCTGTATTTTGGAGGGCTGTACATCTCCATCTGAGTTTCATCCACATCTATGCAGTGATTCATGAGATATTTTGCTAATAGACAGACGAACACAGAGTGAAAACATTACCTGTATTTCAGCAGAAGGGGATAAATATTGACATTTGTTTGAAACAGAAGTGGCTTAAACAACAGATCAGACTGTAGTTGTTTCTCCTGTATTTAACACTAAATATTTTGGAGCCTAAAGTGATATTTTGTGTTCGATTCAAATGGCTTTAGATCACTTGAGCTGTTTAAGTCAGAGCTGATGGGGCAATTCAATTTGTTGGTTGTCAAGAAGGAACAAATCCCACGATTTAAGGGCTCCAATTAGAAGCTGTTGCTGACCCTCCACTCCTCTGTACTCGATGGGCTCTCACACCGACATCACGGACTCAGCCGTCCGCATTTCTAATTCAGGAGAGCTACTGATTGAATGTGACACATCGTCGTTGATTGAAGTGTTCTGGTTGACACTGCTTGTTTATATTTTTCCTTTGAGGTAAAAATGAGAGGAAATGGCTTTTTAATGAAATTGAGGTGCACATCCATCAAGCTCTGAGAACAGCGACCGTGCAGTGAAAAGGAGGAGGGCTGATTTGATTAGGTGCCATTTCAGCCATACAAGACGATGAGTTTAACTGACGGTTAAGCAGAACGGCCATAAGGTCGAAAGCAGCATATTACTTTTATGCTCCACCTTTACTCGCCATTTTTCAACCAGTCACATTCACTCAAAGCACCAGTTTAAATTATGCATATGGTATTTGAATTGATTTCTTTTTTGTTTCGGATTTTCCATACCAATTCAGATGGACATGTTCTATTTACTCATTTCCAGCTATCTCCCAAAAAATGAGGAAATGCAAATCATGTCAATGCCGTGGCAGAAAAGCTGATGTATTGATAAAAGCAGTGCAGCAAATAGACACAGCTTGAACAAATCAGAATTCTTCTGTTCCATTGAAAAGATAAGATATAGCAACTGATGCAAACATCTCATTTAGTTGAATTGATGACAGGAAACATAAAAAGAAGATCTTCATAATGTTTCATTGACTCAAATTTGTATATCGACTTACAGGCCCTTGACAAAGAAACATAGTTTTAGAAGTCCAAAACATTTGTATTCTTTGTAAATGTGTCCAACATGCACCATTCATGTTTTTTTGTAGTTGTTCTTGTTTAAACATCAAAAAGCAAACTTTTAAAGACAATGGTGTCATAGCCCCACCCTTTAAATGAACCTACAACCCAACGTCTTGTTGACTTTAAATTTCCACCCAGTGTGTAAAGCCTGGTTAATACTTCCACAAGATGTGGTAGAGTGGATCAGTGAATTTGGACATCTTTTTCTTACTATTTATAATAATGTAGAAAATGTGACAAATAAATCATCATAATTCCAATGTATTAAACTTTACGCATAGCTAAGCATATAAACAACAATGACAGCAGGATAGATAGTTGTTTCGTTTTTTTTCACTCAACCATGTATCAGATGATGGAAGAGAGGCTCAAGTTTTTGGGTGAAGAATCGAAGGAGATGGAAAGAAGACATGGACATTGGTGTGTACGTTCTGTCTTCCTAATTTAACAATCACCCTCTGGGAGCAAACCATTTTCAGCCAAATGACATGCAGAAGGATGCGCTGCAAACACGCTGATAAAGCCCTGACCATTTGCACATAGCAACTCGCTTTGGTTTGTAGGTCCAAGTTCTGTCTAGGGCAGGGGTGCCCAAACTTTTTCCCCGAGAGGGCCAAAATGTAAATCTATCCAAGGACTGCGGGCCAAATGCAATAATATAATACATGTTTGACATGCTTGGGCAGCAATGGCTCATAGAACATTTTAAAAAATGTATAAAATCTCAGTATTTGTAGTCTTATGAAGTATTTAAATCTACATGTCTGCTAAAATATAATGACAGGAGATTATTATCTAGTAACCAGGGCAACTATTGGTGGGCCAAATCAAATGGCTTGGTGGGCCAATTTTGGCTCGCGGGCCCCACTTTGGGCACCTCTGGTCTAGGGCAATGTAAGACAGGGTGTCAACGGGAGATAATGGATGGTAGTTACACAATCTTTTTCATGTAAGGCAAGTCGTGGGAGTGGAAGTAGCTTGCCACTTTTTAAACTCTATATACATTTTCTTCTTTTGAACAGAATATTGGCCAAGTGCACCACTCAGGGATTTTATCTACAGATGATGGTGTCTCTTAACCTGTTAACAGGCAGCGTAACCACCGCGTTCCGTTTTCAGTTTCGTTTCTGTTTAAAGCATCATGCCCGATTTTGACAGCAACATATATAAACAATAGGGGCTCAAAATGGCCATCAAGACCCTCCCCTTTTAATTGACACCTTATTTGACCAACTAGGTTCATCTGTTGGCTCTCCAGAGCCAATAGAATGGGACAAGTTCCTCAACTTCCAGTTTGAACCTCCGAAGTTTGATTGACTGTAGAATCGGCCAATTAGTTTCGAGCTTTATTCTGATGCCACAGCTGTGTAGCCAATCACCTTACGTTTCATTTGATATATAGTTTTGGGGGGTGGAAACCTTCTGAAGGCAGTTTACCAACGCAAATCTGAAATTTCTTTGTGTTTTTAAGTCATAAGTGCCCCCTGGTGGTCAAAGCAACGCAACAGAAAACGTTGTTTTTAAAGCGTTTTTTGGACAGTTAGCTGACTAAACATGCTGGTAAATTTGAAATATATTTGTTACGAAGTGTTTTGAGTGCTTCAAGACTTGGAAAAGTGATTTTTGTGACCAGGAAAAGTAAAAAAGAACGGAAAATACAACTTCCGGTCTCCATTTCCGGTCGCTAATCTCGTAATATTTGAGGACAAATATACATCATAACGTAAGTGTAAAACAATATTTTTTTGCTGCTTGTGGGTTTATAAGCATTGTGAGGTTTTAATGCTTTGAAAAAAGTGAGGATATATTGGTTTATTTTTGTGTTTTGGCTGTTTATTGGTGGAAATTGGCTAAATGACCTCCAGCTGGTACTAATATTGCTGAATATTAATATTGTTTTCTGTATTTTAATCATGCTGCGAGTAAATATGGATGGTAGAATGTAATTTATGGGGTTTTTATCTTTATTTTAA
>JARVJO010000001.1:3880767-3891608 GCA_031762555.1 Cynodonichthys magdalenae
TACTCTAAAGGGTTTAAGAGCAGTACTTCATTTAATTTGTGTGTACTTTTTAAGGCGTTTTATGGTATTTTAGGCCCGCATTAAGGTTTAATTTAGAGATTTTACACAATATGAAGACAGTGTACATAAGGCAAGTCTGGAAAAAAATCTGAATGAATGATTGAATTAGTACAATATTGTAGATGAAGCAGTTTAAAAACAAGTACCGGTCAGGTCTTTAGAAAAGCGATAGCGTAAAGTAAGAAAGTGTTCTTGCGAAGTCAAGTCCGAGTCTGCAGACTTCTGTATCTCCTGCCAGATGGAAGGAGTTTTAAAAAGAGCGTCCAGGGTGTAAGGTGTCAGATTTTACCTGCTTGTTTCCCAGTTCTTGAAGAGTATGAGTCCGAAATCAACTGTCTGTCAGCTGGTTTCACTGGGCAAACTCAGGCTGCCAGTTCAAGCTCACGACCAAAGGGTTTTGTACAGTTCTTTCATGACAAAAAGATTCTGCCTTAGTGCTGTAAAGTAGCACAGTGTGAACCCATCTGTAAGCAATAAATGAAACGGCACGTCATTTATGGTATTTCTGAGCATAGTGAGGTGAAACTATATCCTGGTCATATTATTGTTTTAAAGTAGCCCTTTCTTTCCTAAATTGCAACATTCTGTTGTTTATGATTTGTAATATTGTATGTGATCATATTTTTATGGAAAAATCAGTGCTTCTGTTAATAATGTAGTGAACAGAATTTCTACAACCAATGTCTTTTCTGGATAAAAGCTTATATTGATTTAGTTTTCTTCATTTCAGGCAGGTACATCTGTTCATTCTCTGAGGAATTTGGCCTCCAGACACCCACAGATTCACAGGTGGTCACGACTGTCTGTTTCCCTGAAGCTGCGGACAGCAGAATTAATTGGTTTATTTACACTCAGCTGTGCAGGGAGTAGTTAGGTGTGCGTCAAACTGTCGGGGTTAACTGTCCCATCATTGGCTTTAGATTGCTCGCAGGGTGATGGTTGCATCAAGCAATCAGCCACAAAGGGAGGCAAAGTGAGTAAATAGCAGCCGCAATGTGTCATGTTTAATAGAGTGAGTGAACTGTAAAGATGGATGGAGGCCAGTGGATGACTCACGTCTCAGTTTAAAACGTGACTGTAATTCTATACCATTTTCCTCTTAACCTTCATCCAACACAACCTGTTAAGTACCACTGGTTAACACTGGTTAATGCATTGTTGGAATCCTGTCAATCATAAGTGACTTTCTTGTTCATTTTGTCTTTGCTTCGTCAAGACCTCATGAGTAACAATTCTTTAGGAAATTGTTCAGTTTTTTTTATTCAGCTCAGTAGCTATGAAAGGTGGGCAGTCATGTAGACACCTGTGTGTGTACCTGTAGTGAAACCCAGCCAGACAATGATGAAGTGTACTATTTTTTTAAGATGTTAATTTATTTCCTTAGCCTTTTTGTCACAAAAACATTGTAAGAGATACAAGACGCACAATTAACATAATAGATCTCTGACTTACACAGAAAATAAATGAATGTCTCTTAAAAAACATTAAAAAACAAACAAATAACCCTTTACATGTTCTTTAGCACTCAAAAACAGTTAAACCTGTAACATGTAGAAGTTATCCTCAGTGTACCCGTCAGGGTCCTACTTTTTAAATATTTTTTAGTGTCATACCTTTGTAACAGTCTTGCTCTGGTTTGCTCTTTTAGCTTTGGTCATCTGAAAGCAGTGCACATAGGGTAACGTTTGACAAAATTGTGGTACTTTTTGGGGTTTTTGTTTGCATATTTAATTATTCACCAGTACATATTTAAATCATGGTTTAAAACCTGTGGAACACCTCTTTTTTGTTATTTTCTGTCAACACACAGGTTACCGTAGTAGTGTGTTGGACAGCAGATTGTGTTGTGGTGTCCAGTAGTTGTGTTGTCATTCTTCACAGCTCTCTCTGCTTCAGACAGAACACACTGATGGAATTCACTTAACCTTCCTGCCAAGGCCTCCCACCTCGTCTCCCTACATCACTCTCTCTGTCTCACATTCTCACTTTGCTTTTTATTTATTTTTTTTTGGCTCTGTGTCCCATCCAGCAGTGATACCCTCACCTCTGCTCAGCTTTTATCTGTCTGAAAGTTTTTTGATCTCTGCAAATATAGTTTGACATGCAACACTGCTATTTAGCCTCTTTTGCGGTCTGATTTTTTTTTTTTTTTTCTTTCTTTTATTGCGGCTCTCAGGATGTTACATCTTCCCAATCAGGTGATATCACTTTTGATTTGATGCCAGCAACTCTCTTATCTTATTAGTTCACACATCAGAAAAGCGTGCTGTCTGCAAATTGGGACATTATATTATTGCTCGTCCAATGAGGAAAGTGTGCTTTTAAATGCAATTACACAAATGAGATGACCACCTACATTACAGCGCATTTAGGCAAGGGCGAGCAAATGCATATTTTATTGTAAATGGACTTTTTGTCAGCCTTTCCCTCAACAATGAGCAAGCAAGGTGATAAAAGTGGCACACCCACCTTGGAATGCTTTCCATGTAATTAGACACAAGATGTTGTTAAAGTCAGACCAGCAGAGAATCTCTGCACTACAAACAAATCTGCAACTGGACTTAAATGATGGTCATAAATAGATGAGCAATGCATAAATAAATTGCTCCCTAAGTTGTGTTTCCTTTGACGATGAATATGGGCAATGACTGCAAATATCAGTCTCGTCTCCATTGGTGGGCACAGTTCTGCTTATCCGCCAACCATCTAATACCAGAACTGATATTTTGACGAGTAGTTTAGCATTTGAATAAATTTTATAATGCATTAACAGACTTTTCTCCCAATATAATACTTTCTGTAATTTCCCTACCATAAAATTCACACCGCCACATTTTTGCTACATTTATTATTTCCTTTTTCATGCACCAGTGACATGCTTGAAAAGACTAAGCAAAACATTCACTGGTCAGAGTCACACAGTGACATCATCCTTGACGCAAGGACTGTTATCTCTGCCTTTGGAGACTCCACTTCAATATAAACCAGATCTTCAGATTCATTGTTTCAGTTTTCAATTCTCCCAGAATCCTTTGCAGCATGGAGGTCATTCAATCACAGACAGCATTTTCTGAGTGTTGCAAGATGACAAAAAAAAAACGGGATATAAAGACACAAAGCTTTGCTTTGCATACAAATTAGTTTTTCAGTGGTATTAAAAATGTTTAAATATAAGAACTAAATTAGCAGAAGCACAATTTTAAAAGCTACAATTTGTCACTTTTTTTATGTACACATTTTATTATTAGCGGAACTAAGTAAATTGTGTAGCTGTTTAGGTGTTAGTAAAGCTAATTTTTGGTTAGCTGTGCCCACCACCGATCCTCTCCTTCTAATCTTCCATAAGACTCTTACCACAGACTAGTCTCTCTGTATGTGAACCTTGGTAAACTGCAAAATGTTAAATCGACTGAACTTATTTAGCGCTTTATTAAACCCCATAGGGACCCCAAAGCACGTTATGCTACAGTCATTCACCCATTCACGCACACATTCACACACTAGCTACATTGTAGCCACAGCTGCCCTGGGGCACACTGACAAAGGCGGGGCTGCCATGCACTGGTGCCACCGGACCCTCTGACCAACATCAGTAGGAAGGGTGGGTGAAGTCTCTTGCCCAAGGACATAATGACTGACATGGCTGAAACAGGGGATCGAACCGGTAACCCACCGGTTACAGGACGACTCCCCTAACCACTCCACCACAGCCGCCTCAACATCTCATCCCAGGCATCATCTTCTGTCTCATTTATACGTACAAGATAAATAAGAATTTTAGCACTAACACATTTCCTATTTGTTTTTAATATCTCACACGAAATTAGGAACTCACCCCCCCACCCAAAAAAATACAAAAAATTAAAAAAAATAAAAAAATTGGATAATAACCCAATTAGGTGTATTGTTATACAAACTAAATAAGATACCAGATGAGAGTCCCGAGAGCCAGGGTATTTTTAACTCTAAGAACGGAAGCATTAAAGGTGCTTTTTCAGAGTTCAAAGCATAACTAAAAGTATATATAATAAAATAAATAAAAATGTCATTGTTGCCTGAGTAAAAAAAATGAAATTCTTACATCAGAACCTTTCATGTCAAAGCAAATGATAAAACCCTCTGCTTTTGCTTCCGACTCAGGAGTCCCCTGACATGTAGCTAATCCTGGCCTCAGCACTCAGGCTCAGCCCTACAATGACTTTCTTTTCTATTTTCAAAACGTCGATGAAATGCTTTCTTTTAGCTGAAAGGCTACTGCCACCACTAACACTCATGCTAGCTTTGGGTCAAATCCTCCCAGCACTGTTTTAATGGTGTCCTCTTCCTGTATGCTCGGCGGAGATATAAATAGTAAGGGTTAGTGGATTGTGCTTAGAACCACACAATCTGAAGGCAAGTGGTGGCTGCAATAAACTTTTCTTTATGAGCCTTATTCACAACATTTAGGAGACATTTTAGTTGCCCTTTATTTATTTAGGAGTTAGCATGTTAGCTTTTATTGCACCAGCGGAGCTTTTTATTTTCTCCAATTTCAAATTAAACAGATTAGGTGGGGTGGTTATTGAAAACCTGAGATGAGCACAATTAAATCACTTTGGCTAGAACGTTTTTCGAGCATTGTTGGGTAGCAAACGTGGTGCAGCTGAGATCGGGATAATCTCTGGAGTTGCGCCAACACAGTCCATACGTGAGGGTTCTTGAGGGTATCTCACAGGGGTGATACATGATTAAGACATGTGAAAGCACTACACTGCATGCCTTTTAATCCCCTTGGGAAATTGTTTGCTCCTCTTGCTGTTATCAGCACACTTACTAAAAGCAGCGTCTGTCTAACTTTCCCCATTTTCCTCTCACTACATTGACAGATCCGAGCCTAAACATGATTTTGTTTCAGCTTGTGTCAGCTGCTGTAGATTTTGACAAATTAAGAGTCCAGATAACTCGTGTAACCTTTGGTGCCCATGAGTCAATGAATGAACCATTTGCAGTGGATAATTCTCACTTTTCCTTGTGATTGGTTTGAAAATCTCACTGTTTCTGAGCTGTGCCACTTTGTCTTGTCTGTGCGGTGTCGGCCTATTTTTCACTCTGTGAGGAAATGGATGTATAGTGTGAGAGTGTGTGAAAGGTGTGAATTGAACGAGTGTCACACTCAATACACTGGAGTTAGAGTCTGGGTAAGTCTTTTTCCAAAGTGAGTTTTTACGCTTACGGAAACCTCTAAAGTAAAACCACACTTATATTAGTAGAAATTATACAATAATACAAAATAAATATATGGCTATTAGTAGAGGATGTAATTGAAGAGGCAATGATCATTTCCAGGCCAACAAATTATAAAGGACTCTCAGAGGGTTTATCAGGACTGTTAATCAAACCATGAAGCTGTTATGAAGACCTACCTTTGCGTTTGCAGTACCAGAGGAACACAGTGATTACACAGCACTTATCCAGTGGTCAATGTGCCGGCATCATTTATGCATGCAGTTTTTGCCACCAATAACAATGGAGGATGCTGTGGTTGTAGCTGTGTGCTGAGTTTTAAATATATTTTTGAGCAATACAATCCATAGTTTTAAAGAGCTACAAACATTAACAATATAAATGAGTATGGGTGCTGGAAGAGCATTCCATTTGCTACGCTAATCAAAGTACATTTAAGTATGGTCCAATCAAAGTTCTTTACATTACCCAATAAGGCATCTACTTTTGATGCAGAAGCTAAAAATGACTTGATACTAGTAGTCATAAGGACTATGAAAGACTCTAGTATTGGTTGTGAACAATTGCTGTGTCTTAGTTCAAGGGTTGCTGCTATAGGCTGCTCATGTAGACTGCATAAATGACTTAAATGAGATGGTCTAGTCTACGGATAACGTACTTCAGTTTGTGATGAATTTCCAAACTCTGCCCTCTTTGTTTTCCTGTTTAATTTGCTGACAGCACAATGAATACTGGGATATACTGGGCAGCGTAGGATACTCAGATGCAGCCTACGTTTTCAGGGTTTTTTCGGTTGCATTTGTTGGCCGCATGAGTAGGTACCTACAAATTGAGTCATCCTCCATCCTACATTGGCTGCAAACCCTGGCTGCAACCCCTGGATTGAGGCATACAGTAGCTATAGAAGTTGTTTTCTGAAGTCTGAAATAACTTCTGCATATGTATCATTTTAAAAAATATTTTAACACCACAGTGTAACTGAAGACCTGGCATGAAAGTAGAAGGTAATGTGAGGTTTCCAGACCCAATGCTTTTATGTTACCAAACAATTATAGGATGTTAGAATGTGACAATCAAGCTAAACTAGGCTAACTCTATTCTTACCCAAGTTTTTTTTATTATTATGGCTATATCTATTTTCTTTTCAAGAATGCAAATTCCTAACTAGATTTTATATGTCACTATACATGAAAAGTTGAACTGACTGTTTATTACATGGATTTTTCACCAGTTTGGAGTTTTACAAATATATGGAGAAAATCTCAATTTATTTTACATCTCAGAGCCAGCCTGTAAGGAAATACTACGTTTACTCCCCCTACTCCTTGCATCGTGTCAGAGCTCTATGGACTTTTTAATAAATATTTTGGGATTTCTGAAAGACAGGGAAAACACCCAAAGGGGTTGATATGTAATGTATGTGCCACGACAACATGTAGGCTATGAAAAAAGGTGGATATACTTTAAATTAAAGTTTTCGACCTAACATCGATGGTAAGGGGTAAGGAAACCACGTTAACAAAAGTAAGGCACCAAAATAAATGAAACTCCAGCCTTATTGATAATCAAACCAGGAGCAGTCAGTTGTGGCTGGTTGGTCTCCAGGGTCTTGTCCGAGTCACTTACTGAGATAAATTGTTTTTTGTTTGGCTCCCTTACATGGGATAGGACCCACATTTTATTAAGTATCCCTCTGCTCCTCTTAGTTGTATGAGTGACTGATGGCCAAAGTATTAGGAATATAAAACTGTGGATGTGAAAACAAAATTTGCTAACTTGTAGTTTATCCACTAAAGCTTTTAGACCAAATGATATCCACAATAACTCCATGGGTAGCTTTACATCTAACCAATTAGTGAAAGTTCTTAAGGTCATTAGTTATACATTCAGGACCACTATCCCTGGATACATCAAAGGCACCTGTTTCACAGTCTTTGCACTATTGTGTTTATGTCTGCCCTTGATCATTTCCAGTCAGGCACTAGTTCTGCCCTGGATGCCGACTAGATGCCCCAAGGCTGTCAGAGAGTGTGCTCCCAGCATGAAACCACTCTTACCAAAGGGGAGTTTCTTTATGTCTTTGAAGTCAAAGCCATTAGAGGGTTATCAGGCAATGAATTGGAAAACCAATTTATTTTAATTAATCTGTACTCTTGTGTCAATCTAACCATTTTTCATTTGATATTTTTTAATTAATTGACTTTAATTATTCAATTTAAATGTTTCCATAATTGCTTTATAACATTATATAGCAGTGTTTATCAACCCTTTACATAAGGAACTGCTTTTATCATTGATAAAATTATATGATATCAAATGATACAATACATTTACTACTTTTACTTGCAATGTTTTTTTTTCTCTCACACCTACGTAGCATTAAAAACCATATTCCAAACAAAAATAACAGTGAATCTTTAAAGACAATTTTCATATGCTACATGACATCACTGCATGTAATCCCTCTCTCTGATCTCTTTTCATAACTTGTATCTCTCTTGATCACATGAATATGTAAAATTATGCAATGTTCTACATGAACCTTGGTGTAAAATATGGTTTCTACGTGAAGTGAAGCCCTGGCAGTCTCCAGACATGACCCAGACATGAGGTTACTCATACATCCTAGTTTTTACCCACAACCCATAACAGTCTGCTTGGTTTATTCCAAGAGACGTGTTAAAAAGACAGGAAGTTTGCTGCTAGGCAAAGGTCACTAAAAACAGCAGACAACTAAAAGTCTGGATGCATCTAAAAAAATGCACAGATATGTTTTTACAGATATAAATCTAGTACACAATTAGAAAACTTGTTTTTGGCTCATTATTTGTTGTAACAATGTTTCTTGGCAAGAAATATATCATTGGATAGCTTGTTTATTAGCATTTATATACAAAATGCATTTTTGGGTTGAGCAGCAGCGTTGAGTCCATGATAAACTTGCCAAATCTTCACTGCCAATATCAAACAGTCTATTCTGCTATTGACTTTTATTCTGTGTTAATTATTGGATCGGACGATTAAAGTCTAAATAAACAAGACATATTGGCAACATAACAATGTGATAATTTAACAAACATGGGTCTTTGTAGCATGTGGAAGAACCATACACAGCCATAACAGCCTGGCACCACACCATCATGCTGCTCACCAGCTTGATCACAAAGTACTATGCAATGACATTCCATTCTCAACCAGCATTCATCCAGTGGGGTTGTGTTGGTAACTCTGGAACAAACTGCACAACAATTTGATCCCACAGGTGTTCAGTTGGGTTGAGGTCAAGACTGAAGGCCATCCTCATCCTTCTGATAAATTCTGTTCTGTGTGGGGTGAGTTTGATCAACTTGGAGAATTGAGTTTCATCCCAGACCATGAAGATATGGGGTTGCCCCTGGTTTCTCACAGTTTCTGGCACCTGAATGCCAGCACCTAGGGACCTAGAAGCTCAAAACAAAAGACTAGAGCGCAGACTTAGAAGTTGCATCTAATTCTTGATGAGAAAAGTTATTTTCTACCTTTGTTTTCCCTCCTCGTAGACAATCAAATCAACCAACCACCACATTATCGCCAGGTATGGGACTGGAGTTTAATCTGTGGACATATGAGCCAAACATTTATTAATTTAGTAACCTTTATTTAACCAGGCAAATTCCAATAAAATCAGACCTATTTTGCAAGGGAGGCCTGGGTTTGAGGGCAACCTACTGTACATGTGTTTTTGTTTGTAGGGGTAAACTGGAGAACCCAGAGAAAACCAAAGCAAGTAAAAGGAGAACATGAAAACTCCACACAGAAGGACCCCAGGTCTGCACCTGGGATCAAACTCAGGACCTTCTTTCTGTGAGGCATCAGTGCTAACCACTGATTTGTTGTCCTGCACAACTTTGTGACATCTTAATCAAAAATATGAGTATGTGCATTGGCAGTTTCACATCCATTATTGTTGAAGCTGTTTATCTTATCCTGATAGAAGTCTTAGTAAAGATGAACCGTAATTGGTTAAGAGAAACTTAGAGGTCCTAAAACTTCTACCTCTTTTTGTCAATTTTTTTTTTTCTAAAGCATCCCAAAACCACTTGAAATCTTTGCTGACAGGACAAGGCCAACAACTCACAGGTCAACAGTGGAGTACAACACTGACCTTTGAGAAAAGTTACCCCACTGTATTAATTCTGCTGTACTGTTTTTGATGCAATATTGTGGCAATTTGTTTGCACAAAAAGGTCAAATTAAATACAAAAAAGGAGGACTTCAGGGGACGTTTCAAGCTTAGTTTTGGATGGAGGCGCCACTCTACTCTTGATAACTATGCTCCAGTGGTTTTCAACTCTTCAAGAGCCTATCCGCTATCGTTAAGTGCCCTTACAAAGCATGAATCACTGCATCCTTGCTTACTGCTTGCTCAGACTCCTTGCAGTGTAGGAAGCACTTACAGATGCAATTTTGCCAATTGCTCCTAAGATATCAGTCTGTAGAGGAAAGAGAAAAGTAGGCTGCATCTTACCAACATCTGCTCCCATGTATATTGATTTTAATGCAAATTACCTAAATTACTCTTGCCATACTGTATGAGCAATTGCAGCATCAGTTGCTGAGTGGATCTCTTATGAAGCAGCACGCTTGACTGTCAGTTCTGATCTGTTCCGTCTCTAAGAGTGTGTCCCTCTTGACAGTGCAGGACAAGACACTGCAGCAACTCGCAACCTCTCTTGGCTGAATTACACACAGAGATGCCTTCAAGGCCCTCTGGCTCTGCGAATGCCACTTTCATTAAGTGGTGCCAAGGAAACAGGTAGTACTCAAACAGTGTGCTGTACAGTTGTTCAAAAAGTGAAGGATAACAGAGGGGGAAAAAAGGCAATTGATGCCCATACTCAACCTTTTCATTATATTTGTCTTGCAGACATTATAATAACTGGCTTATTGCACTGATCAACTCAGTTCATGCTTGATCAAGAGCCTGCTGCGTGTTCATGTTTTTATTGTGTTTTTAAACACATAGTACACTATGTAACACCAAAGCTTTGTTTCTGTACTTATGAGCCTTTAAAGCTGGTAATGTTAGTCATGGCCGTTGTTGCTATGACAAGAGAAAATATAAAAAATCTAAAACATGGCTTTTTGTTTTTGTGTATTTTACTGCTTGATGATGACATTTTCATAATGTTAAAGAATTTCATTTACTTTTTGAAATGCTAAGTTTTAGAGTGAAGTAGAATGAAAGTCTTCATTTTCAGTAGATGAAAAGTAAAATTAGAAAAAAAATTGCACTAACCTTTAAGTGAAGATGTCTTGCATTTTGATGTCTATTTAGGAGTGAAAGTGTGTTGTACAGAAGGTTTTATAACCATATTGTGTAAGTTTTTTTTTTTTTTGGTGCCACTTCAGTAGAAAAATATTAGTTTCTTCATCATTAGTGACACCTTTTTTTTTTTCCTTTTTCTTTTTTCCCATATTGTGTAAGTTAAGGATTAATTGTGTGGTGATCTGTGTGTTTTTTGCTTTATTTTCTAGTGTTTCTCTGTTCCCCTGTGTTTCTCTCCCCTGCTGTCTTG
>JARVJO010000001.1:3891708-3917100 GCA_031762555.1 Cynodonichthys magdalenae
GGACCTCGGCACCTCCAGGAGCAGCTGATCAGCTGACCTGAGGCACCGAGCAGGAGAGTGTGGGTGAATGAGTTCCGAACAGTATATTGCAAAACAAAACTACTTTTAGGCAGAGATGGAAAGTAATGAACCACATTTACTTATTTTGGGTATTATCTTTTTGAGGAAATTAATTAGTCTGTACTTTTACTTCACTGGAAAAAAGACCACTCAAAACAGCCTTTTCGTAAAGAGTAAAACAGTACACTACTTATAAGACTCCCTTATCACATTTATACATGTTTATTAGTCATTAATAATGTACTGTCTTTCACTTTACAATAAGGCTTCCTTTGATAACTGTGGATGTGTTTAATGCAGTAACACAGTACAATATGAAATATGTTTCCAATACATTATTGTGTTTACAATGTAGCAATCGACATTTAATTTAACACTTTAGATGTAATATGTTCATGAACAGATTTGGCTCACTATTTTGCAAGAAACCGGACAGTTTTTTATCTTTCTTGTCCTTAAATAATGCATAATAAAAACTTATTAATGATTCATAAAGTGTTTACAGATGAATTAAAAACCTATCTATAAACTATTTATAAGGGGTGCCTTGTTGTAAAGTGGTACCCATTGTTGCAATGTTAAGTATGTATTTATGTATTTTATTTAGTTACATTTGAAATCTGAGTAAACCATGAATAAAAACCCAGACACACCACAACACCTGCAGCTGACTGGATCGGTTCTGCAGTCTGGTGTGAGATCTGGCAGGAAGTGATGATGTGCAAGTTTGACTTTAAATAAAAGCATAGAGATTGTGTTTGACTTCACCCACTCAGCCTGTGGTGGTAAGTTTTAAATAAATTTTAAAAAGATAAGCTTTTTTAGTTTTCATGAAAAGTTCTGTGAAAATTAGAACAGACATCAGTGCCTGACTCTGCTACTGTTGGTTAGCTGTGTAACAGCTGGTTAAATTACCTGATATAATTATAAACACAGCATCAATAATTCCCAAACTTATGTCTAAAACATGTCAGAGAATCAATAATTGGACTAAAAAAACAAATTATTTCTTAGTTGTGTGGCAAAACTCAGGAGGAGAGACTCTTTAGCATTACTTAACTTAAGTCCACACCTCAAAACTGGACACCACCACCCTGGGAGTTTCACCCAGAGAGTACTACTCCTTTTTGTAAAAGGCACACAGGTTCGTTTATACAAAATGGTAGTGATAACACCTGAGACTGTTCAAATTCATACAAAAAAAAATTACTTTTATTAAAAAGTAAAAAAACAAAAAAGACAGAAGTTGAGATTACCAGTAGGGACCTGCAGCAGGAGACAGCACCCACCAAACACAAGGATAACACCAAAATAAACCTTCAAGGCACCCAACATGCAGTGAGACAACCCAAACTCAGGAATCATGGCACACAGAAGAGGAAGGTGCCACCACCACACCAGCACCACCACCGGACCTCAGCAACTGAAAAGAAACAACACAAATCACACAAGTTGCAAAATCCAACACAACAAAAAGAGAATGTAACCAAGTCACAAACAAAGTACAAAAATAATAACAAAACTAGCCCAAAATATCTGAGGTGTATAAATAAAAAAAACAATAGACTGTAAATTCAATGGGCAGTAGAGAAACAAAAAAAAACATTTAAAATCTAAGAAGAGCTAAAAAACAAAACAATTTAAAATTAATATTGGAGCCAGGTGGGTGGCTAATTGGCTGCGCCACCATGAGACGCAAATCAGGCGTTCAGATGCCGCGCTCAAACACCAACACTGAAAACACGGATATTTCCCACCGATGTCTGGACGCCAACTGGTACAAGTTGAGTAGGAGGTCCAGAGACAAAACAGCAGCGGTCCAAATGTCAGGAGGCAACCTGCCTGCTGACACACATGCAGACTCACACAGGAGGAGGAAAGCAACAAGTTGGCCTTCACCATGACAAAACCAGCATAGCACACGCCATGCCAACAGTCTGTGGCTCAGCCTCAGACTAACTCCACCCCAGGAAAGGAACAAGGTGAGGGAAAGAGCTCCACAGCTCCTTTTATACCCCACCCACCTCATTCAACAGGAAGTGATGTCATAATCATGCCATTTTAAGAAATACTCATTTCTATACTGCTACAGTTGATAATTGTAATTACAGTATACCAGCAGGCTTGTTACATTTATACATCAGCTGAATATTTACTCCATGACAGGAGTTTTTTTTTGTTTTTTTTTTTATTTTATTCAGAAATATTTCCTAGTAAAATTTAGCCATTAAAGTTTGAAAAGGAATATTTCTATTAACAGAATCATTGGCTGTTTGAATGTTAAAGTGATTGTCTAGTTATTTGAAGAGGCTGTATACTGTAGAGTCTTTAAACTATCCAGGCAAACTTTAGAGGGGATTTAATATGAGATTTATTTATCTATGGGGTTTGCTTAGTAACCAGTCGCGAACCCCATAGATAAACCTAGGAAACAGTTGTTGTAGCTCAGTTCCTATAATCTCGCCTGCTTAAAATTGTAACTCTTGTTCCAGGTTCTTTAGTAATCTCTCTCACTGTTCTTCTACCATCATGTAGTTTGTGAGGAAGACCTGCTCTTGGCAGATTTACACATACAGTTGAAATCAGAAGTTTACATACAGTATATATAAAAAGACACTTATGCATTTTTAAGACTGTCTGACATGAAATCAGAATGAAATGTTTCCGTTTTAGGTCAGTTAAGATTAGCAATATTTTTTTTCTATTTGCTAAATGCCAAAATAACGAGAGATAATTTTTAAGGCAAATTTTATTACTTTCTTCAAAGTCAAAAATTTAAATACACTTCATTAGTATTTGGTATCGTTGCCTTTAAACTTGGCCTTTAGACTTGGATCCAATGTCGATCTTGTCCTGTGCACATGTATCAATTACGTGGGCCGACAGGTGCAAATGCGTAGCATGTTAAAAACATGATGGATACAAGTTCAAAAAGTGCTCCGACCGGGCCAGTAGAGGGACACAAGTCGGCCACCAACAAACCCCCAGACAACTTTAAGTTAAACTGTTTTACTTTTAATAGTAGTTCGTATAATTTATTTCACATTTAGTACACGTAGTACTTTTCAGTATTTGTAAGAGGACGTGTTTAAACACTTTCTTTGGTGAAAATAGAGCTTTTGTTGATTGTTGATGTTAGCATGTTAGCGTTAGCATGATTAAACGAGGAGAAAAAAAAAAAACAGCCTCATGTTTCGTGTTCAGTCAAAGTTTATTTAGAACGGCTTGAGAAGTCTAATTTGTGTTTACTGTGAGTTTAAAAAGCTTTCTGTGCTTTTATTTTGTTTTTAAGACTTTGCTGGCTAAATGTAAAGCTTCGTTAGAACGACACGGACATGTAAATCAAAGTTATACTGTGTTTAAATTGAACTATTTTTAACTACTACCAAACTACTTCCTTCAGATTTCAGTGACCAATATGTGTAGAAAAAAGTACAACAGTTTTATCTGATGTGGTGTGAAACTGGTTTCCACTGGTTGTCGTCTCATTGATAGAGCCTGATGGTCCCAGTCCTCTGATACAGTCTGGAGAAAAGTTCTCAGTGGGTCCACAAACAGGTTCAGGTCCATAATGAATAGAGATAAATTAAAGAAAGAAAAGTTGTAAGATCACACAGTCACAGCCAGCAGAGCCTCACAATAAGACAGCATTTTTCTACACCTGAAATCTGAAGGAAGTAGTTTGGTAGTAGCTTAAAATAGTTTAACTTTAATTTACGCTGATTATAATGAAAATCTATGTTTATGTAGTTCTGACAAAGCTTTTAAAAATGTACTTTGAATCTATGCCACGAAGGATTAAGGCAGTTCTGAAGGCAAAATGGGGTCCAACCCGGTACTAGCAAGGTGTACCTTATAAAGTGGCCGGTAAGTGTATGTATGTGTGTGTATATATATATGTGTGTGTGTGTGCGTGTGTGTGTGTGTGTTTTTAACAAAAAAAAATGCTGAAGATCCAGCAAACACTAAAACTATCTGGAACAAGGAGGACAAAATCACAAGGGGACAAACCAAACTGGCTGTGAGAAGCACAATGAACCGAAAGGGGAGTGAAGACAGGAAACAGAATTTAAAGGTGAGTATACAGCTGGAACCACCTGGGGAAGATACATGAGGATCAGGTGTACAGGGGAGGAGTTGGGGAAGAACACAGAGACAGGCACTGAGGAGAAAACAAAGACAACAATAAAAGAAACCAAATCAAAAGGGGAGACGAGCACAGATCTTCACAGAGCTTTCCATGCAGTTCTGCTACCTGTTCATTGCACTGGATGCTGGTCTGGACCCTGGAGTCCACTAAAGATCATTTATGGTCGACAACTGTCTAAAGGTCACACTTCAGAGTTGAAGCAGGTCTGAGTTCTTCTGCTGATGAGGAGGACTGTGAGTGATAGCAGCTTGTCTCTAAGCTGTAGAGTAAGTCTTACAGTGAAAAAGGTTTTATCTCCTGTAGGTAACTTCTACCTGGCTTTAACGAATATGTTTCTAAGCAAAACATGTTTTCTTCTCAGATAAAAACAAAGATGTACACAAAACACACCAGGAGAGTGGGGGAACAAAGACAAGACAAAGTGTCTTTCAAGAATGTAGCTTTTGTATCAGCTCAAAGTCTTTTTTTCAAATCTCTCATTTTGTTTATATTCCCTTCTGACGTGCAATGCCTCCTGTCCAAATCTCCCCCACACAGGTGTCCATAAGCAGCATTTTGTCTGAAAAACAAAAGAAAGAAATGGTAAAAACACAACCTCAAGTCCAATGAAACTGGGACAGTGTGTAAAACATTATACAAACATAATATGATGATTTGCAAATCCTTTTCTACCTATAATTACCTGAAAACACTACAAGTTCTGCTGGTTCTGCTGGTTTCAAAAAAACCCCAAAGTTTATCCATTTGGAAAATTAAATATCTTGTTTTTGTTGTGGTGGCTCAGTTGGGTGAGTTTTTGCCTCTCAGCAAGAAGGTTGCCGGAGTGTGTGTCCTGCAGTGACTGATGGATATGGGCACCAGTGACTCCTGTATCCCTGAAAATATAAAGAAGCAGGCAAATGATAATGGATGGATGGAGGGACTGGGAAGCTGCTTCAGTTGAAGAAAAGTTGACTGATTCAGAATATCAAGAAATTCTTGAATAAAATCTGTTTGAGTCTTCCAGAGATTTGAGATCGCAGGAACACCTTCCAGGAGTACAATGAGCAGTAGTAGTTTTATGTTGCAGGAGTGAAGATACAAACTCCCAAACTTTCTTTGAAATTCCAAATTGTAAAGCAACAGAACAGATGGAATATAGCACATTGTGAGAACTGTCTTTGTTTGACAATCCTTTCTTCCAAATAACAGAATTAATGTGATCTTTACTGAAGAACTGATCTTCTCTCAAACGTCACACGGAAAGATTGCAGACTCAACCCTGAACATGAGAACAATAATGCAGTCTTTGAAATGTGTGGGTTTATTTCTGTTAGACATTTCATGTATAAATGACCTCACAGCTCTACAAATAAACACAAATAAACTTGATTGATTGATTGATTGATTAAACATTTGACATGTCAGCACCACACAGCCTGAGGATATAACTGTATCACGGAAGTGTCATTATTTGCCCATTAATTCAATAAAACATTAAAATATGTCTACAATGGTGTGACCAGCAGAGGGCAGTGTTGTGCAGTAAATCTCCTTCAGAGCAGTGGGAGTTAAAAACATCTTAATGCTGTAATCCTTTGTTCATTCTGAAGGAATTGAATAAAATGAATTTAGATTTAAACTTATAAGAGTTGAATTCTTTTAGAAGTGGATATTATTATGATAGTTTTGTTTTTATTGTTGCATTTTACTTATTTAATACAGACTGTGTGGAACTTCTTCATTGTATGTACTTTATTTTTTGTGTTTTTATTCTTTGTTAGTTTAAGATTAGTTGTTTTTCACATCATCTTTATTTTTTGCATTCTACTGGGGTTGTGTATTTACATTTTATGTGTTCTTATTGACAAGAAACAAGTTGGTATATTGTCCATTTCAGCTAATTCAATGTTACTTTTTTACAGTCTAATTATTAACAAGTTACAACTGATTATTAGTGTACTCCTAATGCAAAGTGAAACGAAATTAATTTATGATCAAAATTATAAATATCCACATAACTTATAAAAAGTATATTATCATATAGATAATAACAACAGTGCAGTTTGGGTGGTTATTATATAATCCCTTACAAATAGTTACATGAATGCAGTCATTTGAAAATGTTTACAGTAACATTATAAAACACACACAAGAACACATTTTGTTGATTTTCAAGTTATAAGTCAGATTTTTCACTGTAAATATGTAAAGTAAGAAATTTTAATTATGCACAAATTATAAAAAAAGTTATGAGTAATTGTTTAACTTGACTTTCTCAACCCCCCTCACACACACACACACACACACACACCCACACATGCTTCTGTTACATAAAAGTATGGATTTCAGTGCAGATTTTGATAGATAACCATTCACATATGAATGATTAAATTGTAACATTTTAGAAAAAGAACATTTTTTAACATAAATAAAAAAAAATGTGGGAAGATTTTCAGCATGTTTGATTTGCTAAACAAGAAACTTTGTAATTAAATGGATTAACCTGAGAGGTTTTATTGTTTCTGATGTGATAAATACATAATACTGTTGAAAAGATACTTCAGGTACACACCTTTAGATTGTATACATTTTAAAAAGTCTTGCAGGTTTGGAAACACGAAATTGTGGCAGCTTGAAAATATCTACTTCTAAATTCATTCAATATTTGTATTTTTTCCTTTTACTGCCAGTTTGTAAATAAAAAGAAAAATGTGTTTATGTGTAGTCACTGAAATGTGTTGGTTTTCGAGCCACGACATTCCCAAGCTGCCAACAAAAAAGCCATAATTCAAAATGGCTAAAGGCAAAAATCATTTTACAAGATGTTTTGGCTATTTATATGTAAGCTGATCACTTGTTAACAAAGTTAGAAACAACGCATTTTTATTGTTTTCCCCTCACACAGAGTGTGTTCCATCTAATTAACAAACCAAAAGTTCTGTTTGTTCTGACGATTATCACACAGCATTTTAACTGCTTTATGTGCTAAAGTTCTAAACAAAGCTCTCATATGGTTTGTTAGCTCTATGTGTTGGGGATGATGCTGTCACACTTTAATCAATGTTATGGACAGACACTGGACCAGGATGAGAAAGCTAAAAGGGGACCAGTGTTGCTATAAGATGGTTCCTTTCTGAATAAACAAACAAGACAATAAATGAAAAAAAAAAACCTGAACACCTTCAGATTCTACACTCGTCTGATTCCACAGAATAATGTAGGTCAGTTATGGAACTAAAGCTTCCACATAGAAGCTGATCCAGTGCTTTGTTTCCATTGAATGTGGACCTGATAAACTGGATTTTAGATAGTTTTATATTTCACACTTTGTGATAAATTAGAGTTATTTCATTTAAACAGGAAGTGAATCACTGTGTATATTTTACTTTAAAAGATTTTAATGGAACTTTTAAATGACAGATTTACTTTATATAATATAAAAACTACAGAAAGGATCCAGTTATTTTCCTCTGTCTTTGTGGCACAGATGTATGTTTATAACTGCAGCGCTGACTGAGACTGTGTTTTTATGTAACTCAATATACCCATCACTCGTCACCCTGATTTTAGTAAAAACTCCTTGAATTGTTTTATATGGTGTAACTGGCTGTAAGTAAAAGACACAGAAATGTTCAAGAAGAACGCTGCACATAAACATAAACCAAAGTGGTTTTAATTTGCCTGTTTTATTTCATGACTGAACATAAAACTTTGTATTTATTGGATGTGACTAACCGGACAGAATTCACGATTGACTGATTTATTAATTTTATTTATACCTTTTTAAAACCGATCAAAGGATTAAATGTTCATTTATTTTACTTGTTTTGCTGAAGGCAGAATGGTGATAGTGTGTCTCTGGGTGCGGATTTGTTTGTTTTTCATCCAAATATTTTTTTGAACTAGGAATTTGAAGGAAACTCTCAGACGATAACGACTGAATAGGTACTTACAAGTTTTTGACTTTTGGAGTCAACCCTGTTCAAGATGGCTGTCGCACAGATTTTAGAAAACACAAAAATTCAGCAACTCTGTCAGTTTTATAGTCATGTTGGCAAACTTTAGCATCAACCCTGTTTGTCTGTTAGCAAAATTTGTCATGAACCACTGGTGTGGTGATCTGTGTGTTTTTTGCTTTATTTTCTAGTGTTTCCCTGTTCCCCTGTGTTTCTCTCCCCTGCTGTCTTGCCTCCAGCCCCGCCCCTGCTCACCTGCTTCCCCTTGTGTCTCCTCCAGGTGTTTCTCATTTGTTCTCATTAGTTGGCTTTATATTCTGTGTCCTGTGTTCAGTCTGTGTCTGATCATTGTCTAGTGTTGCGTTCCGTCCTGTCTAGTGATCTCTCTGTGTTTGCATGAGCTTTTTGAGCTGTACTGACAGCCTTTTGTTTTCTTTAAATAAATTTTTGTTAAACTTTGGATTTTTGCCTGAGCCCTGGGTTTGTCCTACCTGCAATCGTGACAAATTGGTAGCAATAATGACTATAAGAATGGCTTGATGCATTGTTTTAGGACGTTTGACCTTGATATTATGAAAGGATTTGATAAAATAAAAAGTATTGTCAGACGTTTTTGTGCAAAATATTAAATTCCTTTCTAAAGAATGTGTCTGTATTACTTCAGATAATCCTAAGACACTGTTACACAGATTGTACACCACTTTGTATTTATATAGATGTTTAGAAAAAAAAATCTCATAAATTTTTTTTCATAAAGTCATCTCCAAATCTATTTGTTTCAGACGGTCTGTAAGAAAATAGCAAGTTGGCTCCCTCCTCCTTTTCCCACTAGATGGAACCTGTTACACCGTTGTCCACCCCTCTCACCCCCACACCCATTGTATTGTGTGAGAGTATGAATTTCTTTTGAAAGTTGCAGACTTTGAAAGGTCAGTGTAAAGGTAAATGTCTGAAGGAGTTGATATGTATGGGAGTTGACACCTCTACTACTGCCACCCCGAGAACATAAGGTTTTTAATTTTCATAGTTAACAATGGTTCACACTTGCTCTAAAAATTTGCTTCAATAACTCACACTAGTGGTTTGACTGTGTAATTTGTTTTGTGACTTATTAAAACAGATGATCACAGAACCACAAAGGTCTCGAAGGGATTCTTCAGGCATTATAATCACTGTAAACACTTCTCAAGCCTCTTACTGACACACTGTGTTTTGTTAGAGAGGCTGTGCAACTCCCCTGAAACCTCTCCAAGATGTTAACTTTAGATCTCTGGAAGACTTGGTATGTCATTCACCTGTCCATTCTGCAGGCAATAAACACAGGCTTTGACAAAATCAGGACATTGCGGATTGTCATAAAGCCTTTGTTCAGGGGTACAGCTGAGACTCCCTGAGATCCATCATCCATAAACCCTTCACTGACCTATGAAGAGATGGGAAAATAAACAGATGGTTGATGCCAATGTGTGGCCTGCTCTGTAGAAATCAGCTGCAGTCAAGCAGAGTGGTCATTTTTTTAAGAATGCTGCCAATCAGAACTGGACTGTCCATGTGTGAAACAGAAGGGGGTGACCACCCCCATTTTTTTTAGTAACATACCCCTCAGGTTCATTGTCTCAGCCTAAAGGAAGCTGAAGCAGGGTCCATGTTCACTGTTCTTCAGCATTCAGTTTGATCGGTGTTGAAAGCTCAATCTGTCATGGCGTATTTATGAAGTCTTACTTTTACCCTCTGTAAATCAGCTTTAGCTCTAATGGTGACTCTTTCTCAACAGTATATTTTAACACTGGTCTTGGCAATGGCTTTTACCGCAATAAATCAAAAGCTCCCGCCTCCCGCTAATTCGTCGTTTTATCAAAGAGAAAGATGAGAAAGCTCAGACCGTGATGATCACTCTTGACCCAAGCTTTAACCCGACTCTGGACCAGATTTGGCACAAATTCTTTTGGGATGCGGCTAATAGCTCTGGTGAGTGATACTCTGGCAGGGAAGCAAATTCACCTCATCACTCTTGTCAGTGGAGCAGAGGAGTTGTTATGCATTGCAGATTTCTTCTACAGCCGAGCGTTACTTTACACGGATGATCGAAAGTTCTGACGTGCTCTTCAGAGGCAGATATGGCTCAATCCGTTCTCTTGTTGGGGGGCGTTGGGCGCTTTCTAAACCGCTTCCCAGTCGTTCTTTGGGCTCTATGGGAAATCTGAATGTCAACAGTTTGGCTGTCTGGCTTTTCAGCCCTGATTCAATCTGACAGCATGTGCCTGTCTGTCTCAGCAATTGGCTTCCTCCAGAAATCAGTCCTTGACACACAAGTCAAGACACATTCTGTACAAGAGCTGTCTGCCGTGTCATCTTAAACTCACCAACCCACTGCTCTTTGCTAGGCTGGTAGCTTTGTTCAAAACGTGCTCTGTTTGAAAATTCACTTTTTTACAAAACATGGGCGCAAAAAAAACTTGAAGAGTTTACTTTCATCACCTACATTTTTTGTACTGCTTTAAAAGGTATAGGGCAGTGGTTTCCAAAATGTTCAGGTTCTGACCCACAAAATAATAGCAGCAACTTGTTTTTTTGATTTTTTTATTCAAATAATTTTTTTTCTCTTATTTATTTAACAGGGACAATGCACACAAACATAGAAACAGATCAAATCTGAAACTGATGCGTTGCACAAAGAGTATATAGCTACAGCTAATTTGCTTTTGTAAGAATATGTTGTTGTTGTTTTTTACCTTTTTGTTTTATTTTATTGTCCAATGTACAACTTGACACATCTTTGGCTACATAGCTACCATCACCGTTGTGGGATCCAAATTTTACAAAGAGCTGAACTGCAAATTAAATTATTCTCAAGAATTAAATTTATTTATTTAGATTTATTTAGCTTAATAAATTTAACTGGTGTTTATTTTATAATTTAGGTCTCCAACTTATTTGTTTTCTTTAATTAAGAGAACCTTTTGGGTTTTTGGTATTTTAGTTGGCTTTGAATTTTAAATTAACTCAGACATGTTGGTAAATTAAAACTCAAACCTTGATATTATTTAAAAATCTAAATAAAACATATAAACAACTGGCAACTTATACATTTGCGTTATTGTAAGTCCCAAAATATTTCCCTATTTTATCCAGAATAACAGTCAATTCGTGTGTCACCTTTCTTATTTGTAGCTATGCACACAAAGTAAAAAAAAAAGTAAATTATGAATAAAATATGTTTAAAATTGTGTTTTACTATATCACAACCCCTTATCTCTTTAGTTGGATTGTTCCAATGACTCAGAAAACCACAATACATTAATCACTCAAAACAACAGAGTATTTTTCATCAGTTTATGTCAGCTGTTTTCTTTAATATTTTACATGTTAAGACTTGACAAATGTCACCTAAAATTAATTTGATCTTCAATTTGTAGCTTTTCTGTAACCATCTCTATACATGTCAACCACTTTGATGTTTACCTGTAGTTTGACCCTCAAAAATGTGTAATTTTCACAAAAAATCTAGGTGTAGGGAGAGGGTTGGGGGTTGGAGTGGACCGTCTGCAACGAGGAGAAGACATCAGGTGGAGATAATGGCAGAGAAGGATGAAGACTGACTCTGAGACTTCAATTTATTATAAATTTAAAGCAAAGTCTTTGAAAAAATGTATACGATTGTGCAACATGGGGAGAACTCTATTTAATTTACACTTAATCCGTACAACTTGGCGTATGCATTTCCTTTCCGTCACTCATTTTATGACTGGTGGTGGGGTCCCAACCTCACCTTTGCAAAGTCTAGAGCAATATGCGTCTCAAAATTTTAAAAGTTTTTAAAGAGCTTGCCAGATTTAAATCAACTGAACTCTTCTTCTAAATTGGTGATGGTTTCCTACTAAAATCTGCTTTTATATCCATTGCCCTTTACCTGTCTCTATGTTTTGGTATTCTGTCTCATTACACTTTACTTTGACACTCACAATTTTTCTTCCCGAAAACGTCAGGCTCCAGAAGCAACCTTGACATATTAGGACATTAAATCTGAATCAGCACCTGTCGCCACTCTAAAGTGCTTCCACATTTCTGTGTTTCCTCGAGCGCATCAAGGAAAATACAATTTCACCTTCGGTGTCTGTCTCTGTCACATCCATCCTGGCAGATGCTTCCATGTCTGCCTTTCTATTCCTTTCTTGTCCTGTTATTTCCCTCCTCTTTCATGCCCTGGTATTAGGTTGGTTTACGTTTCCTCGCTGCTATTATTTCAGTTGATTGGCTTTGACAAAAGTGTCTTTCCTCACTTGTTTAAATCTTTCTGGATTAGAACTAAATATTTGTCTTTGACACTTTGGAGACTATGCTACTTTTTCAGTTTTAAATACAGATTCTGACATATATTAAAGAACTAAATAACATTGACATCCTCAAATGAAACCACTAAAAGATAATAATAATGATAACTTTGTTTTACTTTTCTTCTTAGCGACCGTTTCCTCCTACATCTCCTCCCATCTGCTCTATGCTCTGTTTAAAAGTAATTATTCCTCATTAATCCACAATAGCTGCCTTCCAGTCTATTAATCCAAAGGTCTTGATGGCAGACGGTACAGATTGAGCTCCCCAATTAATTCAGCATCATTATTCTTGCCTTGAAAGGTGCTGGAGCCGCTGAGTGTTTAATGCAGCCCCCAACCAACCTCCATATTACCCTTTTTAACGTTGCACTGTCTCTCCATTGCCTCTGACTTCACCTTGTTTTTTCCGATTTTGGGTTGCCCTTTTCAATGTTTTCAAATGATTAGGCCCACAATGTTTGTGCTAATAGATGCTGCCTCTCAGCAAGGTTTTGATGAAAGAATAGAGGCAGCTGCTCTACTTGGACCAGTGGTCCTTAAGCTGGGTTCACACCGGACGCGTTTTGAGCAGCGGAAGCAGCCAGTTTACATGCAAAGTTAATGGTGGATGCGTGTCTAGTTCTCTTGCGGCGCGTTTATAGCATTTAGTGCGGCGCGCAACGAAGCGGTAGGTGCGGTTTGAGCGTTTTCTGTGGGTGCGGCGTGTCCAAAGCAGCGGACACTCGAGTTCAAATATCTGAACTTTGGCTGCTCAGCACACTGCATCAACCAATCAGAGAGACTTATTTTTCCACGTGACGGTTTCCGTTGCCCACTACCTGAAACAGACGGACAGGAGCTCTTTAGCTAAAATCGACCGTCTGTAGTTGGTGTTCTGACTGGAGATATCAGCACTGATGTGGGTCAGCAGCTCGTTAAACTAACTGTGGTGTTAACTGAGCTCGGGACAAAAATAGTTTGTCAGCTCACAGCTCCTGCAGTGGTGAAACTCACCAAACAGACCTTCTCTAAATTACCTGGTGAATTAGTTATCTGCTTAGCACAACGTTCACTTGCTCTCACTAAATAAATCAAAGCCATTTTCTTTATTTCCTCAGACATTAAAGACGGACCGGAAAAAAAAACAAGATGCTCCTCCCATTTAGACACCGTCTAGTTTTGTTCTGGTCTGAACGTAGCGCGTCCAACTTTGAGGCGTTGGGCGCGTTTGAGATGCTCAAAACACATTTAGTGTGAACGTACCTTTACGGGTGTAACTAAAGCATGCAGTATAGTTGCTTGGCCGCCCAGGTGGTTGTTCGGCATTCGTTTTCTCACACACTTTTCATAGCTCCTGGGACACAGCATGCCGAGCTCCTGGGAAACCCGTCCCGCTGCAGCATATGTCACTGCATGGAATTTCTTTCCAGCTGGAGTCTACAGTGCAGAAAAAGAAGTCACAGACTCATCACCTGACATTATTTATCCACAAATTGGTCATGGATTAAGCTCCAAAGTTTTTATTAGTGAGATTCCACCATGCAAAACGTCTGTTTTATCTCTATTCATGAGTTTTTGGCCGTTTGACTATCTTTATAAACCGCTGGTTCCTGCTACAACAGTCGACCTTTGGAAACAAGTCATTTTTACATTTGTTTTTTTTTTTTTTGTTTTTTTTTTTTTGAGTGGTTGAAGCAAAATGCAGCGCCTGAGCGCTTCCAGCACAGAAAAAATATTGAACCACAAAATTATCACTGAAGTAAGTTAATTCAGTTTGTATTCTGATTGATACGAGGCAGACACACAATAAATGAGTCACACTAATGTTTAAATCAGCAACAAACTTTAATCGCAAGTCCACCTCCTGACTCACTGCAGGAGCATCTCTTCTAGTGAGCTGGTTTTATACTCAAACACAGAAGCTGTGATGTAAACTTGTACCAAGCTGTACCGTTTTAAACAGTAGGAAAATGTAACTGCAGGAACCACCGTTCAACCTATAGAGGGCAGCACTAAGATGGTTTTAGACCAATTATTGCAGAATTGAACAAATTTTTACAAAAACGTCCACATCTTCACAGAAACAAAGATAAGGCCCAATTTAGAAAATTTATCTGCAAAAAAAGTTGATTTGGGGTTTAGTTACTCTTTAAGAGGTAGTTGAAGAGGTACCTATCTCAAAAGTTGGAGAACTTGTTTCTTCAAAATTTATGGAGAACTAGGTTTTTTTTTCTTACAATTTATTTTGCAGAAATGCTTTGAGGAGCAGTTGTCTGAGGCAGTCAGAAAGTACGTCCAGCTCTTCCAAACCTTTATAAAGACTGTCAAATGGCCAGAAACTCCTGGAAGGAGAGAGCGCAGGTTTTGTGTACAGAGGAATCTATCTGCTGAAAGGTGTGGTGCTCTGTCTGTGACAGATTTGTGGCCAAGGGCAAATACTGGAGTGGAGACTCCAGCGGGAAGGAGAGCATGCTGTGACGTTGTGTGAACTGCAGCAGGAGAGGTTTCCCAGGAGCTCTGCACTGTGTGTCTCAAAGGTGGGCGAGAAGACGAACGTCCCAGTAACAAAGGCAACATATGAAACAATAAGCCAAGCCACAGTTAAATAATGTGATGAAGTGACGAGATCTGGTCTGTGCAACCAGCCGGATGTGGAAATAAATAACAACAAACAGATTTATTATTTGATGATGAGGCACAGGATCTTTGTACTTACTTTAAAAAAAAGTTAACCACAATGAGAATCCCTAATCACTGGTTCAAGACATATTCTGATAATGGTACACACACATCCACACATGTACTAATACAGCTACTTTTATAAGGACATTACATTGACTTCCATTCATTTCTACAACCTGACCCCTTACCCAAAACCTCACATCTTAGTCCTAACCCTATGCCCCAATCAACTGCATTTCCTCTCATGGGGACTAGGGTCAGGTCCCTATAAGTACCAGTTGGTCCCCACAAGTAGGTGTGTATGCCAAAAATGGTCCCCAAAGAGTATAGGGAATACCTGCTCAGACACACACACACAAACAGGCATTGGCAAAAATACAATTGCTTCCTCCTCCTATCTTTGGCGATAACAAAAGGTGAAACTACTTGATGATTTAGCTGCTAAATGGAAAGCTTGACACAATCTCATGACTGTGTTTTTCTAGACATATCAGAATAGTCTGTGCCCTTTCACCCATCTCTTCTAGCTTGGCTCTGAAAGTCCCTCCTCCATCCACAGGTGGGTTTTAGAGATAAGTGCGGGGCTCTTGCTGGTAACACAGCCCATCACTGAGTGATCTGCGCGTGTCCTCCGAGTGATCTCAGGTTAAACGCCATGCACAGGCTGGCGAGGAGGATGAAAACACTCTGTGGCGCACCGCAGAGAAACAGCTCGGCCCTGCTGTGTTTTCAGCAGCTGTACCAGAGCATTCTGGGAAAGCTGATTGTAGAATGTCTTGGTGAGGCTTTGAGTGTGTGTTAGTGTGTGTCTGTCAGTGGCTGATGTCCCACTGTGTGGGGGAGTAAATCCTCTCACTCTTAAACAGGCTTATCATTCTCTTTTATCACCACCTCTTGGTCCTGCTGAACCCTCAACCCTCAGATAAACACTGGTGCCTCAACTTTGAAGCGCTTTTAAAATAACCCTTGTAAGGCTGTCAAACCGGCACACCAAAGAAGAAAATGCTAACAATTTTGCTTTAAAAATGCCAATAACCAATTGAAATGAATCTGTCTGTTAGCAAAACACCCCCAAATCCCAGGGCAGATTTGAATAAGCCTAAACTGAAACAATCGTTGGATGCACCTCTTCAACTGATTCATTTTTGGAGCAAACCTTATTGAATGTGGCTACCTCAGCTAAATTCCATTAGAAAACAGGAAACTAGACATAATGCAGTCAATTTTAAACAAATTGTGCTTAAATTGGGTGTGGTTGTAGCTTTAAGTCCTTCACAATACATACTCCATGTGCTACTAATAAGCATTATTGTTAATGTCAACCTTAGCAAAATATCTCATGAACCACTGACTGAGTTTTACTGAAACTTTCAGAAAGGAATCATTAGACGTGTATCTACAACAAATAAATGCTGACTCAACTAATCAAAATTAGCCAACACAAAATGAGCTATAACTCAGCCAGTTTTACAGATAATGAGTTAAAGGGGACATATCATGTCATTAAATACATTTTGTTGTGTACTTGAGTCTCTAGGAGTGCAGAAAAGTTCAATTTTGTCTCTCCAGGTGCTGTGTAGATATCTTTATATTCTGTTTGGGACATATTTTACAACCTGTTTAGTTTTCTCTATTTTCTATGATGTTTTCTGAACTATTACGCCAAAGAATTTGTGATGGAATTGCTAAATAATGGCTGGATTTACCAATTATTATTTCATCCTCATTCATTCTTCTGTTGTTCTGGGTCAGACTCTGGTTCCAACACGAAAGGCTGGATGGACAGGTCTTCACTTGTTGACATCTTTCAATTAAAATGTAAATAAAAAATTTATGCCCCGCTATATAGTCGTAAACACCTGTATCAAACTAGAATGGACTGGTCTGGAAGATGGAGGTGGGGGGGTGCGCAGTGTGATACGCCTCTTTTGGACTTAAAGAGTCAGCCATAAAACAAGTTGATCTGAGACACACCTCAGAAAAGAGGTTAAAGAAGGGCTTGTGGAGTTACAGTAAGGAGGAATTTAGACCAAAGAATTCCAGTTCCACTTTAAATAGAACTCAAATGAATGATTTAAATGTGAAAAAGATTGATTTTAAAGCAGGATATGTCTACTTTAAAGTTTGATGTGATAGTAGCCAAGAATCATTTACAACACACAATTTAAGCGTGAAAGCTTAGGCTGTCATTTAGGGTGGGCAGGGAGCAGCGAAAGGGTCAAGGAGCTTGTTCAAAGGCCCAGAGTGGGGCAAATAGAGTTTCCTATTCACAATTGTGTTGCAGGGAATTGAACCAGCAACCTTCCAATCACAGGCTCATCTTCTCCTTTCCTCTGTCATTTCTTAACATGATATGATGATGGTACTATAAATCTCTGTCCTAAAATATGCCAAGTGAATTCTATTAAGCAATTGCAAATTCTTAAAAAAATTGTTACTTACTGTATTAGGGCACTTTGTGGCCCTCTATTAATGTCAACAAAAAATTGTGGCCCCTTCCATCATTTTAGTGGCCTAATATTTCTTGATGACATTAACAGAGGGCCACAAAGTTCTGCACGTTTACCCAAATGCCATTTTAAAAAATATTTGCATATGCTTATTAAACTGCCATACAGTGCAGTAACTTAATATATTTTATATTCAAATGCATGTATAGCAGTTCTACTCTTGTTTATTAAATATAAATACAAAAAGTTTTTAAGCAAACCAAAAAAAAACACTTATTTTATCCTAAGATGTCTTGAGTGCAGACTTCTGTTTTTTTGTAGTTCTTGTAAAACTTGGTTTACGTACTGGTGACTTCAGAAAAGTTCTCATATTTAGCTTTGTGCAACGTGTTGTAGTGGTGACTAATAATTAAATTCTTCATGGCAGACATAGTCTCTAAGCAGACTAAACACCTAGGTTTGCCTTAAAATTATGTTTTGTTTTGTTTCTTAGGATGGTGGCACATTAGTAGGCCGGCTGGGAGTCGTGTGGCAAGCAGGACGCCTGTTATCCAATATAGAGGGTTTGGAAGAACATTTTAGAAATTAGTTTTTATTAAATATTCCCAAATATTTTTCCCTTTGCTGTTGTCTTACTGTATTCCTGCTGAGGTGAGATTTGATATTTAGAACCTGCCACCAGTGCTTGGCTTTATGAGCTTGCCTGAGCTGGATTGCAGGTAGCGATACATCTGAAATACACACAGCACTCGACAGCTGCCTTTAAAGCTGCCAGATTTGAGGATTGGTCAGTACCTCACAGCGAGCCCGAGGCTGTTTTTGCATCACTGCAGCAATCACAGCTTGACCAGCCGTTTCTGATTTGTCACCAGGCGCAGACCCCACGACATAATGTGGTAATATGGTGAACAAAGAGCTGATATAAGGGGCCTTTAGGCAGGTTGAGAAAATAAGCTTGTCACTTTTTCACAGGTCCGTACTCTGTTTGTCACTCCAAAGGCTTTTTGCTGAGTTTCAGTCATTTGAATATAAGAATAATTTGGGGGAAAAAAAAACAAATAATGCAAAATTCTTCAAAAGAAAACCTCAAATGGTGCAACCTGAAAGCATTTATTTAGAGGGCCTTTACAATATTTTTATAAAACTCTTAAACACACAAATGTTGCTAAGCTTACTGATTAACTGTTACATTTTTTTGTCTTTCTAACTTTTTTTTTAGGTCCACCGACTATGGCACAACGTACACCAAGCTGAACTTGATGCCAGGAACAACCATCGTTGTGACAAGTTTCTACATCTGCCCAACCAACAAGAAAAAGGTAGGACAATCTTTGATTTGACCAATGTACTGCTAATGAAATTTTCACCTCCTAAATGATGAAACGTCCCAGTTCTACTTGGGGTAAAGATTGGAACTTTGCTTATGTAAAGTGTGAAGTTTTGGTCAACCATGTCATGGCACCTGTGATTCCACTTTTTACTGGACTAGAAGAAAACCACAGGAGGTGGAGGTGTGGTTGCAGAAACCAACAACCAATGAAAATGTGAGCACCATTTTTAAAATCTAGAGTTAGTTTCACCTTAAGTCTTTTTTATTTTAAATAGATAAAAGTTTGCTTCAGCATTAATAAAAGTAAATTACTATCAGAATAACACAATCTCTCATCTTCTACATAAATGCTGTTTTCAGCTGATTTTATAAACTCTGTTTTAAACATCTTTTATATATGTCTTTGAATATATGTATTTTACCAGCTGGTGTTTATGTATCATATCTTAAATGGGGCATCTAACTTGTTTGTAGTTCTGTTTATAAGAATGGATTGGAGACCAAAATTGCTGATTGTAGGAAGCATTTATAAACAGCAAGCTGTTATTTAAAAGTGTTTTTACACAAGACTTGTGAGATTAGGACATCTGTTTTCAGGGATAATGAGACAAACTCTTTGATCTGCATCGCTAATCTGTCTCTCTGTACTTTGATTATCTATGGAAAATCTGAATACAACAAGAGAAGATTTATTGGTGGGGACATTTTAGATTCCGTTGATTCATTTTATAATGAAGAAACAAAACACATTAGGTCAATCTGTAACTCTAAAGTGTAGGTGTGAATGAAAGTGGGAATGGTTGTCTGCAACGTTTGTCTTTATGTGACTCTGTGATGGACTTGATCTATCCAGGGTGTACCATTCCTTTCACTCATTGACCTGCTGATTTAGACATCAGCTATACCTGGGACCCTGTGTGGAGCAGCAAGTTAAAAAATGAATAGACAAACATATAAAATGATGTTAGGACAGGCGCTAGAACTGGCTCAAGCCAAGTAGCGGTCTCTCAGTACATATGGGGAGGTTCTTGTCTGTGTGGGTGGAGTTTATCCTAACCATGATTGGCAGAGTTGGTGTGTGGAGAGAGTTTGTCCTAATTGTTAAGGAATATTTGGGAATATTTAATATAAAAACTATTCTCTAAAACATTCTCCTAAACCCTCTATATTGGATAACAGGCGTCCTGCTTGCCACACGACTCCCAGCCGGCCTACTAATGAGCCACCATCCTAAGAAACAAAACAAAACATAATTTTAAGGCAAACCTAGGTGTTTAATCTGCTTAGAGACAATGCACAAAGCTACATATGAGACATTTTCTGAAGTCGCAAGTACATAAACCAAGTTTTATCAGAACCACAAAAAAGCAGGAGTCTGCACTCAAGGCATCTTAGGATAAAATAAGTGTTTATTTTTGGTTTGCTTAAAATCTTTGTATTTATATTTATTAAACAAGAGTAGAACTGCTATACATGCATTTGAACATAAAATATGTTAAGTTACTGCACTGTATAGCAATTTAATAAACATATGCAAATATTTTTAAATGGCATTTGGGTAAACGTGCAGAACTTTGTGGCCCTCTGTTAATGTCATCAAAATATAATGGGATCTTTAGATGATGGAAGGGGCCACAAGTTTTTGTTGACATTAACAGAGGGCCACAAAGTGCCCTATAAATTAACAGAATTTTTGAGAATTTGCAATTACTTAATAGATTTCACTTGGCATATTTTAGGACAGAGTGTTATAGTATCATCATCTTATGTTCAAAAATGACAGAGGAAAGGAGAAGGTGAGCCTGTGATTGGAAGAGTTTGGAATAAAGGCAGAGGTTCTTGAGTTACCGAAGTTTGGCAAACTGTGATCGGTTTAGTTAACTTGTCTTTTGGGGCAAGTAAAAAGATGAAGTAATAGTCAATAAATTATATTTACATATTCACAATAATTTTACTGTCTATTTATAGCTTAAAGTGGGGGTATAAAGCAAAATTGACCTTTTTTTAACTTTATGTTATGTTATTATTCCTTCTTCAGAAACATACACCAATTGCTGCATGTTTTAAAAATCCTTGAATCTCCTGTGGTAACCATGTGGAGCTGCCTAAACACTTACTGGTACAAAGCACCTCCTATTATTCATAGCACCTCCCCAGTCCCCAGCTGAGCTCCCGCCTCACAGAGCACCCCTCCCTCGCAGAAATGTAGTGAAGTGGGAATGTCCAAAATGGTAGGTTGTTCTTAAAGAGACAAAGGCAAATTTCAAGGCATTTAGATATGCTATGATGCAAAGTCTTATTTATTTTTGATATATAAAGCATTTTTATGACAACCAAATTTAACATCGTTACTGGATAAAACTATTGGCCTTAATCATGCATAATAACCCCTCTTTAAAAGAGAACAATGTCTCAAATGAAAATGATTGTGAACATGTAAACATAATTCATCGGCATTTAAATTTCGTGCAATTAGTAACCTTCCTGACTCAAGTTATGGCTAAAATTAATATTTACGTATGTTGAAAAATATAGGCGCTTTCTGGCCATCTCATCTAAGCTACATATTCCCCCAGCTGCCTATTGTTCTTCAAACCCCAACCAAAAAAGGTCAATCCAACCAGTCATGACTTTAACAAACTACGCCCACAAAAGTCAAACAGATCAATCACGTCTTGGATAAACTCCTCAAACACAACAAGAACCTCCTATTTAGGGACTGCAGAGACCCCCTTCTCGCTCTAGCAGTTGTCCTGATTTATTACTGGAAACACTTTGGTGGAAAAATACAGAGAGACATTTTAGATGAGACGTTTAATCTCAAATAAATGGTGATTAATGAATTAAGTAAGGGCGTCCAATTCTGGTTCCTTAATGAAAATTTTACAGGCTTCACATCTGTCTACCACACATACCTCTGCACCCTTATTAACAGATTTTCTATATAAAGGACTCACTAGATTCTGGAGTATTACAAGCATTGCCTGACTTACAAGCAATACAGGGTCTAAAATCACTGATAGAAATTTACATAGTGTGTGATGCTTGTTCACTGATGTTAAATTCTTTCTCTAATCTTTCCATATTATTGCATCAGTTGGGGCACTGTCCTGCACCCTTTGGCTCCATGTACTCCTATCCAATTTACAATTATTCCATCCTCAGGCAACTGCATTAACTCTGAGAATTTCAAAAAGCAGACAGCAGATAAGGTGGAGTGAGAACCATGAGGTACAGTGGAAGAAGTAAACTACGATGCAACAGAACTACCAACAGTGGTGCTTTGTCTAATTGGCGGATGTTATCACTACGATCCAGAGTTCCTCTAATCGATAAAAGAAATGGAGAGATTAAATTAAGTCACTTTTTTTTTCACTTTCTGCTTTGGTCCCCACTCCAACTGTCTGAGAGGAATCTGCCATCTTCTTCACACAGAGTGAACTGTAGAGACCAGACAGCATGAGAGCATTTAATTGCATGGGAATGAAGTCATCCTAATTCCCCTTGGGGACAGACAGAGGGATGAGGGATTGAGAGTGAATGGTGGTAAAAGAGTGTGTTGTGACAGTAGGATGTCTGGTAGGAGGCGCAGGGGATCAAGTTGGTGATTAAACACACCCCTAGGCTTGTCAGAAAGAAGGGGAGTGATAGGAGCTTAGGTTCAGTGCTGTTCTTTGAAATCAGTGTGTAGGTGTATGTGAACTGTGGTTCCAAGAAAAATACTTCCAACTGCAGGTGATGGACGGACTACATGTGAAGGTTCATTGGAAGATCATTAGTTGTAAGGATCATTCAAACAATGTAACTATTAGTGTCCTTATTTTTATCCTTAAAACACAAGTATAGTGTTTGGAAGGTGACCCGACACACTAATAAATACACACATGTCTTGGCAGACTTTGTTCAATAGTGCTAATGGCACAAAGAAACCAGCAAACGAGTGGGTCTATGAGCCCTTTGCCAGGATTACAAGAATTGTGAAAGGACCGCATGGAAAAGGTGTGACAGGGCTCAGGTAATCAATACAACTTGAGCCAATTAGAACAAGAGGTGAGTCTTCAGACAGAGACAATGTCGTTCTCTCTTTCTCCATTAAAGATCCACTCAAGACCCTCTGCAGGGGAAAGCTCCCAAGGACCCTTGACAGTTTTCAGCACCATAAGATTCGTAAATAAACTTTGTGACCAGAGGCTCAGTGTACTCTCCTTCAGCAATTTACTACAACAGTCTCTCCAGAGGGCTGTCAACTGGGCAAAGTGTTCACCCAAGTCTTTTTGTGTCGTTAAGTGCTTACTGTGGGGTCTAAATGAAGGTTCGAGTACATGCTAATAGCTTCCAAAGCTTCGTTTCTGGGGGTATTTTTCTGTCAGTCATTGGCAAGACAGCAAAATATCAAATTGTTGGCTCATCTTAAATTAATTAACATTTTTCTCTCCAACATCTCGGCTACATGTCAATGGTAAAGAGTTCTTTGATTGAGGGTCGTCATTTGAATGTACATTTCTTTGAGTGAAAGGTTAATTTAATTTATTCATAGAGGTCAGTTTAGTTGAAACACAAACTTTCTCATTTACAAGAGAGACCCGGTATACAGAAATAAACAGTAAAATCAATACAAACAAATTAAACACATTAATACAAAATAGGGATACAAGTTATCGATTAATTCATAAAAATTTGATTGATCTTATCGATCGACCAACAATTAATTGATTAGTGTCCATTTTCTCTTGTATCAAGATGGAATCATAAATATTACATTTACACATGATTTTAAATCTTTTTAATATTGAACAAAATTTTTTTTCCCTAATTTTTGTGGGGGTGGGGGCTCATTGACAGGCAGAATGGAAGTCACCCACAGGTCACACTCAGCCTGTGGGGTGGGGTTGTGGGTGGTTGCCCATTAATGGTAGGTGAAACACTAACATGTAACAGAACAAGGTTTATGTTTTATCCTTTAAATTAGTTTATTTTGTTGCATTGAGTCATAAATTTTAAATTTACAATTGATTAGTAATAAAAGATTGGATCTTTTCTATCCTTAAAAACCCACACATGCTTCGTACTAACACGTACTCATAGATAATAAAATTTGCTGTTGCAGAAGCAGTCTTTTAAAGACCATAAGTAGGAAATAAATTGACAATACAACCACACAGCCTGCTGGTGTTTCTATACAGATAGTTCACAACTTTATTACTCTTGTATTATTCTCCTCACTCTTTCATCAGGTATTAGAGCAAAGCAGACCAAATCAAGATGCATGAATTGCAACACACAAAATAAATGAAGCTCAATGATGAACAATCATGCAGCAAGTGTCTGTGCACAGGTTCAAAGTGGGAATTAAACCAGTTCCGTGTAATAGACTGCAGCACTAGTTTAAATGCAGAGGCTGGTACTAAGCGTAACAAGTTGAAGTTCGAACTTGACGCAGAAGATCAACACAAGCTGGGGAACTAAGCAAAGGCAGAGCAATACCAACAATCCCAAAAATAAAATATTGCAAAGCAGTGACTAGAATCAAACTGGAGGAATATAAACTGCGGTAGCAGGAGTTTGATGGATGAGCCATACTCTAGGTGTGCAGGTAGATTGGCAGCTGAAGCAGGGTTTACACAACACTTGCAAAACACAGACAACCCAGAAGTGGAAAAACTAGGACTGAGAAAGATGTGAGATGAGGACAAGTAGAGGCATAATTGATGTAGAAGTGCGACAATAGCTTGCTTGTGTACACACATCATCGACTGTGTGTCGAGGCTGTTCAATCGTTCAACCCCTGTCCTCAGCTTTATTGCCAAAACAGAAAATAGACAGCTTACATTGCTGAATTGGTTCCAGTTCATTTAAATCTCTCTGAGTATTTTTACCCATTAATCTAACAAAAACTGAATGTGTCAGCTTTATTGTTGCATGAGTAGACTTGTTACACCAACACAGAGGTTTACATATATACTAGGGGTGCAACAATACATGTATCTGTATCGAACCGTTCAATACAGTGCTTTAGGTTCAATACACTTTTGTATCGGACAATACAGATTTTTATAATTTATTTTATCAGCTTGTCTTCTGAAGAAGGATCAGTGGATCTGTGTTCAACTGCTTCACCTAGGCTGCATTGTTGAGCTCAGATCCACTGAGAAACTTGCTGTTTCAGCAACATTTAATTTACAAACTGGACTTTTGAGGTTAAAACAAATGTTCATGATGAATTCCAATAAATTACAAGTTAAGAAGGGCATGGACATTGCTCTTTTTTGCATCGAAAAAATATAGAACCGTGACACTAAAGTATCGAACTGAACCGAATTGTGAATTTTCTGTATCGTTGCACCCCTAATATATATATATATATTAGGAGTGCAACGATACAGAAAATTCAAGATTCGGTTCGGTTCGATATTTTTTCGATACAAAAAAGAGCTATTTCCATGCACTTCTTAACTTGTAATTTAGTGGA
>JARVJO010000001.1:3965399-4013011 GCA_031762555.1 Cynodonichthys magdalenae
TCACTGACTCTTAGCCTGAGAAGAATCAGAGATGTTATAAATGTTTCAAATGTATAAATTATTTTTCTATCACACATCCACGGGTACAGATGCTAATTTCAGGTGGAATGTTCAGTTTAGGATCAAGGCGTGAATTGAGTTTAGGTTTGTTTTAAGGTCTGATAGGTACATGTCAGGTTAATTTTAGGGTAAATGGTCAAGGTGAACACTGAGTAGTGTTTTGAAGAAATTTAAATTTGAATACATGAAACTTTGATTACTCAATGGAATGCATATATTGTGCATAACTTTACATGCCAACAATAGTGTTTGATCTGCTGGAACCTGAAGGTTGTGGATGGGTTAGGGTTTGGTACTCTTAGCTACTACAGTAGCAGCTTTACTCCAAGCTCCCCCCAGATGACAGAGCTCCTCAGACTGAGCATCTTGGCTTTTTTTAGTCATGATTCAAACTTTGTGGCGGGCTGGGCGGAAGTCATCCATGGGCCACCACTTGCCCATTCATGGCCGTGACCAGTGTGATCATCGATATTGGCCAAAGTTTAATTTCAACTTTACCACAAGGTTATGGAAAGTTACAGTGAGGCCAAAAATACACTGCAGCAACATCACATATGAGAACCAAATACCCACCAACAAAACCAATAAGATGGTTACAGCAAGGCAGCGTCGCATACACCAGTGGTTTCACTGCTTTGACACATCTAATTTGTATGAATGAGGGATTAACAGGCTTGCTTAAGATCAGGGAAACAACTAAAACATGCAGGATAGTGGACCTCATGTACCAGAATTGGGAACCACTGGCATACACAATGCTTAGATCATTTTACTTTGTGACTTTCCTACCCTTCAACTCAATATGCATGTACCATATACAATCCTCTACATCAAATAAATCTAAACGCATTGTTTTTCTTTACAGAAAATGCCTTATCTTTTAATGTTTTGGCTGAGGTAAAAAGAATTTCAGAATATGCCACGATACATAGTGAAGTAAAAAACCTTGTGAAAACAGGTTTTCATTTAGAGAAACATCTCTGTCTCGTCATGCTTCTCTTACTTCACAACTCAGACACTGGTTCTGTTGGCCTTCCTTTGGCTTCTCAGCACATTGGTTTTTAATTGAACAGAGTGTTAGAAGTCTCTCACACGCATAGACACACTTCCACACCAAGTACTTCAGCCCTGCTAACAGAAAGATGTGAGGCCGTTTTGCACTTGCTGCTTAATTGTGCTCATGATGAGAATGCTGAAACGGATTTGAGCACACTTGCTTGCAGTGTTTGTGTGTCTGGGTATATGAATTGATTTAATTTTCTTATTTAATAAAAGGAAGAGTTGTTCTGCATCCTTGGAGTTAAGTGTGTGGTGTGTTTGAGGCATATTTGTTGTTGAAGCTTTTATCTTAATGATAAACTGAAAAGCCAAAGAGAAGACATGATTTGAAATTATTAATATATATATAAACAAACAAAAAGAACCAAAAGAAATGACTTTGCTTTTACTTGATCAGTAAACATTAATATTAAAGTGCTGGGAATGTGGGCCAATTTTGTTTTGATATTAAAGTGTCGTGTTTTGATTTAAACACTGCAGTGGTGTTCTGCCCTTAACTGCTCACTATGTTTTTATCTGAATAATGTCATCAGAAAAAAAAATAACATTACAGAGTAATATGAAAACAATGTTCTGTATTGAATATTAACATACCTTCATGTTTTCTGTTTTTTCTGTGCATCTATGCGCTTATTGTATTAATCCCAGCAGAAATTGGTCCATTTGTTTGTAGACAAATCCAAAACCATCAATAAAATAAAGACCTACAGTTACTTGAAATAATGCATATGACCTGTTGGCTTTCATGCAAGAGTTTACATCTAATAATTGCGAAAGTTCAAATACAATCCATTTAGTGGTCCTTGGGTTATTTTGTTAACCAGAAAATATGATTTATTGTAGTAGTTATTGGAAAAATTTTCAGCAAAGATTATGTGCAATATGATAGCACCAGAAAAATGTGTTGGAGATCAATCTCATTTACTACCACATCATATTTTAGCTCAATTTCTATTACATTGACTGAGTTACAGTCATTTTCATGTTTGCTATGGTTGATTAGCGGTGGCAGTCTTTTCATGTTGACATCTGATTATTACAAGAACATACCCACATAGCAGACAGGTGTGGGCCAGATCTGGTGTCAAACTGGCACTAATGGCATGGCAAATGGTTTGTCAACCAGATGTGGGCCAGGTCTGGCAGTGATGGCACTGTTTTTAAGATGGCATGCCACAACTGGCCTGGTTGTGGTTTTAATTTATGTGGTGCTGGCCCATGCATGGACGTGAAGTCAAACTGACTTGTACAGAATCATGGACCCAAATTTGGACAATGACATTGACCATGAAGGACCATGAAGTTTAAGGACAAAATGGAGATGAATCTGTTTTTTTAATTTTTGTTATGAATTCATTGTATTTGTTTGTTTTCGCACAAAATCAAAATCATCAAATGGTTATATAAAGAGCCTGCAAACAGTTCGGTTTCTACAGGCACCTGTCTAAAAGCTGAAGAGTAGTAACGGTGTATAAAGAATGACTCTTCTCCTGGTGTCGTTGCTGCTGTGTAAGGGCAGTAGTTTCTCAGTAACTAACACGCTGCTGGTGATGTTCAACTCATTTCCACTAAAGATGTTCTAGCACATCTGGTTGGTCTCCTGACTATGTGCGTCACCCTGTTTATGTGGATCAGCTAATATAAACAATATCAATTCTTTACAGTATGGACTGAAAGTAACTGACTGCTTTGTATATTGCTTAGATTTGCCACAAGGTGTTCTCACATCATTTTTTTAAATTGTTTTTTAAATAATCACCTTAAATCTAGGCAGGCACACAGATTACCCTGTGTTTTATTATTTCTAGACAATGAATTTGTAGTTCACTTATGAGCTAGGGTTAAATACTTCTGCTGCCTGGGAGGGTTTTAATTTGGTGCCTTTTTTGATGTTAAACTGTGAGTCAGGTTTTATGAAAGTGTTTTGTAAATTTAGAATAAGCTCCTGAAGGTGAAGAATTGGTCTCATTGAAGGACATTTTTGGAATGAAATGTCTGTATTGTTCATAGGCGCAAATGTCTGTTTAATTTAATAAATTATAAAGATTAAAAGTAAGTCAGGGAACCCTTTGAGTATTTTTCAGGGGTGTTCAGAGACAAAGGGAAATTCAAGTAGTTAAAACACTGCTTCACATACTGTATATTGTTTGTATATTAGCTGTGTCTCAAATCCAGGGTTGCAGTCCACGTAGAACGTGGCCCATGGAGGCCACACCCTTCAAAGTCCAGGTGGACTGAATTGAACAGCTATTACATTAGATGGTTTAGTCTTTGGATGGCAAGTTTTTGTGTGATCACGCACTATTATGTTACCAAAGGGATGTATTTTTTATCACATCACTCATAAATGCCTAAAACTTAAAATGCATTTGGAGATGTATTCACACATTTCACAGGAGGTATAATTTCACAAAACTCAATGTATTTTTTAAAGTGTTACACGTAAATACACAAAAACATTAATAATTTGGGTTTTGCTCCAGTATCAGCAATATAACTTTATAGTAATATTGTGAAACTTTCTTTTTTGGCTTTATACGCTATTTAGATTTTTATTATATTGTATTCTGTTCAATTTTACTCGTGGCGTTCACGTTTCATGTTCATTGTTAAACAATGTGTATTGTACTTGAACATACACTTGTATGATTTGTATAAGTAAAATGAATAAATATTCCTATTTGCATGTTCTAAAACATCACATCTCAGCATAAATTCCATCAGCTAAGTAGCTAAACAACAAATTGTTTGGTTCGTTACTACGCCTTTTTCTTTTTCATGTAAAGTTTGATGACTGCACAATGAATGCTAGAATATTGTCTGCCTCAAAGGATACTCAGATGCATCCTGTGTTTTCGAGGTTGAGGTTCTTCTCATGACATATTTGTCATGAGAAGAAGCACATGAAAAGGGACAGCCGACGGGTGAAGTGTCTGACCTACAGATGTACAGTTAAGGGACACAACCCTTGAATTGAGACACAACCACTGGGTCTTTCCACTAAAGATGTTCTAGCACATCTGGTTGGTCTCCTGACTATTTATTTTTTTTTTTACTCTGGCTGAACAGTTTGTGATTTGTTAGCACCAGTTTATTGGTGCCAGAGCAGACTGAGGTTTCAGTAGTGGAGATGGAAAGAGCTGGAGCTAAGCCAACTTTGTTTAGTACTGGAAAATAATCATAGAAACAACAACAAATGCCTTATAAGGAAATGGTAGGTAGACATAGCTGAGGTTGGGAAAGTATAAAAGTAGACATCGATGATAGACAAGCTGATGATGGTATGTTTTTGACGTTTTGTGCAACCCAAATATTCTCAATCTTCTTTGAAGCTCTTTATGTCTGACCATGATCTGTACTAACAGGATAGTTCATTTGCTTTCCTGTATTACAATGAATGTCACTGTGCTAAATCAAAATTCATATTGAATTACACTGCATCTAGACTGATGAGTGAATCCTAATGGATTTTGATGCTCATGTATCTGATTATTGGCACTGTGTCAACCCTACTTTCCACCTAATTTAAGAAGGAAATACAAACAGCTTTCATTTGCAATAATCAAAACAAATACAAGCGAAAGCTTTAAATAAACCTGTCTTAATGTTTGTTCCATTTCCTTCAAACAGTTTATTTCACGCAGTAGTAAACATTTGACGTGGCTGATTATTTGCTGTATCTTTGGAAACCAATCAGGAACTCAGCCTGACCTGAAAACTTGTTTTGAAAATGTGTGAATGTTTGTAGAAACTTAAAGTGAATCGAAAAAATCAACATGGAAAAAGAAGCGTATGAGCTTATCCTCTAAATTGATCCATTCTCTTCCTTATTGGTGCACATTTATTCCAAGCAATGATATAACTACAATCAGATTTCAATTTGCTCCTGTTTTTTACTGTTTTACTTCAGCTGATCCAGAGCCTAAGGAATAAAACCGACATTTAGTGCAAAACATTTTCATGCTAAACAAATTTATTCCATAAAAGGGATTGTTATAATATTACACACCAAGAATTCAGCATAATGCTTCCCTCAACTTCAAATATAGCTGGCTCATTTCTTCTTTTTTTTTTATCGATTTTTACTATTGGTAGCTTTAAAAAGGCCATAACTGTGATTGGTGGTTTGGCACGTCCTGGCCTGCCCTGTATTTAATGCCTTCACTTTATGAGCTATAAAACTCTAAACAGATAATCAATACGAGGTCGCCACACTCTGAGAAGCTTAAAAAGGCTTATGAAAACTTTTTGTGGCTTTGAAAATGGCCTTGAATGAATGTGAGAGTGTGGCCACAAACACATTTATGTTCAATAATTTTCCATTGCGAGCAGTGGAATTAAAATGCACAGGTATCGACACAAAAAAGTGAGGGTTATCTTTAGGAGACTGCTGAGTTAGCCATAAGCACATTAGGACATTACTTTCTATTTCACCTTTGTTTCCCTCCACCCCCTGCCTCTTTCTGTTTCTTTCAGGTGGTCATGGTGGGTTCATCTATAAACGAACGAGATCAGATGTTGTTTATCAGCACAGATGAGGGTTCTTCCTTCCAACGTCAGTCAATCGACTTCACACCAGAGACACTCATCTTCCACCCGAAGGAAGAAGACAAGCTGTTGGCCTACTGCAAGGACGGCAGAGTGAGTTTCACAGAGCTGCTGTATCAAAACCGAACTGTGATAGATCCAATGTACAGTTCCAAAATTAAAACAGTATGGAGTCAGGTGTATTTAAACTTCACCACTAGCCTACATTTGCAGGTCTTCTGCATTTTAATTTAAAATTGTGCACACAAACCAAATGTAAAAGTATCAAATTTGTACCCTTGAATTGATTGAAGTTGTTTTAACACACCAATAATGTGTTTTGAAACCAATTAGCTCGTGGTTAGCTCTGGCCGTAGTAGGAAAGTGATTGCAGCTAACACTCTACAGAGCATTGAGTCAAATAATGCCAACAATCTCTTTCATGGTACAGAACGGATTTTTGACCAGTGCGACAGCTGACAGGGCTGCTCTCTTCTGCTAGAAAACTGTTGGGACAAAAGACATGAGCAGCTGACAGTCTGACAATTCTCCAACATTTGTCCGTAATAAAACTTCAAATGAGCACAGTTTTTTCATGGACAGCTGCACAATAGTGTTTTATGAAAAAGAGAAAAATTATTTAGCTGCTTAAAACAACCATTAAACAATCTCTAAGAATATGTGGAGAATGCTGTTTTGTAAAACCGATGAAGCAAAGCCAACGCCTCACGGTAGATTTCGACATCTCATTTAGGTATAACTGTCACTTCCTGTGCAAGTGTTAAAACAGGCCATTTAATGGTGACAGAGCTACTGTGCAGAGGGATCCTCAGGTGCTGCTTAATGAATGTGCATGCACAATTCCACAGCAGATAATAATGCAGCTTATGTGGCTCTCAGATTTTCCAACTGCTGTTTTCCATCCACACTGATTGTAGCTGGGAGGCATTGTAATGAGTCAGCGGCTGCGTTTAAGTATTCAGTGCTGAACAAGAGGAGCTTGAGAATGTGATCCGTCTTTGTTGGGACTCAGTTTTATTTTATGATTCAAACACTGTGGTACAGTAGGTTTATATAACAGATATCAATATGTAATCATGTCTGATCACTTTTTGAGCCATTAAAGGTTGCGAACAGCAAAGGTTTGCAACTGTTTAATTAAGACACACGTAAAAGTGATCCCTCATTTAGAGCAGGGGTGTCAAACTTATTTTGAAGGCCACATGAGCGTTATGGTGGCCCTCAGAGGGCCAGTAGTAATCAACTTTGACATTTTTGGTTTTAACTTGTCTTAATGCTACAGCTGAGCCCTGATAACAAACAATAACTGAGCTGTACTTGGTATTTCCTGCATAGAAACAGCGTTTAAACATGTCCTCATAAACACTGAAGAATAATACATGTACAACTGACTAAATGTGAAAACATTAATGCAGAAATACTAGCCCTAGAAAAGTAGCTGGCAAAAATGCAGTAAAAGGGAGACTTCATGAGCTACTGGCTACATATGAACCCTGTGCATTAACCTAGTGGTGGGATGCCATCATTTTGCAGATAAAATAATCAACATCGGGCTTCATTAAATGTTGTGGAGGGCCACATCCTGCAGACCTTGAGATTGGTGTGTAATTTAGAGATTAAAAACAAAAAATTAAAACCGCCTTAATGCAAGGCGTTGGAAGTCCATTTAATAAAGCCAAAGATTAAAGAAAAACCTGGTGCAGTTACATAAATGCACACTAGAAACAAGTCAAACAGTTATACAAACTGTTTTTCATTGCTGTTGTTTAGAAACCAAATGGTTCAAAGAAACGAGCCTAGAACAAGGTACCTTTGAAGCGCCTCCTACAAAATGACGCGAGGGGCAGAGTTATAGGCCTTATTTAGGTTTACAAAAGTCATGAGGACTGGTTGTTGATTGCCATGGTTTTCCCAGTCTTGCAATATGGCACAGGCAAAACTGGTATTCCAGAATATGTACAATAAAACACACCTCCACAAAATAGCCTCATAATGTAGCTTTTCAAGTACACCAGTTATCTCAGGAGCCATTTTGTTTAGGGCTAATGGTCATAACCATTGGAAGAATCCTTACAGTTACAAAGTATAATGGTAGTTTGTCTGGATTACCTTTGAGTTAGTCCTAGGGATGGTCTAACATGGTTTCTGCCCCTGGGACCTGCTTTATAACAGTCTAAACAAGCTACATGTAACTAACCACCTGAGGAACCATCATACAAGGGTGTTCCAAACGTCTGAAATTCGTGGTTAAAGTCCAATGTAGAAACATTGTTATTTATACTTGTTTATTAATCACTTCTATATACTCAATACCTGCCTCTTGTTTACACAAGTGTTTATTATTAGTCAGACATTATTCAAAATATATACTGTAATTAAAGTAGTCTTTGAATAGGTTTAGAATACCTGTCTAGACAGGGGTTAATTTTGTTTCAGCACTCTGCTTCTCTAATTAAATCTGTTTATAAATGTATATATTTATAATATAAATAAATAATGGCTGTAATATAAAATAAGTATCCTTCAGTAGATCAAATCATGCAATGATCACAAGCCAAAAGAATCAGAAAACTGCTACTCCAAATCAGTAGCACATAAAATCAACCTTTTACCCTTCTTTTACATTTTAGAAAAAAAAAAACTAGAAGATGAGTTAGGGACAGGATATGTGGGTATACCTTTTTTTTTAGCAATGGAAAAGTGAACAAAACCACTGAAGTGAAACAGAAGCATCCAATTATTTCCAGCACTGTCTCATTTATTTATGACAATCACTAAAGGGTAGCACATTAAATCCGTCAGGGATCATATCATGCCTGAAAATGATGCACAGACCATTTAACCATGACAGCGAGTTCTCCTGAAAAACTGACCACCCCCATTTTTCTATTTTAAACTAATGATTTTTGTCAGTATAATGAGGAAAGTATCCTATTATCTCAAATATACATTACTCGTGCTCTGCATTATACGGCATCACAAGAAATGGAACAAAGCATCAGTTATTTTCTCGCATCTTTTACTCACAGAAGACCTCCTCTAGATTTAGTTTATGAAAAAATTATTATTTAATAGGTTCACTGTTTTTTGTTGTTGTTGTTGTTTTTCTGATCCTACTTGTCAAATCTTTTCTCAAAATGACTTTTGAAACAATTTTTTTCTTTTTCTTTTGGCTATTCCATCTTCAGAGATTGCCACAAAAAGTTATCCTCTTCCATCTCACTCTGTACTCACTCCTACTACCTCCATGTCCTCTCTAACTGTAATCATATGTCTCCTCTTTGTTTTCTCCTGGCAGTTGCATCTTTAACATCCTTTTACCTACATAGCTACTGTCTTTCCTCTGGACATGTCCAAACCATCGCAGTCTAGCCTCTAAAGCCCCATCCCCATTGTCAAGTCCCAGTCTCTTAGGTTCATGTCCCTCCAGTTCTGCTCAAGTCTGTGTGTGTCTCCATAGCAGCATCTCCACGGCAGTGGAAATTTGTTGTGGAACTGTTTATAAGTGTGCATATAACCATGGGCGGCCAATTTGTCAGAAACATCCTAGGATATCTGCTCATTTCAGACTACTCTATACAGCTCAACCTGTATGTGTTAGTCTCCTTCTTTCACCTCCATCCAGGAGGAGTTTGCAAGTTCTGTCTCAGCTCAGCCAATGTTACCCCCAAGTATAATGTCAACACCTTCAGCTCTGCCACTTCCAGTTCTGTTTCCTGTTTTCTTGTCAATACCACTGTCTTCATATCATACACCATAGCTGATCTTACTATTTTGTGAACTTTTCCTTTGACTTTTGCTGCCACTCTTTTGTCACAAAGTCCTCCTGAAACCTCTCTACATCCACTTCATCCTGTCCAGATTTTCTCCTTCACTTCTTAACCACACTCCCCTATTTTCTTGACAAAGTACTTGAAGACCTGCACCTTTGGGACCTCTGCTCTTTGTATCCTCACTGTCCCACTGGCCACCTCGTCATTCACATATACACTCTCTGTCATATGGCTGACTTTCATTCTTCTCCTTTCAAGTCCATACCTTCACCTCTCTAAGTTCTCTTCCACCTCCCTATTCTCACCACAGATCACATCATTTTCAAACTTAGCACATAGGGATTCCTGCCTAACCTCATCTGTTTGTCTGTCCATCACCAGAGCAAACAAGAAGAGGCTCAAATTAGATCTTTGATGCAGTCCCACCTCCATCGTGAAACTATTGCTTACTCGTAGAGCACATCTCACCATTGTCCTGCTGTCCTCATACATGTCCTGTACCACTCTAACATGGTACTCTGCCACTCCAGATGTCCTTATACAGCTCCACAACTCCTACCTAGGCACCCTATTATATGCTTTTTCTAAATCCACAACGACACAGTGTTTTGTCGGGCCCTTCCTCAACGTCAACCGTTACAAATAACCGTTTGGTCTTTTGCTCTGACTTTAGTTTTTTCTTCTTCTTCAACAGTCATCCTACACGCCACTATCCTGTCTGGCTACGCTTCCTGTTAACACAACCTTACTCAGCTTCTTCAGCAAATTAAACACATTAATCTATTGCTGGTCAGAGGGAGAGTAAATACAAATTGTTCATTCCATTCTTTTTTTAAGCTGCTGTGCACCTTTTTTTTACTGGCAAACTTGGACCATGCCCATATTTCCCAATCTAAGATCAATGGCTGTTCTCACTACAGTAATGAACTCTTTGTGACTCAGTAAAAAACTATTGAAACATTGTTGTTAGTTCTTTGACACTAGGCTAACCAAAGGCACAAAATAACTGCTTATTTAGACCTGGATAATCCAGACAGGATCAAGGTCCATGGCCAGGATTGACTTTTTGTGTCATCCTATGACAGTTACAATTAGATAGAAAGACAATACAGGCTAAAATATTTTCAGGTAATGTTTAAATCATTGTGTTATTTATTTCAAAATCAATTTGTCTCTCCCCACCCCTTCTTCTATTGGCACTCCTGAAAAAGTCCTGACCAGATGTATCACTTCCTGACATGGTGACAGGAATGTGAATGACAGAAAAACCTTGCAACCTATGGTGAGACTGACGAAGGGTGTCATGAGGGACTCAGTTCCCTCCCTAGAGTCTATTAGGCTGTTTAACCTATGGCCGTCTGGAAGACACAATGTTCAAATGTATAAAGAGCTAAAATATACAACATCAGTCTGCTGGTGAAAAAGCTGTTGATTCTCCAGTAGTACTCTGAACACAACTCTAAACAAGACAATCATTGTTTTTATTTATAATATTAATAGACATGAAAAGACAAATGCATTTCTGTATATATGTTTTTTTAATATTACGTTTTGTTCCTAAAGGTGGGTTCACACCGGATGCGTTTTGAGCAGTGGAAGCAGCCAGTTTACATGCAAAGTCAATGGTAGACGCACGTCTAGGTCTCTCACGGCGCGTTTAGAGCATTAAGAGCAGAGCGCAATGAAGCACTAGGTGCGGTTTAAGTGTTTTCCGTGGGTACGGAGCGTACAAAACAGCCAACGCTCAAGTTCAACTATTTGAACTTTGGCTGCTCGACGCGCCGCATCAACCAATCAAGCTGCGTTCACACCAAATGTGTTTTGAGCATCTAAAATGCGCCCCACGCCTCAAGTTGGACGCGCAGCTAAATAGGAGGAGCGTCTTGTTTTTTTTTCTGGTCCGTCTTTAATGTCGAATGAAATAAAAAACATGGCTTTGATTTATCAAAGAGCAAGCGAATGTTGTGCTAATCAGATAATTAATTCACCAGGTAATTTAGAGGAGGTCTGTTCGGTGAGTTTCACCACTCCAGGAGCTGCGAGCTGACGAGCTATTTTTGTCCTGAGCTCAGTTAACACCGCAGTCAGTTTAATGAGCCGCTGGCTCGCATCGGTGCTGATATGTCCAGCCAGAACACCAACTACAGAGGGTCAATTTCAGCTAAAGAGCTCCTGACTGTCTGTTTCAGGTAGCGAGCAACATTCAGGAAATCGTCAAGTGGAAAAATTAGTCTCTCTGATTGGTTGATGCGGCGTGTCGAGCAACCAAAGTTCAGATATTTGAACTCGAGCATCGGCTGCTTTGGACGCACCGCACCCACGGAAAATGCTCAAACCGCACCTACCGCTTCATTGCACGCTGACGGACTGAAAAAAAACCAAGATGCTCCTCCCATTTAGACACGCGTTTTAGATGCTCAAAACGTGTTGGTGTGAATGCTTTACAGTCTTTGTTCCACCAGTGGGCAAAAAGGGTGCAGTTTCTGGAATTTCCAGATGCCACAGGGGCATTTTTTCTAAAAACCAGTGTCAAAGGACTTCCTCTGGTTCTTACCTTATACTTGACACCCTTAAAAAACGTGTCCTCATTTACCCATTCACACAGTACTCTACTAGATCTCTACAAAGCTAACATGTACAATCAATTATGGAGACTAATCAGTGCCAATCACATTCATACACTGATAGGTGTCTTGCCCAAGGACACAACAACTGAGACAGCTGGAATGGAGGAATTGAACTGGTGACCCTCCGGTTCCAGGATGACTCCCCTAACCACTCTGTCACAGCCACCCCACATTTTACAGTACCAATTTTAACTTGGAGGTAATTAACTTAAATTATGTTAGATTCTAGTGTCTAAATGGAAATAAGAAATCAATTTAAACCAAACCTGTAAAAAGCATCTTTCAGCCAGCGTATGTTGTGAGGCCAAGGTGCAGTTCATTCAAATCAAGCTGTTATAGTTAGATTTGTATTAAAGTTAACCTCAGCTTTTCATACTTACAGAGAAAAGGGTGCTTAGAATGGGCTTTAAAAGTAAGTCCTAACACTCAGAATAATTTATATTTTCAGATGACCATGAGAAGAAAAGTTTAGCTGTATTGAGATGGACATAAAACCAACGTCAATGACGAACAGTTTTGAAAGGTATAGAGAAGTTTGTGGTGCAGTCTTTTTTTTTTATTGTGCTTTTCATACATCAAGGATAAAGTAATTGTAAGAATCAATAGAATTTTATTATGAGTACGATCAATGCCTTACAAGTTAGGAGAACTATTTTCCCAAACACAGCTCATACGACACACAAATACACTCTCAGAATTCAAGTTCATGCTTTTTGGTTACTTTTGGTAGTCCTTTGTGTTTATTGTTAGGTTCATTCCTTTTTTTGGTGGTTATGTTTAATTGCCTGTATGATTCTTGTGTTTAATTCTGTTACTTTCGTTTCCACTTTATCCATTCATTTAATCCATCGGTTTTCATGCCCTTCTTAGTGAAAATGCATTTTTCATTTTTTTATATATATTTTTTTTTCTGTCACATCCACCTTTGTTTATTTTCAAATAAAGTTTGGTTTAGGTTTTATCCTTGGACTCTACCCCTTATAACTGCCTCATACACACACACAATGCTGTCTTCACAGGGACTTTCCACTGACTTCCATTCAATTTTCATTTTTTTCTTAAGGATAACCCTGACCCTTACATTATACCTAACTGCCCCAGTACATACCTAACCCAAAACTCAATTTACACTTTAGTCCTAAACCTACCACACTGCACAAAAATTTAATTTACACTTTTGGGGCCTGGACTTTGGGACCCATACGGAGTGGTGAATCCTCACAAGGTAGTATATTGTTGAAAAATGGGCCTTACAAGGTAACAAATACTAGAACAAGCAGCCTCCAGTCTGTTTAATTAAGAATGTTTTGAGCTCAACATTAACTTGATGAACCATAAAAAATCTCTTGCTTGATTTAATTGGTTTTTTATTGTTTTGAATAATTCCCTTTCTCTCTATAGTTTATACTTTGGTGTGAATAGATGGTAATGAGGCGCAAGCTGGATAATGATTTTAACTTGAGAGTTTTTGTTTTGTTCTAATTGTTGGACTTGTCTCTGTTTCTGTTTCCAGCTTTATGCTTCAGCAGATCTGGGCCACAAGTGGACTTTACTACAGGAGAGGGTGACCAAGGACAGAGTCTTTTGGTCAGTTGAACTTTTTTCTTTTTTTGTATAAACATGGGCAACCCAATATGTTAAATCAAACCACAAACTGTTATACTTGGAAACATTGCATGCTGAAAAATTAAAGGATTATTTGAAACTGAGCCACATACTGCTCTGATTTATTTGCCTAAGGTGAAACTTTCCAACCCTGAAACAGAACTAATACTTTTTCTGACTTAAGTTTGCAACAAGCTTTTGTAAAACACCTCCCCCCCCAAAAAAATCCTGCAGGTAAACCTCAAAGGATTAGCTTCTATTTGTTTCAGTCTGTCCTTGTGTGTACCAGTAGTCTAATAGTTATTAAAGAATGAATAGAAAAGGAGCTGCCTGCTATCAAGACGGTTTAGACAAATCAATGGTGTTTGTCCTCCTGAACAAAAAGAAATGTCTGCTTTTAATTCAAAGGACATCTAACAGAATGGCAGCCAACAAGAAAAATGGCCATTTAAAGACAGGTGATGAAAACGAAATGATTTGGAACACCTTTAAATAAAAAAATAAAAAAATAAATAATAAGCAGCAAAGACACCAGTGGGTTGACACTGAATCTCCAGACATGGATTTTGTTCCTGCATTTGTAGTTGTTGCTTTCTCTCCATGTTTATTTTATTTCTCCTGATGTTTTTTTAACCCTTTTAGTCTATCTTTATTTTCTTGACAAAAGATGTGAATCCACCACACTTTTATAGGGTTGAAGGTCAAATTTTCAGTCTTTTAATCTGAATGATATACATAGAACACATTTTTTAGACACTCACATCGAAGACTTACAGCTTAAGCTTTTAAGCAGAATAACTATCACTGAACATGAAGTCAATGGTTCAAAGACTTTATCATGTTCTCTAGGATTGTTTCAGGAAGACATCTTGTGTTTCAGTATGGCAGAGAGGAAATCGTTTTTTTATACTGTATATATAAATGTTTTGTCCTTTAACAGTTTTTCATATGTTCGGACCTCATGATGCTGCAAACAAATCTTAGTTATATTATTTTCCCCTTAGACAAACAAATTTTACCCCTTAGTTTGAAGTCACAACAGGTACTATATAAAGTATTTTTTCGAAATAGGATACAAAGTTAATACACTACGTACATTACGCCTTTATATAAACAGACCCAATGTTAGTGTAATTATATATGAAGTGCAACTACTTATCTAGCTTTCGTAAAACTTTAGTCTTCAGGCTTCGTACTTGTTCAGATCTTTTAATGGAAAAATACATTTGTGAATTTTTTGCTAGCACAGTTTTATTTATCTGTTCCCCTAAAAATATATGGACAATGACCCCACTGCAATGAGAATATTAAGGGTCTTTGTGGAGTCTTGGTGAGGTATTGAAGGGAATATTATGGGTTGTGGAGGGTTTTGTGCATTTGTAGCAAGGTTAGGGTGATTTACCATCACAGTGGCTGTGCATCCATGATGGATCCTGTGTGCTACACCATAGCACAATTGGCTTGGTAATTCAAAACTTGAACCAGGCTCCCCATAGGGTTGTAAGTCAAGAGCATGGCCTTTCAACTTGGCTTTTTTTTCCCACCATGACTGACTGAAGCAACACCCTGAGGATGAGACCCCAATCCTTTGATCCATCTCCATCCTACCATCACTTGTGAACAAGACACCCAAATACTTAAACTCCACTACTTGATGCACGGACCTCTGTTCTCCATTTCCTAAATTTGAACAGGCCAGAAGAAAAGGAAATACAGTAGTTCTTAACTTCTACAGAAAGCATTGAGCTTTTTTGTACCTAATTGTACTGCCTGAGCACCAAGCAGTAATTATTTTGAACATGTCATTTTGTGAAATCATTTTAACACATTCAGTTTGAAGTAGAATATTAGAGAATGCTTTAAATTTTAAAAAATGTTACATAAAAATCCAAAAAACCTGTGGTACGTACTCTGTATCGACATCAAATGATGTGGCTTTTGTAGATGGAGTGTTTTGGGTCTTTAACTTCATAATTAAACAAAGCACTCAAGAACTGACAGCTGGTATTATATTAGTATCATACTACTTATTAGAGATTGAACAGGAGTAATCTGGAGCTTTTCCCAAGAGAGCAGCAATAGTCATATGTTTCCTATCCATCCATCCATCCATCCATCCATCCATGATTTTTAAATGATAGTAGTAAGACCAAACATTTCACTCCTCCACATTCAGTACATTGTTTTTACAAATGTTTCATAACACTGGTAGATGTTCTGACTTTAAGTAGCTTTCACAGAGATACTGCGGCTTTAATAACGTTAATAATTATGACACGTTAATCTCATTTGCATTTTTCATTCCTGTCCTCCCTGTCTTCTTTAACTGATGGCTTTAAAAAAGAATTACAAAAGGTTTCATTCATACGTAGGCGTGAAAGACAAACAAAAATGTAATCACCGTGCAAAAACATCATTAGTGTATGCTCATTTGGATGGAGGTAAGAAAAAAACCTGTTTACAGCTATTGTCTGTGTCTGGTTGTTTCACTCTGCAAAAAAAGAAATCTAATGCATCTTTTATTTTCTTACTTTATTCTCTTAACTCTAAGCAACCACCTTAATAACAAAAGCAGACACAGTTAATCTGGCATTTATGTATTTAAATCATTTACCAAACCCTTGCAGTCTTCAAAAACAGAGTTTAAATCTGATGATCAGTTGCACTAAAATACTTAATGTCAGCATGCAGGCTGTAGGACACAATTCAGCAAATTACACTACTGCATTTTGGAATCTTTACAAGTCCTGTTGTTCAGTACAACAGTCGACATGAAGGTTGTGCCTTTATCAAAATCAGAGCATCTTTTTGTGTTTTTTTCTGACTTCACGGTAATGGAAATGTAGGTTATTATTTAACAACCAATCTACTGTGAGAAAACAAAATAACTGAAGATTAAAAAGCAGATAATGAATATAATGAGGAGCATCTCAGTTGGTTTTGATATCACAAAATGACAAAAATAAGAGCTGAAGGATGCAAATAAATGTATTTTAAGAAAAAAATATTCAGTAGTTTTATGTCTAAAGAATTGTTTCTTTTTCTGAATTTATTAGCTTTTTTCTTTCATATTGAGGGTTTTTCTATCATCTATGATGTGCTTTGATGATAGATGGCCTGAGATCTCTCATCTTTTTCCCTTTTAGCTACGCATCTATGGCTTCCTAATTGCTCATAAAATCTTTTTATAGGGAAGGTAACAATGTTTTAAATGTCCACTCCATCTTTACTTGGCTAATGAAAATTCAGACAGCCCTACAGAGCTCTAATCCCATGAACTGCTTCTTTTACAGCTCACTGAAGGGCACATATAATATGCACAGCAGTTTACAGTATCTGTGTACTTCTGAAAGGGAAGGAAAGCATAAAAAATAGGGGGATTTTAAAGCATGCAGCGTTCAACTCTTAAGTGCACTTTCCTTGATGAGTTTTGCATAATCACTCTAACACATAAAGAGGACCCAAACAAAATTCACTTGTGTTTTGATTTTCTAGCTTACATTTATCTTTCAGATTTAAGTTTTTCTGTTAGAGTTGTACTGTATTATTTATCATTCTAGTACCTTTCTAATACCTTTTCAAATCACTGTGCCAAGTTCTTTTTTTGGGGTAAAGTTAAAGCTTAATGTGAACTTGTGCTACAAAGGTTTTCAGTGATGAATGCCTATGAATTATTTCAGCTTTTTTTGTTCTTCATTTCCATTTAATTAAGATTACTACTACTACTACTAATAATAATAATATTAATAATAATAATAATAAAAGATAATGGAGATAGTGAAATTCCAATTTTTGTGAACACAATGAGAAGCTTGGTTATGTAACTACACTCTAAAAAATGAAATGTTGGATTTACTTAATCCTATTATGTCAACTGGTTCCACTTAACTGAGTTGAGTAAATTCAAAGCAATAAACCAGTTTTTTAACCCAAGAACATGAGTATGTTGCGTTGAATTTTCTTAACTCAGTTAAGTGAAACCAGTTGACATAACATGGTTAAGTAAATCCAACATTTCATTTTTAGAGTGTATGATTAACATGCAAGTTAGACAATTTTAGGTCTAACTTCCAAAAGAATGGTCAGAAATTTCCCTTAATAATTTGATTTTGTATATGTGTTTCAGGTCTGTATCCAGTGTGGATGTGGACCCTGATCTGGTGCACATGGAAATGCAAGATACAAGTGGAGGTGCTGCAATGTTTCATCTGTTTATTTATCCTAAACTACTATGCAGAGCTGGTTGTGTCACAAGACAAATAGAGTTCAAATTGCAGTCATCTTATTTCATTATAGATGTTTTGATTTGTTGAATCACAGCCTCAGTCAATTCAGTTCATTCAAAGGGGGGTATTTCACAAAAGTCTTTGAACTTAGTCATGTTTTAATGTCATTCCATCATCAAAAACATACCCAGAGCGTTGTTTGGACTCATTCGTTCTTGTTTGAGAAATCCTTGAGTCTCCTGTGGTAGCCACGTAGAGCTGCCGAAACGCTTGCTTGTACAAAGCACCGCCTATTTGTACCTAGCTGCTCCCGCCCCACAGGTCACCCCTCCCCCCGCACTTCCCCACACTACACATCTGCTGAGGTTGTAATACTATCTGCTTCTGAGTCCTGTTCTTTCCGGAGTAAAAAATTCTTTCATCAACAAAATGCATTTATGGATGGTGAGGCGATTACCCTCTTACAAGGCTCCTAGAAAATGTTGCAAATGGCATGAAGCATTGTTTGAAAACATACTGAAGTGGGAGTGTGGGGAACAGTAGGAGGTTCTTAAAGAGACAGGTGCCAATTTTAAGGCATTTCAAGGCTATGATATGAAATCAAATTTATTTGTGATATATACACTGGAGGTAACATAGTACTTAATTGTGGTATTGAACATCATATGTGCTATGTGAAAATACATAATACCTTCTGCTACCCCTTAATTCAAGTCTCACACAAGACATACATATTTTCTTTAGTCTTCCCAGCTAAACACAAGTTTCCTGTGAGTTTGTTTAGCAGTTGGAACAGGGGTATACTGCAGACACAGTTGAAATATTTGCTCACTGTCTGTGCCTAATGTAGCTATACCCTCAAGTTAGTAAAAGAAATCCAGTTAATTACCAATAAAATGCTTCCCTTCAGGCAATGTAGTTGTCTAACTCAGAACTTTCCCGCTAGTCCAATTTGCATTCAGTTTACAAATTTACGCCATATATTCTTTATTCCTTCAAGGTTTAATAACAAACCAAAGTGTTTGCACTTAACTGCATTTAAATAACAGAAACTAAGACTGAATAAACAGTGATGATCTGTTGATACACTTTTTATGTTTTTTCCAAGTAACGAGCGACTCAGCTGTAGAAAAAACGACGCTGCTTTTCCTGGAATTTGATGATAATGAGCTCTGATTTTCAACAGATAACAAGCTACAATTTACTGTGAGAAATAGAACTGAAGAAAGGTGATAAACATTTGACTTTGTTGCAGGTTAGGTCGGGTTTATATGTAGGGTTCAGTGGGGAATTAATGAGTAAATTATGGAGGTTGGCGGTGGTCCAGGTTATTATATCAGCGGGGTGATAGACAGGTTAGCGCCTAATCCCTTCCTGAGGGCCAAGAGGGTAATAGAAGTGTGTAAGTGAGATTGTAAATGTCCACATGTGTTTATCCCTGACTTAAATTCACCCCCTGAGGGTCTACCAACCTATAATACCCACCTAAGTAAATCTGAGCAAGCATAGTCGTTACAGTCACAAGAAGAGTGGCAGTGTGACGAAAATGGAACGTCCTTTTTCATCCTGGCACTTTTTCACTCTGTTTTCCAATAAACCTCTGTCTTAGAAGTAAAAAGAAACACTGTTTTTAAAAGCTGGAACTCTTGGGTGAAGGCATTGTGAAATCTGTTAGCATGAACAAGACTGCCTGTGTTTGTGCAGGGTGAAGAGAAGAGGCTGTCTGTCTGGGCCTAATGCCCAGACGTGGAAGCTTTTCCTGGGGCTAGGCATCGCCACATGGTCTTCTCTCCTCCACTTCGTCCCCCTTTTTTTTCCTTCCCAGATAGTTGGAGAATTAAAAAAAAAAGGTCTAGACCGACCAGGCATGCAAAACCAATCTGTTCAATCCACCGCTTGTTGTATGTAGCATGGACAAGGTTAAATGGTGTGCATATTTTTATTTTTTACATGACACAGAGTTGAGGATCTGTGGCCTTTGTTTGGGCCCAGGACAGCTCGCTGCCAACAGGGACAGGACTCCTGAGAAATGGAGGTGGTGGATTGATGGATGAGCCATGTGTGCACTGAAGGCTAACATGAAGTGTAGCTGTCATTGGGGAGATTGATGGGCAGGAAAGCATAAGTGTAACGTATTCATGTGCAGATACACACAAACCTGCAGATACTCACGAGACTCACACATTTGTTTTTCTTGTTTTTCAAGAGACAGAAGTACATAAACACATTTCTTCCAGTCCCTATAGTATATACTGTGTGTTCAGGTGACAAACCTTATTTTGCTGTTTTAAAATGGTGTTTTATTTGTAGATGCACCTTTTTTTTCTTAAGTTATCACCACAGCCAAAGACCAAGCAAAAATAATGTTTTTTGTCTGTGAGTCTAGGCATGTCTTTGTTTAGTTGCACAAATTAATATACATCTGAATGCTTCTTGAAGCACTGGACAAATTTTAAAGGGGACATGTCCTGCAAAATCCATGTTTTTAGCAGTTAAATGCATTTTGTTGTGTACTTGGAGTCTCTAGGAGTGCAGAAAAGTTGAATTTAGTCTCTGCACATGAAGGTCAAGTTGTATGGATTGTCCGTAATTTACACAGATTTTCCATCATTTTGCATGTGTATGGACAAACAGAACAATCGCACGGATTTTTTCCAGTTTTACGGATTTTTTCAAAACCTCAGTTTCAATCTAATTTAGCATGTCAGAGCCTGTAAGATGAAAAAACAATAAATAACATCAAAAAACCATCTTCCAACCTGCTCTGCCGCTAGAAATAAGACTAGAAATAAGTTATCCACTTCGTTTCTTCCCGCAGGTGCAAGTACTGTAGTATGTATTTTTGAGGCTGATTATACAGATAAACATTCGGAGGGGTTGACATGTTTGTATGCAGATACTGAAAATATATCTTTATGTTCTGTTTGGGTCATAATTTTCAACCTGTTTAGTTTTCCCTATTTTCTGTGATGTTTTTAAACTAATTAGTCACAGTATCTGTGATGGAACTACATTTTCACTGTCTTCATTCACCTTCATTCTCCTCTGGTTCTGGGTCAGACTCTGGCTCCAACATTTAAGGCCAGATGAATGTCTTCCTTTGTTGGCAGCTTTTAATTATTTTGGAAAAAAATAAGTAAAAAGTGAAAAATGTTTTTGCGTCGCTACAGTATGTAGTCGGAAACCCCTCATTCAAAGTAAAATGGACCACTGTGGAAGCTGAAGGGGGCGGGGTGTGAAGTGCCTTATTTGGATTTAAAGAGACAGCCCTGAAGCGAGTTGATCTGTGACACATTTTAGGAAAGGGGTGGAACAGGGGCTTGTGGAGTTACAATATCAAGAAGTTCAGACCAAATCATTTGCAGTTCCACTTTATATAGTCAACTGAAAGATTAAATGTAAAAAAAAAATAAAAAATGTGACTGTTGTACCCAGAAGCAGAAATTTGTAAACATAGTCAAGTGGCAAAAACTCATGTATAGTAATAAAACAGATGTTTGTTACCGCAGAATATTCCTGCAGAATAGTGTGTAATTTTAACTAGGACATATTTATGGTAGTGCTGGGCATAGATTAAACATTTTAAATGCAATTAATCTCAAGATATTTTTGCGAATAATCTAAATTATTTTTTTATAGAAACAATTACTTTATGGCTGAATGTGTATGTTTGTATGTTGCAATACATGTGTGACACACTGTACATTTTTTCTTTTGTTTTTCATTTTAACTTCTTATTTCTTATTGTATTTTTTTCCTGAAAACAGAGGCCTCATCTATCTTTCATTCCTCATAATACTCATTTGGAATGAACAAAACTCCTTGAATTCTTTATTCTACATAATTCTACACAAAATTTAACTGACTTGAATATGTTTAGAGCATTTTAAAAACTGTTTTATATGAAAAAAGGGGCCAATGCATTTTCAAAATCTTTAAACAAACAAGTCAAACCAAGCCAGTCTTACTTTTTATTTTTTCTCTCTCACACGCTGGTCAGCAGAACCTCCCTCTGTTTGTTTACCCTGGTTTTAAACTGAAGTGATGTTTCACGCTCGAACTGCACCAGTGGTGAGACAGTTTAGCATTGTAGCGCTTACAGATAACTTTACTTCATCCCAGCCCACCGTCAGGAAAAGTTTTAAAATAAAAAATACCCTGAAGAATCCGGTGGATTCAGGCTTCCTCACCGGCTGCAGTTCTGCATGTAAGCGGCAACAACAAGGGCTCTTATTGGATGAGACGCGCGATGAAAACTGTCTAAAGCCAATAGTGATCAAGATCCTGCCTCCCCGTAGCGTTTTTGTGTGTGCGTCCTTATAGACAGCCCAAAGAACAGAGATCAAACGGAGAAATATAAAGAAACTTTGTTATTTATCGCCGTTGAGGGTCGGCCGTGCCCAGCACAAATTTATGGGAAAATTTATTTATTTTTTTTAACACTGTATTGATTCCCTGATGTGGAAATTAATTATCTGCATTTAACCCATCCACATATGAACACGTAGAGCATTGGGCTGCCAATTACAGTGCCTGGGGAGCAACTAAAGGGTTAAGGGCCTTGCTCAAGGGCCCAAAGTGGGGCTGGTTAGTCCCAGAGTTGAACCAGCAATGTATACCGCAGCGGGAAGGGTTTCCCAGGAGCTCGGTGCAGTGTGTCTCAATGGCTATGAAAGGTGTGTGTGAAAATGAACCCTGAACAACAATGTGACCGTGCATCAACTGTTTGGATTTGGTTGGAGTATAATGAGCCCACAACTCATGTATCAAACCCTTCATGCTGGTATTAACACAATACATGAACACAACACAACCCCATAATTGGTATCCTTAACTGCAATATTTAGATCAGTCTGCCTGCTCCTAATTCAAAGACATGAACGAAATGCAGCATGACTGTTCAGACAGATGTCACTTTCAAAACCATTACTTATGTATCTGATTTAGTATCCCATATAAAAGTAACCTGTGTCAGATTTTTTTAAAAATTGGATTTGTCATGTTCAGACATTTATAATAAATCAGATTTGGGTAATAAAAATACAATTTGAGCCACTTTAGCCTGCAGTGTGAACATAGTGTTAATCTACAGCTCTGGCTAGAAAGATGGTGGGTGATATGCTATCCTTGAAGAAATGCTAGATGCTAGAGAAATGCTTTTTTTCTTGCTGTAGCACATACGAAGCTTTGCTGAAGTAAAAAAAAAAATGTGTGTACATTACTATATATAAGTGAACATTCAGGTATGAGAGGACAGCAAGAGGTATGGAGAAGTACATGGGCCACTGGCTGGAACTGAGCACTTAGCCTGACATAATAGTTTTTTAATGAGTTCGTCACCATATGCTGCTTTAATTAAACGTCTAGGCTTTTCAATAAATTAGTCACTCCATTTCTTAGACCAGACAGCTTTGGAGCAAAGACAATGAAGAGGAATAAACGTACGGTTCCACTAGAGAGGACTGACACAGAGGTTACAGTAACTGTGGATTCATCTTGGAGCTAATCTAAGTTAACTTTGATTGTTTTCTTCATCTTCATTCTTAGAAGTTAGGCTTTCACATGTTATAAAATGCTGCTGGAAAATGGGTATGGTACTCTAAACTGAATCACAGTTCACCTCTTTTCCCATACTGTGTTCAACTGTGTTTTGTTTGGCATCATTCTATTATTGGTATTAAAACTAGCAAAAACTTTGTTGTTTTTAGAGATTCTGTAATAATTGCCATAACCCAACTGTCTTGAGCTCTTATGCAGTTTTTGTAAATAAGTAGTTTTTAAAGTTTATTCTAATTATTTAAGCTAAGTGAAGGTCACAGAACAGGGTTTGGTTGTTTATATTTTTAGCCTCTGATAACAAAACTGTGTTAATCAGTCATCATTTTTTATTTAGCTGCCAAATAAAATATTTAATTTGCTAAATATGGCCTAGGAACAACGAGTTCATAATCAATGTTGTAAACATTGTTTTTAGGTCTAAATTTCAACCAGAAGCAAGCTTCAGTGCAAAACCACAGCAACAGTTCACCCATCTCCATCATCGTCCGCTTTTCAGTAGTTGGGTCACAGAAGCAACAGGTCCAGGAGAGAAACCCAAACCTCCCTATCCCCAGCAACACTTTCCAGCTCGTCCTAGGGGACCCCAAGGTGTTAGGCCAGAGAGGGTACATAACCCCTCTAGTGAGTCCTGGGTCCTTCCAGGAGCCTCCTGTCTGTGCCCAGAACACCTCTAAAGGGAGGTGTCCAGGAGGCATCCTGATCAGATGCTCGAACCACCTCAACTGACTCGTTTTGATGTGGAAGAGCAGTGGCTCTACTCCAACCTCACCCTATCTCTAAGGCAGAGCCCGGCCACCCTATGAAGGAAGCTTATTTCAACTGCTTGTATCCGGGATCTCGTTCTTTCGGTCTTGATCCATGCCTCACTACCACAGGTTGGAACGTTGACAGATCAGTAAATCAAGAGCTTTTCCTTTCAACTCAGCTCTTTCTTTACCACAACTGAACAAAGCAATGTCCTCATTACTGAGGACGAGGCCCCATTCTGTTGATCCATCTCCTGCTCCATCCTCCCATCATTCCTGAACAAGACACCCAGATACTTAAACTCCTCCCCTTGAGGCAGAGACTCTCCCCTGACCCGGAAGGGGCATTGCACCATTTTCCGAATGAGAGCCATAACCTCAGACTTAGAGGAATTCATTAATTTCATCCCAGCAACTGCACACTTGGCTGTGAACCATCCCAATGCACGCTGAAGGTCTTGGTCAGAAGACGCCAACAGAACCACATCGGCTGTGTCCAAAACGAGAGGCTGGGTCCGCTGAAGGCCGAATTTGTCGGCCGCTTACGCAAACACAGCTCCAGGTTTTGGTTCTACAGGGACTGAATCGCTCTTGGTAGCATCCCAGACACTCCATACTTACACAGCACCCCCCACAGAATGCCTTGAGGAACACGGTCATAAGCCTTCTCCAAGTCTACAATGGTCCAGGCAAAAAGTCAGTATAATAACTTGACTTCCCTAGATTACTACCAGGCTACGCTGCAGTTTTTAGAGGTTATGTTACTGTACCTAAAAAAAAAAACAAGTTGGGCCCATATAAGCTAACTAAACAACACTAATGCCTATTTGCTGGAATATAGTGCTCAATAATCCATCAATGGGTTTTTCACAGTATATTTATCATTCACGTGAAAGACAGCCTTCTTTGAAACACTTTGTTTTTTAGAGCACATACAGCTAAACAAGGTCACATTATGTGAAGCTCAACACACACTCAAACAACACATTGTGAAAGTTTCTTGAGTGGAAAATGTTGACATAACTCGGTTAAGTAAATCCAACAATGTGTTTTTTAAGTGCAGGTAGATTTGTGAGTTAAGGTCAAAACTTCCTGTTAGGTTTCCATTCTTGCAGTTATCTTTTAATATAAAGTATTTGCAAAATATTTTGTGTTTTATTGATGTCTTTAATGATGTGTCTCTTTCCTGTTCCCAAACCCAGCCGGTCGAGGCAGATGGCCGCCTGTCCTGAGCCTGGTTCTGCTCGAGGTTACTTCCTGTTAATAGGGAGTTTTTCCTCTCCATTGTTTGCTCAGGATGGGAGACTGTGATGAAGTGATTCAACACAAACTGCTGGCTTCTTCTTTAGATTGTTCTTTTTTCATGTACAGTGCCCTGAGACAACGTATGTTGTGATTTGGCGCTATATAAATAAACTGAATTGAATTGAATTGAATTGAAAAAAAAAACATGTATTTTTGTTCTAATAATTTGGTATTAATTACATATAAGGTTAGAAACTAAAGATTGCATTGATTTCCTTGTAGGTGAGTTGAAAATTCCAACTTACAGAATAAATCATTTAGGGATTTTGGCATCCAAGAGGCTATCCGTGTGTTACAAAAACTTTTCTAAAGATTCAATTCCAAGTCAGTTTGATTTAAATGACCAACGGTCTCATTCATACGCTTAGTGACTGATGTCATCAGTTGTGGGTCAAAACAAGCAGTGCCTTGTGAAAAAAAATATTGGTTTTCACATCTGAACTACTCACCTCATGTGTGGGTGCTGGCCTGTGAATGAGTGTGGTTGAACATTTTCTATATTGCCAGCTCGTCACCTTTCAGAAAGGAATAATGGCTGAATGTTGCTGATGCAGCTGCTGGTTGAAATTCAACAGTGGTTAGCTTTTACAGCGGGCACTAACCTCTCTGTGTGCCTGAGAGGATAATCCCCCCCAGGCCATTTGGATGCTGGAGCTGTTAAATTTCTATGGAGAAGCTGTCATATCTTATAGAGATTGGAAAATGATGTCTCAATTCAGCCTTTTTTTGTTTGTCTTATCTAGTTTCCATCTTTTGCAGCTTTTGATTTTTGTGTCTGTTTTACAGTAGCCTATGGCCTATGCTTTAGCAAATTGTTTTCATTTTAAAGTATATTAAAAAATTGGTCTTTATCACCTTTTTTTGATGCTTGCTCACTTCACATCAGCTTAAACTGGATTGTGGTCAGTAAATAAGGTTGATTTAAAAGTCAAAATAAGTGCTAAATTACCATGAAACATTTAGCAATATTATTTTTTATATATTATGTTGATACTTAGAGAAACAGACCTTTTCTAGATGCTCGCACCATTCAGCCACATGCAAATTGAGTTCTTGCTCTTAAATGCTTTTCAAGGTGAAACCTTTTTAGTGTAACTGTTTCAATTTGACAAATGAAAATTTACAAAAAAATAAATAAGAATAAATGATCTAGCAGCCTACTTTGTACAAACCCACTATCGCTTTCTGTGCTAGCACCCAGTGAAGATTACACAAACGCAATGAAGCCGTTTAACTAGATTTTTTGGGTTTTGGTTGGTTTTGTCCTGACCTAATTTTGTTAATTTGTTGGAAACATTGATCATTCAGTAATTTTTTTTTAAACAAACTAACTTCTTTATTTTTGGTGGAGTTTTTAATTATGTTAAAATTTTTATTTTGTATTTGATACATTGGTATTTATACCATTAGTACTATCTACTAGTACAACATGGGTGATTCAGTGTTTTTGTAGGAATTTCTGCTCCTGACCTGAACTCTTTTTTTCATTTATTAAAAAGTAATTTTAAAAGATAGACAATTTGCACCAATGTCTATATGTTTTACAAAGCTACATATTGAAGTATTTAAACATATTGAGGCCAATTAGAAAAGCAAAAAAATAAGAAGTACATATTTTCTTCTAAGTTTTGAGATTTGTTAAGATTACAAGTCAGTTCAGTTTCAAGGTTAAAGTCAAAGTGTTGAATAAAAAGTCCTAATATTTCTGCTGGAAAAGGGTCAGTCACAAAAGCAGAACTCTGCTACTTTCAGTCCCTCCCAATAAAAGTCTCAAATCTTTTATTTTCTGACTACAGTACAAATATACCATCAGACTATACCAACATGTAAAGTACATATGAATGCATATTCTATCAAATATGGCAGTTCTCTGAAAAACAACCCAAGCTTCTTTGAACTACAAACACGTGAAAGTATTTTTTGGGGCGGCTGTGGCTGAGTGGTTAAGGGAGTCGTTCTCTAACCAGAAAGTTGGCAGTTTGATTTCCTTCTATTCAGTCATAAGTCAAAGTGTCCCTGTGTCCAATCAGTGTGTGAATGTGATTTAAAGCACTGATTCGTCTCCATAGATTAATTTATACATGTTAGCTTTGTAGAGATCTAGTAGAGTGCTGTTTGAATGGGTAAATGAGGACACGGATTGTAGTATAAAGCACTTTGAGTATCTTGGTTGGATAGAAAGGTGCTATATAAGTACAGTCCATTTACCATTTTTGAGTTATTGTTATTCACAATCTTTATTTTCTGTTTTTCTGTGTCTTTGCAGGCTACCTGTATGTTACCTGTCTCATCCAGAACTGCTCGGACAAAATGGTGACCGCTCAGTTTCTTGGGAAGATTGATCACAACTCTCTGGTGGTCCAGAATGACTACATATTCGTCAAGGTAAATGTCATGACAAGAGGGCACGTCCAAAGATTTGTGATTCAATATAAGTCTTCTTTAAGAGAAAACAAACAAAAACAAAATTTGGAAATCACATCAATATCTGGATTTATTTTGTCTTTGTTCAAATCAGTTAAACAGACTTAAAGAATGTATTATGCATTTTCCAGGCACATAGTTTAGTTCTATACCACAATCAAGTAACTATGTTTTTGCATCTAAACGCCTTGAAATTGGCCTCTGTCTCTTTAAGAACCTCCAACCATTTCAGACACTACCACATCACAACAATGCGTCAAGGGAGGGGTGCTCTGTGGGGCAGTAGCTTGGCTGCAGATTGATCCAGGGAGGAGCTATATACAAATAGGTGGAGCTTTGTACCAAAAAGTGTTTAGATAGCTCCACATGGCTACCAGAGGAGATTAATAAATGAGTCAAAGCAACACATTGTGTATGTTTTTGATGAGGGAATGACACAACATCATTTAAAGCTCAAAAAATGAACTTCCCTGTTTTGAATTCTAATGACTAAGATGATTTTTTTTTTCTTTTCTTTTCTTTTTTTTTTTGATTGGTTTTAAGGTAAGGTAACATTTATTTATATAGCACTTTTCAGCAGCAAGGTCATACAAAGTGCTTTAACTAACTCTTGCATGTCATGTCATGTCATGTAATTTTCCAAGCCTTAATAAGAATTTACTTTTTAAGTTGCATGAAGAACCCAAGCCTATTTGTGTATTTTAATAATGACACTGCAGCAAGTAGGAAGTCAGTGAGTAAGTTTGAACTCAGCTGTAGTTTGTGATTATCTGTAAAAATGCGACCAACAGTGTGTTCGTACCCTTCAAAATATGTATTTATTTCATTGTTAGAAATGGAAAAACAGTTTTTTTTTTATCGTTGCATTCTGTCTGGTGAACCATGGGAATTTAATTATAGAGCCTTGACATTGGCTTGATTTGAAAGTTTTTTTCATTGTAAAATAAAAGTTTAAAAAATAGCAATATTTAAAAAAAACTCTCAAACTTTACAGCACTTATTAATACACACACTAATATCTTGACATAAATAGTATTGAAGTTATAATATTATTATGTTGTACCTACATGTAATTCTAAAACATTCATCTTCATTTGTCAGTTTGTAGAACTGAACCCAGCAATGCAGATTACATTATTAAATAAAACAAATCTCACAAACCGGTGAGACAACAAACTACTTAAAAAAACACAGAGAAGGCACAAGGGAACAACAAATAAGGTCCAACTGGTGAGTGAATGGAGTTGCAGGGAATCAAAGGTCTGTGGTTGACGAGGAGATGGGAGACAGCTGAGCTTGATGAGACAGAGAACAGGTGTGAGTGGAGGCGGGACTGAGGAGCAGCAGCTGAGTACCAAAGTGATGGCGCAGAGAATCAGGAACAGAACAGAGAATAAATGAAATTACACCAACCACAAACACAAGAAGACTACTAAAAAATAACCCCAAAAAACTCAAATACCTGCAACATTATTAATTCGCTGTGTTGCATCAGTCAAACTATGCATTTATTTGTCACCATGTTTTCTGTCAGGATCCCGACTTTTTTCCCAACGTATTCCTGATGCCTAAATAATACATTCACTGCAGTCTGCTTAAAATGGAAAAAGAACTGCTGTTCTGGGACTGTGTCGAACTAGCCTTGTCTATAATTGACTTCCTATGCAGTACAGTATACTGCACTATGCACCGGCCAGTAGCTGAATCCTATTTGCATGTGATAACAGGAGAATATCCATGAGCTGGTATAGCAGAGCAGACTTTGTATAATGGGATAAATTAATGGGGTCTTCTTGGGGTTTTTGCACCTCTATTTGTGTGTATCTGTGCTCATAAATATGTGTAAATGAGTGAATAGCATTAGTTTTTGTGAGTAATAGCCAGAATAAATAAAATGTCATGCAACTGCCACAGACTAGATTTTTATCCTCCCCCAGTATTTCATTATTGACGGACAAGCGTGGGCAAAGAACGTCAGCTTAACAAAGCTGGGAGCTGATTGGATGAACAGTTACATTTAATCATTAAAACTGATCGAACAAAAATATTTATCATGTCCACCTGCCAAAATATTTGATAAGTATTCATACTGGAAATTTCAAACTGTAAGTAAAAATATTAACCAAGTAATATCAGAGGGGTTTTTATCCTTAATCAGAGCTCTCAGGTCCCTGCCCTGTAATCTGAATTAAGTTTTATTACAATCCTAAATAAAATTGAAACTCATGCCAAATTTTGATTGATCATCAACTTACTTTCACATATGTTCTTATTTACTGAGAAACAATTAAAAGAAGCAATTAACATTCATGTCAAGTAGTACGAATTGTCCGTTGGATGTTGAAAAACAATAAATAACATCAAACAATCTTTTTTTAACCTGTTCTGCCACTAGAAATAACAAAAATTACGGACTTTTGGGGCTCATTATATGGATTAAACTGCAAAGGAGTTAACATGCATGATTTAAGCCCTGAGACAATGTATGTTGTCACTTGGCGCTATACAAATAAACTGAATTGAATTGAATTAAGACAATATGCCACAGTCTGCCTTGCTCTACCCCGGTCCTGGTTATGTTTGCTTCGAACAAAGTGCCGCCTCAATGTGAGCATGAATAATTATATCCAAAATGTGCAAATCTTTATGCAATGTCATTTTATTTGCAACACACAAATGGATGAAATCAAGCCTACTTCTTATCCTTTATTTGATTCAAGACCAGCTGAAACAGAGCAAGACAACATTGAATTAGCCCCAGCAGCCCAACCTGAATAAAGCTTCATGTCTCTCAGTTCTACAAATCAGTTTGATAGTGGCTCGTCACGGCAAATGCAAATACCCATGCAACGTTGCATTTCACAGTTTGCAGACTCAGTCTTTTCTGGATTTTTTTCATGGAACCTAGTAGTTTGTAGTAATCCCTGTGACCGGAAATTAAGTAGGTTTACTGTAAAGAAAGTCAATTTATTTTCTCGTGTTTTTTCATCAGTTCCCAAGCTAAATTATTAAGAAAAATATAATTTACTAACTTTGGAACATAAATAGTGACATAAATTCTGTTTCATTAAGAAAATAAAGTAAAAGTACAGTTCAGTTTGTGACACGTGCCCACGCTCCGCCCACAGCTCATTTCCACAACAGTACCGTGTCTCATGTAGCTTGTGTGTTTTTGTTTGGTTTTTACCACATTATAATGCCACCTCAAATGCCCTGTAGGCCTTTTCTGGACTGCATCCAATATTGGTGTTTATTGCAGGTACTCTAAAGAGGATAACCACCACGGAAATCGGAGCTTTACTTTATGCTGAACCAAAGTTTGAACTCGAGCTTGGCCATGTCAGCCTTACAAAAATTTAAAATGCTATAATATTTGCAAAGTTTATAAATTTATCGGACGTTACCTGAAAATTTTGACGGGATGTAATTTTGTTTTTTTGTTGCTCAGAACCAAGTTTTTAAGCAGACTCCTGGTGTTTGAATTGACAATTCTTATGAAGTCCCATTTTCTTAACTTTGCTTATTCGAAAGATTTTTTTCTGGTGAATTGGATTTTCCAATAAGACTGTAAACAAACAGCAATATTTGGTGGAACCAGTCTGCATCTATAACTTCTGTTACTTTTGGTAGACAGCTGTATTTTTGAAAGCCTGAAAACTGCTCAAGAGTAGCTTAAAGGGAGTATCTCATTGGGATGTGACTGTTGGAAACTACTTGATGACACAAAATTGGAAGGAAATTTGGAGAAAACCAACCCATCCAGTCTTACTGAAATCTGTGTGCGTACAAGCCACCAGTCAGCCTTTGTATGTGGCCAGTTTTTGAAAACAGTGGCTTGTAATTGTGTCCAGGGCTATCAAAACTATATTTTTGACCATACACATTTATGATTCACCATTTTTATGTGTGTATAATACGAAAAGCTTTGCCCCCTTGGTTTATTTTTTTACATGAGTAAATTTTGACTGATATTTCCCTAATGTACTTCCACAATAATTTGCAATATTTTTCAGCGAAATTATGCCCAGAAGCACATTCTGCTCTGCAATAAATGCCCATGGTAAATGGACAGTACTTATTATATTACATCTTTCTATCCACCAGGATACTTAAAGTGCTTTACACTACAATCTGTGTCCTGATTTACTCATTCACAAACACGTTCATTCAGCACTCTACTAGATGTCTTTACAAAGCTAATACAGATAAATCATTATACAGAGACGAATCAGTGCTTTAGATCATGTTCATACTCTGATGGGACACACATCAAAGGCAGTTGGTATTCGGTGTCTTGCCCAGGGACACTTTGACGTGACCAAATAGCACCAACTCTTGCATTAGAGGAATGATGCCCCTAATCCTTCAGGCACAGGCATCATTGTAATGTGCTCATACAGTGACAATGTTCTCTGCATTTGACTCATCACACTTATGAGATACAAACAAGTGGAGCAGTGAGCAGCTGTACAAGCACCCAAGGAAAAAGAAGAAGAATACCATAAAGAGCCTAAATCACTGACTAATCCTTAAATACAGCTTTTACATTTGTCTCATTGTTAGGATTGTTCTCAAATTCGTGTCTTTAAATGGTAAAACATCTAACATCCCATCCCCTTGTAACCTACTTTTGGAGGATGGAGTATTTAGACGGCTTGCTAAGGTCCTTAGGGGTCTCATCTGATTTTAAAGCAGTAGAGAAATATGCAGCATCAGTGCAGAGCCGAGAATAAAGTATCAGTACCCCCCTCATCCACTTCACTAGCTCAGTTTTCCAGCTGTTCCTCAGAAGTGATTCCTTTTGAAAACTCGGTCAATAGCTTATCCTTCAGGGGTTTATGATTTGAAAAATCGCTTCCATTGCTTTTTTCATCTTTGCTAAGCATTGAAAGAATTTTCTGTGCTTATCTTTGCCTTTCAATCAAAACTCAAGGTTTTAATCACAGCTCAATCTGAACTCTGATGACAAAGACTCAAAAAATGTTCGTTTTTTTTTATATCTGCTCAAAATAGAAGCCCTGAATTCAAAATTCCCCTTCAGATTTCAAAGCCACTATGAAATGTTAAAGCCCGACAGGTGGTGTGTAGGAAGTGGTATATGTATGTCAGTGCATCTTTGGATTTGACATGTTCAGCATCAGTTTATGTCACTGTCAATCACTATTGCTGTCATATTCTCAAAGTTTCTTCTGCTAAAGGAGAGCCTTAACTTCATGTGAAGTTAGTCTCATCACCTTGTGAGCATTTTTTACATCAGGAGTGCAGCATGATCCAGTCTTTTATACCTGTTTATGAGCTAAATGCCAAGGTCTCTGCATTGTAGGAGAGCTTTTTTATTTTGACATTTATCTTTCAGCACAGGTTGACTCACCAAAAACAAATAGTGAATCATGTACCTCTACTAGCAAGCTGAGCATTTGTTAATGCTGGGTGCCTTACTGGTTCTGAGAATAAGTTTTTTTTTTCTTTTCAGAAAAGTTCACTTTACAAATTGAACATTTACGCATTCTCTTTGTTTTCTAGGTCTGTAATTTCTTTTTTACGTTGTTCAGCTTTGTTTTAACTGTCAGTGTATTTATAAACTCTTATTTTGACTGGAGTTTTTTTTTATTTTTTCTAGCTGTTTACTTCAGGGGTCATCACAGCGTGTGAACTTGCATTAAATATCTGATGAGTGTTTTACACTGTATGACCTTCCTGACGACTGAACAACCACAGCCCCATTTTGAATAGTGTTGCAATTTGTTACAACATAGACACTGTTTTCTATGTTGAAAAGTTTAACACGTGCCACTTTTTCATGTTTATTTTTCATTCCATAGGTCACCACAGGGAATCGCACCAAGCACTATGTGTCCTATCGGCGCAATGAGTTTGTCCTGATGAGGTTTCCCAAGTACGCCCTGCCAAAGGTAAAGAACAATAAGGCTGTATGACTTTTTAGTCCGCTGTCAGCCCAGGAGTGACCTCAGTGGTATTTCTGAGTGATCATTGTATATCAATTTTTCTTCTCCTTGACATTTTTATTGCTACAGACATTTGTGTTGGTATGCTATGATCCAACTTTAAATCCAAGTACACAAATATTTTCCTTTTTCAGCTCTAAACAGCTGGCCATCACAACCTGGAAGTCAAAGAGCTTTTGTTTATACTGTCCTCTTTAGATCAAAGACAACAAAGTCAACCTTTGAACTATGTCTTTTTGATGACTGACTGATCCATTTTTGACCAAAATAAAGAGTCTTTCTGACATACCAAGATATTATTACTAAACAGCAAACAAGATCACATTTGTACTTAGTATCTAAAAGTCACTGTCTTGTCAACCTCTCTAGTAATCTCTCAAGATTCATCATGTCGGTTCAAATGATTCAAAGTCATCAATCAAAACCACTGACCACATCATCCTATTCTTTATCAAATATTCATTGACTCAGGATGCTACATACCTCTTGGCCTTACAGCGGAGTTAATCCCGCTATAACCCACCCTGCTCGCCCAAGTCTTTACTGTGTTCTTTGCTGTGGGCTTTGGACAGTAGAATCAGTTACCGGAGTTTTTGGTTTAACGTCCCACAGTAATTCTCCAATAAATGCCACTTTCCATTTTCATATAAACTCATATTCATATTTTAACCGATCTATACATTATCTTTGCTCATTTTTTATGTAAGTTAGGGTTAGGTTGGTGTGCTGGTGGCTATTTTTAGGTGTAATTGGTGGGATACACCCTGGACAGGTTGCCATTTAATCACCCATATATTCACTGGAGAGTACATGCAAACTCAAAACAGAAAAGTCACAGCTAGGATTTGAACCTGCAACCATCTAGCTTTAAGCCAACAACTCTAACCACTACTCCACAATTTCACTCTTATAACTGTTTTGTTTAGAATAATTACAGTTATTCAAATAATCTAGGTTTAATGATTTGTCAGAAGCTGACTTTGCTTTTTGTGAGGATCTGTGAATATTTGACATGCTAACTAAATAAAAATATTTTATCACTGTTTGCTAAAGAAGTTGAACTCTGGCTCATTTCTGTTTCATCAACTTCAGACATGCACATCTGCCAGATGGCAACAAACTTTATTCCCTATTGAGTGGTTGCAAGGGCTTGAAAGCAAAGTTGCGTATTCATCACTCCAAGGTTTCAAACTTGCAAGCTAAAAATCCATTCTCCCACTTTGTTTCACTTATTCATTGGTATCAAGTGTTAGTGTAGTTCTCGCTCGCAAACAAATCCTGGTGCCGGGTGAGTACATGATACACCCCATAAAATATTCACAACTTTGCATCGATCCGCTCCGTGTCTCATGTCACTGAGATAGGCAAAGACGATAAATGAGGTTGTCTTCAAGACAAGGTCAGACAGGAACCTTTGCTGACAGCCTCAGCGGCACAGGGGGGCCCGCTTTAACGCAACACCAGCCAGAGTGCTATTGAACTGTGTTGATTAAATGCAGAACCCGGGGAGTTGTTTCATGATTTTTTTTTTCAGCCTCAAAATAAAAAAAACACATTTTTTTTAGAACAATCACTGCAATTGACAGTTTGTCAGGAAAGACTCTATGGAGTTAGTTTAGTAGTACACACACACACACACACATGCACTTATAGTTACTCTTGTTTGACTCCAGCCCCCTATTTAGACTGATATTATGTCTCAATTGTTTGGCTGCTATGACTGCAGCACTCAGCAACCCTTAAAATAAAGGTTAAAGGGATTGAATTGCGTACACACACGTTTGTTTTTTGTCTCGCACATACACACAAAATGGAATCAATTTGATTAAGTGTGGTAAGAAGGTGGTTTATGCATGAGCCGTGTGTGTGTGTGTGTGTGTGTGGACAGGTTTTTCCCACAACGTGGGGAAAATTTCCCCAAAAAAAGCAGCCTCGTGGGGACTGAAGTGAATCGTGGGGACTTAAGCCAGGTCCCCACAGGTCCAAATGCAAGTTACGGGTGGGGGGTTATGTTTAGGGCCAAGGTTTAGGTTAGGTTTAAGGTCAGGTAAGTACCTGTGAGCTTAATTTTAGGGTAAATGGTCAGGGTTAGGCTATAAAGTCTAAAAAAAATGAATGGAAGTCAATGCAAGGTCCCCACGGGGTTCAAGAACAAACATGTGTGTTTGTGTGTGTAAGTGTGTTTGGTTAAAATGTGCCCTAGTTGCTCTCTGGGTCTCGTCTCGCCTCTCCCCACATGTGTCCTCCTACTTGGGTGAGCAGATAGGTCACACTTTTCAAAGCTTTTAGGTAGAGCGACACGTGGTGAGGGGTGCTTTGGGAATGATGCAGAACTACAGAGAGATGTGTGTGTGTGTGTGTGCGTGTGTGAGTGTGTGTGTGTAAGGGGGAGTGTTGTCCTGTTTTTCAGCTGTGAATAATTGAAAAACCAGAAAATGAAAAAATGCAGGGGCCATCAGAGAAAACTGTTTGGTTCTGTCCTGTGAGACCTGACCTGAGTTATGGACTAACTATTCACACACACGCACACACGCACACACACACACACACACACACGTAGAGATCACTGGGCTGGGACATCACAGGTAATAATTGTCTCTTTTTGCTCAGCTTCCATTCTATGTTTTGTTGTCCCCACTCAGGATGTAATCAGCTTTTCTGTGTTTTGCTGCCTTTTTTTTTTTTTTTTTTAGCAAAAAGACATTAGACACCTAAAGCGACCCTTCGGGGCCGGCAGACCACAGGCCAATACTGTTTAAAGTATCATTACGTTATCTGGCTAAAGTAACACCAACAATCAAGATGTTCTTGAACAGTACAGGTTATCAGATACGTTAACAGGTTTAATGATTCAATCTAGTTGATGCAATAAGGGTGAGTAGGTGTCAGGTGACCTAACACAAACCCATTGGGGCCATAAAGGTACAATAAAAATGTGATTTGGTACATAACTCAGTTCTGGGATCATAGTTCATTATGGGGTTTTTATATCAGAAATAAAAAAAATGTCAAAAGCAACTCTGTATTGTTTTCTATTTCTGTTTTTTTTTTCCATTTTATTTTAAACAGATAACCCCGTAGCCTCCCAGCTGGATAAGTGAGAGTGATCTTTTCAGACACAGGTGGTGTTTATTAGATACCCAGTGGTGTTTTCAACAGCAGTTATTCGTTGTCACAAATTATGATGCCTTTACCTTTTGATATGTATCCTTTCTCTTATATAATTGCTGGTGTGGTTTGGATCATTGTTCTGGTTTTCATGACCTAGTTTGGTCCAAGTTTCAGCTGTCAGACGGATGGCCTCTCATTTGACTCTAGAATAGTTTACAGATGAGTCCATGGTCGACTCAGTGACTGCAAGGCCAAACAATCAGCCCATCGTCAGGTGTTTGTGATATAAGTAGGTATATATGTACTTTACAAACCTTAGTCGCGCTCCAATGCTCTTTTTAGAAACAAGAGACTTTCTCTTGGCAACCCTCCCAGAAAATAATCACTTACTCACTTTTTTTCTAATTTTCCTGTCATAAACTTTACAATTTAACCTGCTAATTGATGCCTGTAAAAGTTTAGGTGGAGCTCTAATTGTGATTTCTCTGAGTATTACATAGTCTGACTTTGTGCATACACTGAGACGTCCATTCTGGGAAAAATGGCAGCTGTCTTAAATGTTTTCCACTTGTAAATAATCTGTTTCTCTGTTGATGATCAACTCCAAGGCTTTTGAAAATTACCTTCAACCCCTATCTCAGATTGACGAGCAACAAATCTGCTTTCTCTAAGATCATCGCTTTACATTGCCTTTTTTTTTCTTATTGTAATAACACACACATCTGAATGAAGCAAACTGGTAAAGCTAATTCTTTTATGGAGCTGCTTTGCCCTTCTAATAATCAGTTAGTCAAGGACTTTTAATAGAGCTACCTCAGATTCTAAAGATGTAGATGTACCAAGAGAGTCGATCTCATATTTAAATAAAAAAAATATGTGTTGAAAAAAAGATGAATAGGACCTGAAACTATAGAAGTGCTGCTGAATGTTAAGATGTGGAGGCTGATTGTTTCAGATATTTCCTCAGTGAGTTCAGCGTGCCCATGGGCTCTCGCTGGAGTTTTTATCATTATTAATAGTCTCTATTAGAGTGTGAAAAGAAAACAGCTCAGTGCTGCTGAGAGAGGCTTAGTTCACTGGAGATGTTATGTCACAATTGACTAAAAGCTGCATTAAATGTCTTTTTAGCAAAGAAAAACACTTTTCCATAATGTTATTGACCTCTTATTAGTAACTGTGTTAAAGAAATTATAGTCAAGGTCAATTTGATGATAGTGTTTATCTGTCAAAGCAAAGGATCCTATTTTTAACATTGCTTTTTTGTCAATAAAATAAAAACAGACTTAAATCAGTAAAAATTATCAAATTTTCTACGGTTGGGGGGGAAAAGACAAAGAACAAAAAATTAAAAAGACAATAATATTAGGGCAACAAAAGAAAAGAAACCATCAAAGAACATGATGTAGAAAAAGCAAACAAAAAAGAAAACAAAAAAACTAAGAAGCAATATTAATGAAACTTGTAAAAAATTTGACGATTTTTCAATCATAAAGTTTGTTTAAACGTTTGTTAAATTAATAAGTTATGCTTAAAACAAGTGTGAATAATCAATCACTTTGACTTATAAATATGTTTACAAAGCTCTAATTGCTAATACATCAAATAAAACCGAACTGAGTTTAGTGAGGTCCAATAATTTTAACAGATTCTACCTTTTATTTGATAAAGTTTAGTTTCTCTAACAGCTTTTTCATAAATGTATTTTTTTTAATTTTCAATCTGAACATGTTCAAGACCAGATTCAATCCCAGTTGGGCTCCATTGTTGCAGAAGGATAATCACAAAATAATTACCTGTTATTACACCAGCTGAGTGTGTTTTATGGTCAGTTTTAACAGATTAATGCTTCTGCTCCTGTTTGGGTTGTTCAGTTAACTTGTTGAGCAGAATATAAAAAGAAGATTTATTTCCATGGTTTGTGTATAATTCGAGACTATGCAGTTTTTTTAGGTTTGCTTTAAATAATTATTAACTCCCACTACTGTTCATCTCGTGATGTTATTATTATTTTTTTTAATAAGGCAAGCTATGGTAGAATAAAAGAAATGTGTATCAACTTTCTAACTTTCCCCACCTTTAACATGTAAAATTACCCACTTTCTTGAGGTACTTTCAACACAATGTTTTGGCTGTTAGTGAAGATGTTCCACAATGTCATAAAAACACAAAAAAACTAAAAATATTTAGAACATCAGTATTGTTTTACCATTGTTTTCCATTCCATGTCTTTGCAACATATTTTTAACCCTTCTTGTTTTTGCCTTTTCAAGTACTAAGCTCAGTGTGGGTCAAAAAAAGTTTGAAACGACCTACACAGCTTCTTCAACCAAAAAGTATTTCATGTTTTATTCCCAGCACTGTTGGCCTGTTGTCAGAAACTGATTGGTTTTTGCCCCAGTGATGCAGAACCTACAGTAAATCAGAAAGGTAAAGCAGTGATTGTTTTTCTTCTTTTTAAGCTAAAAGTATTTCAACTCCAAAGTGAGACAGTCAAAAGGCCCAGCATGCTCCTGAAGCAAAGCAGTCGAATCATGGTCATGTGGTTGCTCGACTTTTATTTCAGCACGCACATTGGTGTTTAATCCAAACAGATTATGTTATCACAATGGCTCCCCATTAATTTATTACTCAAACAAACCATAGAAACTCCCTTAACTAGAACATTTAGCAGTATAACTATTATCCTTTGGGATAACTACATAAACTGTTGCAAAATCATACCAAAGTTTGTTGCAACATCCAAGGTTTGATTTGATGATTGTAGTTGACACTTTACCTTGCATCCTTTAAACAAATATGTATACAATTTTGAAACAGAATGATATATAATCCAAAATGGTATTGTTATTTAAACAACTTGCTACATAACTTATCGTTTATCCTCTTAGTCATACATGTCAGTTATATGGATTGTCTGTAAAATACACAGATTTCACCATTTTGCATGACGCACAGAGAAAATTGGATTTGTTCAAAAAGTCAGCTTTAATTTCATTTTACGTCTCAGAGCCTGTAAGGAAATTCAAAGTTTGCTCCTTTTTTGACTCCGCCTCCTCCCACTCGACTGTACCTCCTCTCTAGCAGAACCCCACCCCAATGTCTGAAGGCGTTGACATGTTTGCTGATCATTTGATTTGATACATTTGATGCTGATTCATCATTTAAAATATTTTAGTATATTATAGGGCTGTAAGAAAATTCACAGGTTAAAACATACCTTGGTAAAAAAAACATGGCAGTTTGTTGTTGTTGTTTGTCACCACTAATGTTTAACCAAACATTAAGCTCCCTTAAAACAAGCAAACCCCCCCCCCCAAAAAAACGTGCAGCCTCTTTTCTAGATGACCATTGACCATTTGTGCATATATGTTCTTCAAATGGTTGCATTCACTGGACCCTAATGGGTATACTGTGGCAGTAGAAATACATCAATAGTATATTCTAAATTTACAACTGTTAAAACCTTTAACACATGTTCAAAAACTATCAAATACCTCCTATCTGGGTTTTAAGTGCAATATAAAAGTGGTAAAAAAGTGTATAGACTCTGGCCTTTACTCAAAATGATTGGAAACACAACTGCTTTGTGCACAAATACATTTGTCAACATGTGTGCCATTTTGGTAACAATAATGGACACAAGTTTACTGACCACAACAAAGTGACGGCAATGTTTTGTGGACAAAATGAGACAGTGTTGGTCGTTTCTACCAGACTGGCAGACAGCTGGCAGCTCGTTGTCGGTTCTGCTGTCTGGCCTGACTTCCACAGTCCATTACTATAACAAATTACCACAGTTATTTTAGAAAATTGTGTTGATATTTGATGATTGTCCAGCTACAGGCACGTACCAATGAAATCTCTACTTTTTGCTTTTGTAGTTTAAAGTTTTGTAGTTTTGGAAGTTGAAGTGTGTTTGTTTCTTTACTGGAAGAAACTCTAGTTATATTTGCTGTTATCCTAATCCTCTTGGGATTTGGAAAAAGGTTTGATCAGGTGGTCTAAAATGTGTGCCAAACTCTAAGGTAGGAAACCATATCTGTTCCCCCTTAACATTTTGTCTGGTCCCAAAAGTTTAATTTTGGATCTAAAACAGTTTAATTTGGTTCTTTTGTTGCTTTAAAAAAATGTGAGGTTATTGTACTTAGTGTAGTCTTCTCCTGACAGCTGGCCAATTTTAGAGCCAAGAAAAATATTTTTTAAATAACCTTTGATTTAGGTGTGGAAAGAACAACAGAGAACATCAAATGAGAACTCCTCACTGAAGTAAAACGTGTGTCCGAGCAACAAAGTGTCTGCTTTAATTCGTTTTTTTATGGATTCTCTTCCTATATCAAAATCAAATGATCACAAAGAAATGAAAAAGTTGTTGATAGAAAGTAAGGCAAAGCCGTTAAAGTAAAGCCGGTGCTGCTGAGGCAATGGAGGAAAGAATAAGTCCAGTTTCGGAGTTTTAAAGTAATGTTAGCAGCATCCTTGCTAAAATGGGCTATTCCAACTCCTGACTCGCTGCAGGGCCATGTCTATGGGTGAAAGGCTTTTGTATCTGAATGTGACGTAAGCATGTATGAACCTGTATCGTTTTAATCAATAGGAAAATTCAACTGCAGTAGCCACGGTTCAATCCATAGAGGGCAGCACTAAGATGATTTTAGGCCAAATATTGCAGATTTCAATTAAATTAGGAACTAAACAAATTAACACAACAATGTCACAATTTGCACAGAAACATAAAGTCAGCACCCTTAAGGCCAAATTTAGACAGTTTATCTGCAAAAAAAAGATGATTTGGGGTTTAGCTTTTCTTTAAATTTGGAGGGGATTTTCCTTGTCCTGGATGACTGAGAATGTACATTAGCATATTCATATTTGTGTGTTTTTAATGATTCATTTATTTGAAAATACATGAAACTACACCAGGTAGTCTTCTTGAATGTTAAGTGTTTGTATTTGTATTTAAATAATTTTTTCTTAGTTTGTCTAAAACAGTATGCAGCCATTATTTACACAATTAAGGCTAAATTATAGAAAACATAATGTTCATTAAAATGAAGATGGATGTACAGCTTTCAGGTTTTCAATTACTTGGAATGACAATCATAAATCCATGGGTAATTGAGCTTGAGGTTTTTTTTGTTTTGGTTTCTCTGAGCAAGATGGAGGAGTGTTAATGATTACACTCACACACCCTCTCTGGCACTTTGCTCCACACTCTGATAGTTTTGTCTCCAAATGGTATGGTAATGTAATCACTAACACAGAGAAAACGCTGAGTCACTCTTGTGCAGCTCTTTATTTCTATCATGAGTGATGGAGTCATTTTCTTCAACAGACCCAAGAGTTTTGACAAGTTCACTTATCAGGTTTTCTAATCTGCCACAAATAGTTTTTCAAAGGGTGATGCTTGTTTACCTTCTTCAGCTTTTTGAGCATTTATCAGATTAGGGTGGCAGTTAGTAGGGAGTTTTGTCAAAACTTTGTGTTATAGAACTATTTTAATGCTAAAATATTTTTTGTCTTAGGCTTTCTTCATTCTGATTGACAACTCCACTACACTTTCCACAAGGATGCAATTGAGACGTTCATTCCATGCTAGCACTAAACTACCACCACATGTTTGTGCCAGGTTTCCATGACTTTGCACTTTTTGAGAAGGGGGTCTGCAGTGGGAGTTTATTTTTGCACAGGAAGAGTTTGTCCAAGACATGATTGGTTTGTAAAGCGTGATTGGTCAAATTGACTATTTTGGGTGGGGATTGAAGAACGTTAGGCAGCTGCCGGGATGTTTAATTCAGTCAAAATAGCCAGGAAGCACCTATGCTTTTAAATATAAATAATAATTTTAGTCAGAACTGAAGACAGGAAGGTGCTACTTGCAACAATTTTTTAAAGTCAATTAATTATATTTACATGTTCACAATTACCATTGCTTCCTCTTAATTTGCTCCACAAGACTTGACTATCACAATTTTTACAAAATTTGCCCACCCAAGAACCTCCGACTATATTCGAAACTCAATCACAGTAAGAACAATTATCCCCCACACTGAGGAACTCAGTTAATCATGGTTAGGACAAACTCCACCTACACAGACAATGACTCCCCTAATTGGGAGGTCTCCTAGCCTGCATCATTAGTTTAAAGCTAAAGGCTGATTCATACTTCCATTCTCACGTATCACTAACAGCCTTGTGTGACGAAAATTGTGCAACTTCTGTCTGTTACCTCCTGCTGACACCCCGTCTTGTACATTGCCTCCTGTCCAAACTCTGTCCTGCAGATCAGTGTGATGTCTGATACATTATTGAGTGAAATCCTGCAATCACTGTTGTTCATATGTCTAGCTATGTATGTGAGATGTGTGCTACAATAGGAGTGCTGTGGGAATTCATAGGGAGAAATTTTGATGAGTTATTTCCTGCGACTTCTGCATGACTATAAACACCAGGTAAGAAAAAGGCGTCTGAAATGACGGAATCACAGATCCGCTGTCTCACATCTTGTTGAATTATAAACCAGCCTTACTCTGGATGAGGAAACACCATTCAGCAGTTGAAGGACTATTCTGTGCAAAACCTACATTTCCTCCATCTTTCCTTCCTCATCTGGCAGGACTAACCATGATAAGGAAGAGGCATGAATTAGACCAGTCCAGCTTTAAGTATTTTACAACCAGTACAGGTACAACCTCGCATCACGAATGCACCACGCTTCCTTGTGCACAACAGGACTTCAGTACTCTGTCACTTATGATAACTAGAAACATTGAATTTCCTGTGAAAATGCAATGTGAATACTTTTTGCTAAATAATATCACTGAAAACTGCTGAAGAAGCTGACATTTTTTTCAACGCTGAATTTCAAAATTCAGCAACGCTTTTCAATGCTTGCTGAATTTTAACAGTTGAGGTGGAACCCACAATTAGCTGAATGATTGCTGAAATTTGCTGAAAAAAACAAACGCTCCAATGGGCAGAGAACAGCTGAAAGATGCAGAAAAAAATTGTATGAAAAGTAAAAGGGGCAGAAAAAGCTGAAGAGGGCAGAAATTAAGTTTAAGCTAAAAGCACAAAAAGCTAAAATCAGCTGAATAGAAGCTGGAGGAAGCTGAAATAGCACAGAGATGGTAAAAAAGCAGAATCAGAAAAAAAATGTAAGGTACAGTAAAGATTTATGAACATTTTAAAGAGTGCTCCATTCATTTTCAAAAAGAGAAAAAAAATAGCAGAAAAAGTTAAATATTTCTAAAAGTATAAATTGCTGAAATACCAAAAGTCATGGCCGGAATTTCCTGAACAAGCTGAACGTTATTAATTCATGAAATAGCACAAAAATTGCAGAATAAGATCCATACCGAAAAATGTACTGAAGAAAAAAATGATCTCATCTTTGTGAATGCTTGATAAACAATAACCCACCACAGCCTCAGTGTGGACGTTTTCGCCCTCCTCAAACCATTTGTCCATTTGTGTCTAAAGACTTTGCCAAAAATCTGACTGATTGTTTGACTTTATAACAGTGCTGGAGCCTTATTAGTTTTACACGTTGACTTTCCCTCTCAATGGTTGCACTCTATCATCTATTTTTTGTTCTTTCTTCAGGTTCATTGTTTTTTCTTCACATCTCTAGCCAGGATTTGCAAGGATCTCTGATTTTGAAAAGAACATACTTTCTAACATCATTTCTGCCTTTGTTTCTCACTTCCAGGATGTTCAGATAGTGAGTACAGACGAGAACCAGGTTTTCCTTGCCCTCCAGGAGTGGTACCAATCCGACACATATAATCTGTACCAATCAGACCCCCAAGGTGTCTACTACTCCATGATCCTGGAAAATGTGCGCAGCACCAAGCAGCCAGAGGAGAATGTCCTCATTGATATCCTCGAGGTGAGATGAAAGAAAGACTCTGTATCACATGCAGTAGTTTTTTTTAAATGAGTACTCACAAAAAAATGAATATTGTGTGTAATTTGTGTAAACTGGGAAAACGGCTAAAGCCAGATTCCAGCAGGGTTGGATATTCTTCACCTCCAAACAGTGTTACAGAGACCACAGCAACCAGTCGGCATGAAAGCACCTGTTCCAACGATTTAAAAAGCAGCACTTAGTCACACTTAAGAGGATAATGTCTACACTCCATTTTAATAATATTATCATCAATAAATCCCATTAAAAGACCAAAACCAGCTATGTGCTACTTGGTTTTTTTATGACTTCCCTATTTTGTGAGCAATATTCACAACAAAAAACATATTTTTTCTTGTCGAATGTGTGAAAGTTTTAATTTTTTTTTAACACAATGGTGAGGCTCTTCAGCAACAGAGTAGAGTTTTGTTTGCGAAAATCCCAAGTTTATTATAATGGTTAAACGACCTCAAACTGTTTCAAACCATTGCATTAGTTCCTCGTTCGTGTCACTTCACTTTTGGATGTTTCAGCCCATAGACAAAATTCATTTAATCATTGTTTCAACCAGGCTTCAGATTCCATTTTATAGAAGTAGAATAATAATTTGTTTTTACATTTAAGTTCAGATTAGAGACATGATATATTCGAGCCGACTCATATTACTCTTACCTTTTTTTGGCACAAAGTCAGTGGTTTAGACATTTCTCCATGAAATGGGACACCCGTTAATAAATTTATATACAGGTGGTATTTCACTGTTATTGAACTTGTCTCAAACTCTCATTTCATAACAAGAATTCAAGTGTGCTGCAGATATATTTAGTTTCTGGTAAACCCACGTTTTACCAGGAGTTTCTAGAAATTTGTCATTCAGTGTGAAGTGAAAGTTTATGTATTTTTCCACAATTGTGTTTCCTTCAACCAGTCCCCAACAGTTGCAGCCCGGTAAGACACTAATCGTAATGAGAAATTTGTAAGGCAAGCACAGGTTTTGTTTGAAATACCCTTCTTGCAATTTTCCATTTGTAAAGCCAAGTAGCCCTATGTGTTGACCTACATCACTAAAAAGAATTGAGATACCCATAGTCCCTAGAGTGAACGTGTGAAATAGGATAAAGGAGTGAAATGAGGTTTGGCCTTTATCTCCGATAGTGATACCACAAAACCTGAGGTAAACCCCCTGATTATTCTTTCAAATCTAATTGTGCAGTTGAGTTTTGATTTGTCTGAGTGGCACCTGTGTGAGTGTTTAAGAAATGCGTTTCCATAAATGAGTCTTGTGGACATGAAACAAGTTGAGAAACAAAACACAGTGAGAAAGCTAGAGGGAAGAGTAGAAGCAGGGAGTGATGGAGGCAAAGGCCTTCACAATAAAACTTGCTTACACCTACACTCCTCTTTTCATCCCTCGCACAAGGCCACTCTGACCTCGTATCTTTGTCAGAGATAGACAAACAGTACACAGAAATGAACGCTCAAGATATATGTAGCAATTGACAGATGTTAATACATGAGGACATCAGGTTGGGGAAATAAGCTCAACGTTTTGGCAAATTTTTGAGTTGACTAAGGCAGAATTGCTGTGGCAGCAGTCTTCACTTAGGTTGACTTCAAAAGTTAATCAGTTATGGATGGAATGTACATGTATTGATTATTTTCTGAAACTTTTAATAAAATCTCTCCACTGGTTCATGGTTTATTTTGCTAACAAACACATAGTTGATTACAATAGTTAATGGCAAAGGTTTAAGCAAAGATTACATTCAATCAGTGCTCAGAGTTTGGGTTGGAGCTTACTCTTATCTTTTACTGCACTAAATTTTAGCGCAATATTTATAAAATTGACATTTATTTATGTGTTTGTCAGTGTTGATTAGCAAACAACCTGCAGTGTTTCATGAACCAGTACAAACACCTGTACACACACAAACACACAGCCGTGGACAATAAAAACTATAAAACAGTTTCTGAGGCTTAAACTTTGTACTATTAAACTTTACATGGGCACGTTTTGTAAAAATAAGGAGGTAGTTGAAGTAAGGACAGAAAGTTCTGAGGACAGAGTGAGCTTGGTAATGATGACTCAAATAAAAAACAAAAAAAAGAAGACTTTCAGCTACATTAATCCCTGTTGAGCAAATACTGCAAATGCTAACTTTCAATAAGTTTTGCTTCCTTTTGCAAAGTTAGTAACTGTAGATTAATTTTGTTTCCAAGGTACGCGGAGTCAAAGGAGTTTTCCTAGCCAATCAGAAGATCGATGGTAAAGTAACAACTCTTATCACTTACAACAAAGGACGAGACTGGGACCCTTTGACCCCTCCTACCACTGACATGAATGGAAAACCAGTCAGCTGCAAAGCGGTAAGCAGTCCACATATTCAAATTTATTTGCTGCACCAAGTGTTTTGAAATACAGTTTATGTGACCTGAATAAAACTGAAATGTGAACTTTAACCTTCCTTTACTTACTTAAAAGATGACAAAAAAAACTACTTGTCAGGTTGGACTATTGTCTTAGATGTCTAAGATTATAACCAGTCTCTACACAAACAATTAAATAATTAAACAAAACAAACAAAAGTTTCAAGAGAATATTCTGGTCTTTTTTGGCAGGTATATACAGGTAAAAGCCAGTAAATTAGAATATTTTGAAAAACTTGATTTATTTCAGTAATTGCATTCAAAAGGTGT
>JARVJO010000001.1:4018735-4032497 GCA_031762555.1 Cynodonichthys magdalenae
CTTAACTGAGTTGAGTAAATTCAAAGCAATATACCAGTTTTTTAACCAAAGAACATGAGTATGTTGCTTTGAATTTAATCAACTCAGTTAAGTGGAACCAGTTGACATAACATGGTTAAGTAAATCCAACATTTCACTTTTAGAGTGTGTGCTTTTGGGGGCAAGTAACCCCTGAAGTCTTCAATGTCAAATTGAGTCTAGGTGAAAGCCCAGACGATCTGATTCAGGAACCCTTAATGATTTCAGTGCTAAAGGATCATAACACCTTACCCTGAGCCAGGGTGACCGTTATTCATGGGATCTGACTGGGCATAGCCTAAATGAGTTACATGAGACCACCCTCCTGTGAACACCCTTCCTGTAGGAGATGCCATAAGGAACATTGGGCCTCATAACATAGATGACCTATAACCTTAACTTATTTAAAGCTTGAGTTTTCATTGCAACTCCGATTTCTATTTAAGATTCACATCACTTGAGTAACCTGTGTGCAGAAACTGTAGTTTTTATTTAGAGTTCCTTTTTAGATACTTCAGAACTTTGAATATCAGCTGTAAAAAATGTCATTTAGGGAGGTAAAATATCAAAAAGTCAGCTTTTATTCTAACTCTATTTTGACCCAACTTCATTTTTGTCTCTGTAGTGTAGTGCTCTGTTCTCAGTAAGGCTTTAAGTTCAGCTGTTGTATCTACACTTTATACTGATGGAATCCTGCAGATACGACCATCAGTCAAAACACAAAGCTCTTCCAACCAGGTTGTTCAGACTGTGAACAGAAAGTGAGAGGAGGAAGGATGAGTGCTGCGCTTTGAGGAATGTGCACGAAATGCCTGCCTAGTTCTGCCATCCATCTTGTCAAAGTTGCTGCTGCGAGGTTACACAAGCAAAGAGCAATGAGTCACCCAAAGTCTGAGATTCATACATCATACCACACAGGGAGATGGAGGGGAACGAGTCTAGTCTTCCATTTGAACCGTCATTCCCCAACGTTGACAGATATGATGGGAGATGCAGATATCAGTGTAAGACTTGTTTACCACCTTTGATAGGCACACACATGTGTAGCTGGATCTCTGACAGTGACCTTGCCATCCCAATAAGCTCATCTATACCTCAACCAAATTGCCTTGTGAAAAATCGTCTCTCCTGGATTTAAGCTTCTACATCCATCAAACATAGAAAAGCCGTTGACAGAACACATATTGCTTCAGTTACGCCACAAGTTACAGCATCTACTATCTGGCTCACCAGATAGATGTTAGTGTACCACTCTAGGGCTGCATACATAATCTTCCACTTGTTGGAGAATGGCTGAAAGCAATGACCCCCGGCCCGCTCACAAGAGGTTTATCTTCATGTCTTAAAGAGATAACTCAGTGTTGGAAGTATTACAAAGTACTATCTAACCCACAAAGGACTTTAAGTGTTCCTTTTAAAGTGAGAGTGAAGTGTCAATTACAGGCACTAAAACCCTTGTGCTAAGCTACGTTTGCAGTGGGATTATCTGGTGTCTGTGTTGTAAAACTCATTAAACATGACTAAGTAAGAGCCTTGATTCCCAATTGGTTAAATCTGTTTCTTCACACACAGTGTTGCAGTTTGCTGGATTAATGCTGTCTCTCTCTCTCCTGCAGCCGGATTGCCATCTCCACCTCCACCTGCGCTGGGCAGATAACCCCTACGTGTCTGGGACTGTCCATACTAAAGAATCAGCTCCAGGTCTCATCATGGGTGCTGGTGGGTAATATTCATCGTGTCCACTTCTTAGTATTCATGAGGTATTTTGCATTTTTGATATTTGTCAACAGAATCAGTTATTGTTTCCATGCAACACGTGAGTTTAAAGAAGAGTTCTCTGCCCAGATCAAAAGTGCTTAATTTGTAAAAAGATTAAGAAACTTGTTTGCACCTTCATTACTCATAACAAAGGAATGAGATTTTCAGACTGTACACAACTTTAGATAACTTGAAGCCATGTTTGCATCCAGCAGGAATTAAAAAGCAGAGGTTGTGTTTGTTCTGGTAACAGTTCCTACATTATTCTCCTTTCTAATATCCTGTAATGTCACTTTTTACTTAAACATGTCAGGCACATCTGAATGTAAATACATTATATTGCCAAAAACTATTTGCTCACTTATCCAAATGACTGTACAAGTGCACAAAGCAAGGTCCATAAAGACATGGATGGCAGAGTCTGGTGTGGATGAACTTGACATTGGTTACATTCTCTAAATACCTGCAAATCGTGAAAAATTTCAAATAATGGATGCGGTCCAGAAAAGACCTATAGTGTATTTGGTGTGGCATCGTAAGGCAATAAGAACCATTCAAAAACACATAAGAGCTAGCAGCTAGACAGTACTGTGCAGAGAACTTTTAGAAGGTGGAAATGCTGCACCCCAGGCAGAGCGTGGGTACAGGGCATGTACTGAACTTTATCATTTGTTTTTATGGAATTGAATTTAAATTATACATATTTGTGCTAAGAAATTAGAAAATTATAATCTTCCTTAAAATTAAGAGGGAAAAAAAACATATAATTTAGCCTGAAAACTGTTGGAAAAGCATGAGAGTAAAAAAATTGATGTTCCTACTGTATTTCCACTTTTCAAGATATCATGGGGATTTCATATGGATTACCATAAACTACTTTTGGTTTGTTTGGGTTTAGTTCCATGAACAATCCACCAAAGACGGAGTCCGCAAACTGTGAAACACATGCATGGGTTCACTGTATTGCCTTTAGCCTAAGTCCATTTATTCTGTTGGTTTTCAGTTCATCCTTAGCTCTGCATTAGGCATCTTACATGCCAAGTCCGGTTCACATTTATGTTTCTTCCTTGTTCTGGGATTTTCCTCAAAGAACTGTAAGTTTTGCCATTATGCCAGCTTTTTGTTATTTTGTGAAATAAAATTTATATTTCTTTGAGCCAACAGTTCCAGCCTTAGTGTTACACAGGCCTTAGAACTGTAGATGATAAAAACTGGACTCGGTCCGTTGCTCCAATGTGACAATCCAGTTTAAAATCTCTAGTTTAAAACTCAAATTAGAAACGTTTAGCTTTACCTGCAGCACCCAAATCAACAGGGGGAGGTTCACAAGAGCCTGGGACAGAACTCCATCACTTCTGTTGTCCTTTTGTTAAAATTCATTAAGTTTAGGGTCAACCAGACTTTGATGTCCTCAATAAATAAAGCCTTTTCATTTATATGTTCAATCAGCATCTATTGAAAATGTCTCATTTAAAATATTATTTTCTTCAAATAGAAGTTGCTAGGATAAAATTAAGCTCAAACAGAAACACAAACAAAATTTCAGTTTCAACATTTGATATGTTGTCTCTGTTTTATGTGTCTGAATGCTTTGAGTTTTTAAGGCCTGATTTGGGTTGTTCATATGACTCGTGTCTGTTCCCCAAAGATAAACATTTCATTCAATCTGGGAGGGACTTTGCTGAACTTTCAGTATGGTGTTTTTGCTCAAACAGAATTGACAAAGCTCACTCGCCTGAGCTCCCAAATACACAAGTTCCTGAACATTTTCATATTTATTTCAAATTTCCCTTCTGTTTGTGCTGACAAAATGAAGCCAAAGATAAAAAAAATTATATTTCAAAAAACAGATGATGAAAACTATCAGTAAACTTTTTTGTGCATATTTATGAATACAAGAAAAGGAACTATCTTTGTACTGAGATGCTTTTTCTTTTTCTTCTGAATCCCATTTTTGCCTTAAATAAAATGTTTTTGAAAAATTATAAATTGTAGGTTAAAATTTTTAGCGTTTTTAAATAGAAGTGTACAAGAAGACTAAAGATTTGTATTTTGACTTTCTGTTGGGAACTTATATTGATTTTGGACATTGTGTTCGACTGGATTTAGAAAGAAAATCTAGTTGTGATATCTGTCTGATTTATTAAAAACTGTAAATGCAGATCCTTGGGACTAGTAATGAAGTTAGATACAGCATTTAACAAATTGTGATTTACAGTATATGAGAGTCAAAGCACTGTCCACTGAAATCTTCATGAAATGATTTAGTCAGAAAATAGTTTTACATATTTCTACTCAACTCATTTTTAAACTCACGTCTGTGAAGCCCGTTGTTTCTTTCTGGTCAGTTTTTAAAAAAAGTGAATCATTAAAAAGAGTTTTAGTGAGAAAAGCTCTTATTTCTCCAGTGATTAGATAGTCTTGTCTTCTTTTCTCTGAGCTGTTTTTTTTCCCTGGGATTGTTATTCTTGCTTGTTTCATGGATTCTACTTTCTTAATCTTCCCCACAGGTAACCTGGGCTCCAAGCTGGTGGAGTATAAGGAAGAAATGTACGTCACTTCAGACTGCGGGAGGACGTGGAAACAGGTGCACCGTGTTCTCTTATTTCATACATCTTCACACTGTGAACTCTGCTCCCTGTCTGTTCTGAGAATCCTGAAAAGAGAAAAAAATAAAGACATGTTTTAAGTCAGTCCAGTTTTCTTTTGAATAAAACAAATCATAAAAGTGTTTGTCAGTTCAGCTCAATTCAAATACTTTATTAATCCCAATGGCAAATTTAACCTGGTATAAATGTCTCGTAAAGGTTTTTGAAGAGGAGCATCATATTCTGTATCTGGACCATGGTGGAGTCATTGTAGCTATCAAGGACACCTCTATTCCTCTCAAGATACTCAAGTAAGTTAAATAATAAATCTGGATTCATACTCTGCCAAAAGTAAAAAAAAACATGATTATTGATGTAGTTATGTGATAAAAATTATGGTAAATGGACTGTACTTGTATAGCACTTTTCTATCCAACGAGGATACTCAAAGCTCTTTACACTACAATCTGTGTCCTCATTTACCCATTCACACAGCACTCTATTAGGTCTCTACAAAGCTAACATGTACAAATCAATCTATAGAGACTAATAACTGCTAATCACATTCATACACTGATGGGACACACATCAGAGGCAATGGTGGGTGAAGTGGTGAAGCTAGAACAGGGGATCGAACCTGGGACCTACTGGTTCCAGGATGACTCCCCCAACCCCAACACTGCATGTTTTAGAGTTTTCTTTGCTCCAACACACCTGGTTTGCATGATTGTGCAGTGTTGCCAACTTAGCGACTTTCTCGCTAAATTTTTTTATTATAGGACAGCCAATAGTGACTTCTCACAGGAGTTGGCAACAAACAATGTGAATGTGTGATTAACAGGCTTCTACAGAATTTGAAGGGGTACTGCAATCACTAAATCAGGTGTGTTGAAGCAAGAAAACCTCTAAATTTATTTATTAACCTTTATTTAACCAGGTGAATCTCATTGAGAGGCCTGGGCCTGAAGGCAGCCTATTGTACTAGGGGTACACCAATAAATCAGCTGGCACTGGTTTCCTTAATTTTGGGAGAGCGGCCGATACCTGGATAAGATCAGTGGAAAAGATGAGACCACTCTTTTGCTTTACAGTGAGCACTACCTAATGTCCAATTAGAACAAGTTTGTATTGTTTCAAGGGTATTGTTCAATGTTTTTCAATAAAATAAGATTGGAACATTGAAGGTGTATTGTGACCTTATAACCCCTGACAGTGTCAGATATTTAAAAATCAGTATTGACCAAAATCGGACTCAGCAGGCTTTTTGAAGATCGGTGATCGGCCAGAAAACTGCAATCTGTGCAGCCCTATATTGTACATATTTTTGGTCTGTGGGAGGAAATGCACCTACAAACTTCTGACCAATCATGCAGTAAGTTCTTATGTAGAAGGGTGTGAACAGTTCTCATGGCACAATTTTTGACATGAAACTGATAATGAGAGCTGATTTCAGCAATTCAGATGGAGTATGTGGACACCTTAAAACCGTAGTGCTGACAACTGAAATGATGTTATCATCAGTTGGACTCTAGAACAAGCAGGATAGCGGCCCTTTTTGACCAGGATTTCATACCTGAGTTCTAGGAGCACCAAGAAGTTTTTCTTGACAGAAAGTCTGGACAGAATTTTTCTTCCCAGGGTTTTGCCTTAACCATTGTGTGACAACTATGTTGGGGGTGTGTTTAAGATGAAAAACAAGTGAAATGCAATAAATTTGCATTAACTGCATCACTGAGAAACAGCTGCCCAAGTCTTTTAAAAACACAGCCGCTTTTAGAATTGTTCCAGCAAGACTTATAAAGATTGTCAAATGCCAAAGAAGTCATGGAAGGAGACAGACGCGACAGTATGGAGACACAGGCGACTCTTCGTAGCTCTGCTAGCTAGGAGGAAGTCGAAATATGTTTCCTATATTTGCTCATCATTGGGGCAGCTGTGGCAGTGTGGTTAGGGGAGTTGTAAGTCATAAAGATAAATTAGCAAATCCCAAATGGCATATACTGTCAGTCTTTAGATTAAGAATGTTTGTTTGCTGTAAGGCAAGCAAAAATCTCTACTGGGAAATAACAGCAGGAACCCTGGCTTAAAAATATTTGTTCTGCTGCTGTGGGGAGGAGCTTATTCTGCGATACAGTTTTTCATTAGGTATGAAATGTTTATGCGGAGAATAACATCTTGAAGCTACATGAGTGAGAGCAGATTTAATCAGTTCTCTCTGGGTATGAATCCAAAATTGAATCCAAATTCGCCAAAGAGAAACGATTCTCAGACAGCTGTAAGACACTGTTGTCCAAATCAAAGGTCAGAGCTGTATACAGAAGTGCCAACAGGCAGGTTTTTATTCTATAAGCCGGCTTGAAAAAGCCTAAAACCCTACAAAGACTTACAGGTATTATAGGAGTAGTTGTCAACTTAGACTTTCAGCTTTAGTCTTTGCGTGCGGTCAAATAAAAAGGAGAGTTCCAACCATTATTTGACGCTGGTTCCACTCAAAATAAAGCTACAGGTAAAAATGATTATGTTTGCCCATAGACTTCATTCATAAAAGATAACAGCTCACATTACTGGATGAAGAAGAACATAAAGATTGGCGATAAATACTGTCCCAGTTTGCTGTGCGATAAATTTTATTTACCCCACAGCAAACAAAGTAAATAAAAGGTAAGGTAAGGTTTACCTTACCTTACCAGTTTGCTGTGAAATGTGCAGCACAAGGGTTGGGTAATAAGTTTGTCAGTTTTTAAAGACTTTGAAGAGAAAACTCACATAAACACGTGTAAAAAAAGACAAGCGCACTCTTGTGTCGCTGTGTCAACACGGCTCAGGGAGTAATTTCATATTTGAATGTAAACACTGAGGTGTAAAACTGCACCAGCTCTGGCTTTGAACAAGCTCAAAGACTTTTTATCATTCTGCTCCCACAAGTCTTAACCTGTGGGTCCTCTTGTTCTGAGCAGGATTACTGTTACTCAACTGAAAAGTCTGACTACAGTCTGATCAAATTATTCAACTTTTCTGTTCTTTGAGTTTAAATTTGTAGAAAAAAAAGCTTTTACAACCAGCTCCAGGTGGTAACATTTCCCATCTTTGACTGAAATGTAATTCATCATAAACAACAGTTTAGAGCTGGTTTAAATACAAACTTTTAGTTTTTAGGCATCTTTGCTTTATTGCTCTAAATTGATCTAAATACTCAATTTGGTGACAACTAAAACAAAGTTATCCTCAGATTGACTTTACATCAGAAACATGAGTTTCTAAGACAAACATTCATGGTTTGTTGCAGTGTTTGAACTCTCATCTTTGAGCCATCTACCCTGAGACTTAGCAGGGGAAATTAGATTTGGAGAAGTTTAAATAATGTATCTATTTTCTATATTCCATGTAAGGAGAACCTTGTTCCACAATACAGTCCTGCACTGCGACCTTCAAACTCGACGAAGAGCAAGACTTTTCTTCCTCACAGCTCATACGGCCATTTTCAGGCTTAACGAGATGTTCTCCCATCATCCTTACTAGATGGAAAGACATAATGAGAAACGGCAGATAAAGAAGTAGTCAGTAAGAACAAAGCAAACGATCTCGTAGATGGAAATGAGCTCTTTCAAATGACCACAGATGCTCCAGTTTGGAAGAAAATCATAGATCAAAAGAGAGAAATGATATATGAAAACATAAAGCTTTATACAAAAAGAAGAAAACTGCTTAATAGAAACACAAGCTTGTTTTTACTGTCAGTATTAAAAACCATGTTTAACTTAAAAATTTTGGCATTCAAAACATTTTTTACTAAAACAGCCTCCAAATTATTTTTTGTTTTCTTTTTCTTAGGAGCAGATCTATAATAGAATTGACCTTTGTGTTTTCAGAGAAAATATTTTAACAGACCAAAAGAAAATAAAAGTCTTGTGTGTCTGGAAGGAATGCATTTTGCCTTGCACACCACGGTGATGAACAAAGGTCTTGTTCGATCTGTTAGTTCTCAGAGTTTGTGTTGGGGATGACTCTCAGCTACCACCACACCAATGATTAGCTCAGTATGAGTAAATGCACAGAACATTTTGCATGTATACAGAGTAGGGTTGCCAACTGTCCGGTGTAAGCTAGTGATGGGACAACCAACACTGGTGCGTCAGCACTGTGCCGAGCACACAGGAGTGAAACCTCGTACTGGTGCGTGTATCACTTTAGGAAAAAATCATGTGACCGATATAGAAAATGTGTCGTTTGGATGTGCCACGCCAAAGTGTGTTCATAAGGAAACAAACTGTATTGACATGTTGCGGATTTGTTGGATGGAGTTTTGCTGTTGGATTTTTACTTGCCCTCACCTTGTTCCACTAAGTTCATGGAAGACGTTTTCCCCAATCTGGAATAATTTTGATCTTGTGATGCCAAATAATAATAATAATACTAATAATAATAATAATAATAAATAAACTAATGATTAACAAAGATTTATTTCTAAAATATTTGTTACAATCTCTGAAAACCTCTTGATATGAAGGTTGAGGAGAACAAGAAGACAAGATACTACAACCATGTCCATAATTGAAGTCCAATGTTACCTGGCTGAAAGCAACACACTCAGAACACAAGACCTGTTACAATATTGGAAAAATACCCAGAAAAAATATCCACACCTTTATAAACTCTCACTTAAATTTTCATGCTCACCATCTTCATCTGTACCCTGTGAAAGAGTTTATTCTAAGACAGGAGAACTGGTTTCTAAGAGGAGAAATCACCTTGGAGCAAAGACACTTGAAAAATGTTTGTTCCTCAATATAATGCATAAACCAATCAATTTTTAGTATATTAAATAATATTCTCTGTAATAATCCTAAGTATTCTCTATAATCTGTAACTCAGTTTAGACAGTTTACACAAACAAGGTTTTAAGGAAATTTTAAACTTCTCTTAACTCAGAAAACAAATTGAGCAAATGAAATTATACAATGATGATATATTTTAAGTAAAGGACTGGTGATTCAATATTTCACAGTCTGATGTTGAGTTTCCAGCATGTTAGCTTTTCCATCTTATTTTCATTTTGTTTACCTACAATGATTTTATAACTACTGCAGGAGTCACTATTGAGTGACCAACACTGTGTCAATACAGAGCCGACGCAGTTTGTGTGGTGTATCAATACACTCCTTGAGGTATCATCATCCCATCACTAGTGTAAGCTGGGATGTCCTGTATTTTCAGCCAAATTGAAGTATCTCATACGGAATGCTCTTTCTCTTGTATCCTAAAAGAAAGCCTGCAAGCAGAGCCAGGCAGAGCAGCATTTGTACTGCGCCCCGAGCTGAAGGGGGTCCCGAGGGACAATACTGAAGTGGCCAAATCCATTGACCATATGAAACACTGAGGGCATTGAAATGACTGGCGTACTCGCTCTACCCCTTTAAGTGAAAGGAGCCTCATGACAAAAACAGACTGTAGCTGCTTCAATTGGCCTGTTTACTGAACTTTAGCACAAGATTTAGGCAATTGTTAGTGTGATAAGAGAACATATTTTTTATAGTAAATTAATATTTTAAATCTAAAAGCTTCCACAAATGTATTGAACCATTGAATGGTACATTTGGCCTAACCATTGAAAACATGGATGAAATATGAAACATGTAAGTAAATTTTATTTGTAAAGCACTTAAAGCAATCTGGCTAGTTGGATATGACATTTGTGGCTGTAACCCCAAGGGGTAAAACAGGTCCACCTGTCTTTGACCCTGGTCTCAGAAGACCTCCACATAGAGGGACAGAACGTTGTTCTTGTTCAAACATTCTGGTTCAACTCACATCTGAAACCTGAAGTTTGCTGTTTCTGTTAAAGTTGTTAGATTAATGAGAAGCTAAACGGACGTGTTGAGACTCCTGTTGATCTGAGCTTTTCTAGAAGTCTGATTATCCATAGATTTTGTACATAAGTGATTTCTTTTGATTGTGTAAATAAATGTTTAAAAATAAATAAATAAAAGTTTATTATTAGATCAAATTGAAATCACTTGGCCTAGAAATCTTTAGTGGGTGTCGAAATACACTATGAGATACACCGGAAGGTACATTCCTTGAAAAAAGAATCCGTGATAAATTCCTCATAAACCTTACTTTTTGAGAAGTGTAACACTCCATACTTATTTCCCGTTACACATTTTTACTAACAGACAGGCAAAAACACACAGGTTTTTACATTACCAACTTTCTTTCATAACGATAAGTAATATTTACTTTGAAACAGAAATGTTTTCTTTGTCAGAATTTTGCATACGGATTTATTGCATCTCCGATTAAAGATGAACCAATCTACTTATGGTTGTAGTTTCAGTAAAGTAAATAATTTGTCAATGGTGAAACTCCAGTTTGAAGTCAACTTGTGTAAAAAAAAATAAATAAATAAACATTTTGTAGCTCAAGGTATAAAACTTGGTTAAAAATAAATCAAACACGACGTTGCGCAGATATGGTAGACTCGCTGCCTGTTCCACCAATTAAACTAAGTTCTGACAATGAAGAAAAACATGACCGTGTGTCAGATGGTTAACTGTTTTCACTGGTGCAAAGACACAGTGAGCATGAGCACTTGGTACAGTATGTATTATCTCAGTATGCTTACATGAAAGTCATGGTGCAGTTTGCTGTTCATCCAAACGGACATTAATCCGTATAAAGACCAAAATCCTGTGAATCAAAGTCTTTATTACATTGCTTTTATTGCTCTCATCTTTTTGTGTTCACATATAAAAGAAGTTTTTGGTAGGATAAGAACAAAAAAAGCTTGAGAATATCCTACCTGCACACCTGAACATTAGCTGCAATCATTTCAGACTGTTACAAAGCCCCAGCACCCAGCTGGTGTTGTTGTCAGAAAAAAAGGCCTCCGCCGTCGTTAGATTTAACAATTCTTTGAGGCATAATGAGGCACGGCAACTGAATCTTTAGTAGCTTTGTTGATCCATTCTGTTTTCGTCTCACTGTGCATGTTCGCTGCTGATTAGTTTATTGTAGTCCCTGTAAGAACATCATTAAAACACACAGCCTGTAGCGTGAGATAGAAGCCGCTTGATTCCTCATTGATCCCTCTCCGTCACACAGTCGCACTTACTCGGCGCCGCTGCCACTGTTGACTGCTGGAGCTGTTGGCACAGCGACTAAAGCAGAGCAGATGGCTCCTCTTGATTTTTTTCAGCCGACTCATTAGAGCAAAGAAACTAAAACCAAACACTGGGTACATGTGCATGCACAGCATTATTCTGACTTTAAAACTTTAAGATCTTCTTCTGAAGAAATAACTTAGGATGGAATTATGTCGTTCATAAAAAGTAATGGAGTTTTACGAACTAAGGTACATTACGTAGACGTGTATACACTTTATTCACTCTGATTTATCCAGTGTTTTATTTTGCAGCAAACCCTGCTTCATTGGGGAGTCCTATACTCCTTCAGTCAGTTCAACTAAACATTGACTGTTGCTGGAAAGGAAAAATAAACTGCATGATGTTACCACAATGCATATATATAAATATTTTGCACCTTTGGGCATGCTTTATGTCTGATTTATATAATTTTAAGTATTTTGAGTGGAAGTAAACATCATTGAAACATATAAATAAAGACAGGGCTTGAAGATGTAAGGTAAGACCACCAATAACAAGTACCTCCTACTAGGATGATTACAGTAGTTTTATGTAGTGCTTACCCTGTTGTGTGTTCAATATGTATCTGTTCAATGTGTTTAGTCTCAAGTAGTTATTTGGGGCATGAAGAAAAATGTAATGTTATGTTGAATGAGCAAGTTGAGAGGGTGTATAGATGAGCCTCACATCCAAAGGCTCCAAAATTTCAACATGGCAGAACCCACAAAAATATGTGGTAGTATGTTGCCTTCAGGCCCAGGCCGCTCTTGTAAATGAGATCTACGATCTCAATGGGATTTGCCTGGTTAAATAACAGTAAATAAAATAAAACACGAAAAAAAAAAAAAAAATGGTTGTTTGGTTTTCATTTTGAACAGTGGGAAGAACGTGAGACACTTTATCCATCTCTATTGTTGTATTGTCAGTGGTGCACCCTTTACGTGATTAAAAATAAAATACTACAGGGCAAGACAATTACAAACAAAACTACTAGTTATATAAATAAAGAAATTACTTTACATTTAATAAATGGGCCTTTTCATCAGACTGCACTGACTGAAGGCATAATAGCTTTGAATGAGAGAAAACATTGGATAAATGTATAAGACAGGGGTACTCAGTCTCTATCCTGCACGGTTTACTTGTTTCTCTGCTCCAATACACCTAATTTAGTGATTAAATTATCTATTTAACGTCTGCAGTAGCCTAGTACCCATTCATTCAAACTAGGCTTGTTGGAACATAAAAACCTCTAAAACACTCAGGATAGTTGTTCTTGAGGACCAGGATTGGACCATACACCGTAGAGAAATATAATGTTACATGAATCATATGTTTGACTCACCTTAGTTAAAAAAAACAATTGTATTTTTAGTTAAGGAAGCACACATGATTGATCTGTTTTAACAAATTACAGGCTTTACAAGGAACTCGAAGAGATAAAATAATTAAAGGTGATGTGGCAACAACACTTGCACAACTTAGGTAAAGCACCAAGGAGGCAAGAAGCCTAAACAGTGAACCACTGGCGGTGGAGACAGGAGACAGAATATAGAGAGCAGAGGTGAGCAGAAAGGGGAGACATCTGGGCTGATTGCTATTTGGGAACAGGTGAGAGTGGCAGGCTAACTGCAGGAACAAGGAGGAAGCTGACTAAGGGTAAATGAATGATGGCACAGGGGACTCCACCATAATCCTAACTGATGAAGTACAAGAACACAAACAAATAAGGATCTAAACTAAACAAAAAGACACAAGTAACAGAACTCAAAACACAGAAGCTGAAATAAGAGTGAAACTGAGGGAAAAGAGCTGAACTGAAGTAACAAGGAAACAAGACTAAGTAAGAAACCTGATCTAAGACCCAAAGAATCCTCAAACAATAACTACAATACACAAATTGTGACAAGTGAATAAAAAAAACATTCCTTGCTGCTGCTTGTGTGAAATTACCAAGCAGCAAATATTCTCCATCCACAAGAAGGGGCTTTTTTATAGTTTCACTTCCCAAGCCAATAATTACAATTGAGATATATTATTCTGTTCTGATAAGCAATGGTACTTTATACTCTGTCCATTCATTTTAGTTAAATACACTCAACAAAAATATAAACGCAACACTTTTGTTTTTGCTCCCATTTTTTATGAGATGGACTTAAAGATCTAAAATTGATTCCAGTTAAACAATATTACCATTTCTTTCAAATGTTGTCCACAAATCTGTGTAAATGTTTGATAGTGAGCACTTCTGCTTTG
>JARVJO010000001.1:4072746-4085052 GCA_031762555.1 Cynodonichthys magdalenae
TTTAATTGCTGGATGTTCGGCCCCTGAGCTGTTGACCTGCAGTAACTGTGGCCCCCGGAGTAATTTAGTTGAATAGCCCTGGTATAGAGAAAACTACACTGTAAAAGTAAGAAAAGCACGACGGCTCAGTGGTTAGCACTGATGCCTCAAAGCATGAAGGTCCTCAGTTCGATCCGTGGTTCCGGACCTGGGGTCTTTCTGTGCAGTTTACATGTTCTCATCGTGCATGTGTGGGTTTTCTCCAGGTTTGCCTAAAGACTAAAAACATGCAGAATAGGCTGGCTTCAGGCTCAGGTCTCCCTCACAAAAGAGATCTGTGATCTCAATGGGATATTCCTGGTTTTATAAAGGTTAATAGATAATAAATAACGAAGTAGTCAGAGCCTGGTATGTTATGTTTTTTGTTCGAACTTTTTATATCTGCCATGTGAGAAGTTGGATGATTCAGACAAATCGTAGAACATGTCTCATATTGAAAGCATATTTTAAATGTCAACACATTAGATCAAGAGTGTCACATCCTGGTCCTGGTGGGTCACTGACCTGCATGTTTTAGAGGTTTCTCTGCTCCAGCATACCTGATTTGCATGAATGGGTGATGACCAGGGGTTTGCAGAATTTGAAGAGATAATTCAATCACTGAATCAGGTGTGTTGAAGCAGAGGAACAAAGAAAAAACTCGAGGACCAGGATTTGACACCATGCATGTTCGATAAGAACCGTCTCCTACCTGTGTTTGCGAGAACTTCGCGAGTGGGACGACTTGTAGGAGTAGCCCGAGTACGTTGACTCGTTGTCCATGTCTGAGGCCAGCGGCGGGCGGAGTTTGCGTGCCACTCCTGTCCCCGAGCCGCCGCCCTTTTCCCAGATCACGCCCAACTGGCTTTTGCGGCTGCTGATGGACTTGGAGGAAAGAGCCAAAGGAAGACGCAGCAAGTCCACTTTACTCCTGAGGGAATCTATCTTGGACGTCTAGAGAGAGGAGGGAGGACAGGGGCGGAAGCCCGAGTTAGACGAGTTTTAGAGGTGGTAAGCTTGCAAAAAAGGGCAGAGACCAAGTGAGCAAGAGAATGGAGGGGAGGTGAAGAGGGAGGAAAGGAAGAGGATAATTTGTCATGTGAGACAAGTAAAATGGTCTCAAAAGGGGCACATACCAAGGAGCAGCAACAAGAAGAGAGACGGCATTGTTAAAATGTTGGCACCCTGAGCCGTGCTGAAAGTGTGTGTGCTCGACAGGACATAGCTGAGCCCATTCTTCTGCCTTCAGAGGCTTTTTTTTTTTATGAGTAACCTCAAGCGATTTAAACCTGAGTGTGTTTCAGCCAATAAAATGGTGAACAGGCCGGCTTCCAATCTGAGCGTCAAGCCTGCAGCGGGCAGGACACGTTGAGGTGAAGGTTAGACAGCTTGAAAATGTTCCAAAAACTAAACTTTTCGGTTCAACTTTGAAGAAAGCCCTCTGTGTTAGTTTGATCCAAGAGAACAACAGATCTTCTTGCATTTTTCGGAGCATCATGTTAAGAGTCGATGAACAAGCGCCACATTCTCCAACTGCCCCCTGGGGTCTCCCACGGCAACAGAGCATAGCTACTACAATGGGGATGAATGGGAGCCTAGGGGTGAGAAAACACAAAGGGTGGGGGATAGTCACCATGGCGACCAGATCATCAACTCAGCGCTCCCTCGACTACACACCTCGCAAAACAAAAACAGACAATCCATTCATCAGGCTGAGAAACATTTAAAGGATGTTTCATGTTATGAATCTGTTTGTTTTAGCGTTTAGGTTTTAGTTTGTCGTCAGGACAGGACTGGGTTGTTTACTCCCAGGTACTTTACAAACTCAGCTTTAATCTGATGATGAAGCTCCTCGTGCTCTCTGGCTTGTGCGTCTCGGAATCAGAACTAAGAGGTTTCATGTGATTCACATGTGGACAACTGCAGAGGTGCAGTTTGCAAAGCAGGGAGGCTAAAATGTAGATATTCTAAACTTTACACATTTTAGATACAAGATGAGTTTTAGTTGAACAAATCTTTGTGAGTCTTTTCTCTTGGAACATATGGCAATGTGTACGAAGTGGGCTTTAGAACGCAAAAACACCTTGTGAGATCAAGAAACATTGTATCGTCCTCTGAACAAATCGATATAATAGTGTATCGTGATAAAGCTGCTGATTTACTCCCTTATTAGTTATAAAACTAAATATCAATCTCTAAAGAGGAGACCAAGACTTCCTGAATCTAAATGAATGATGTTAATGATTGAAGGAGCACAAAGTTATCAATACATATTTGGGGGAAATGAGTTTAAATCATTACCCAGTAGTGTTTGAGAACTCTACTTGTTAAACAAGTGGAGGATAGAGAAGTTTTCCTTTTTATTGCTTGTTTTATTGTTTATTTATTGATAGAAACACTCATTTATTTTAATGGTTTTATTATTTTTATTGATTTAGTGTTTAAAACACTGTTTTATTGTATGGTTGTATCCCCTTTGTTTTCTGTTGTAGTAGCTTGGTTATATTGTAAATGAGGATGCTACACAGTTTTAAATAAATTAATTAATCTGGCTTGAATTTTCTTTGAAGGTATGATTTAAAATAAGGTAAATTCTTTTTAGATTAAGTTGTATTTTCCAAAGTATCAGATCAGTATCACCGATGCCAGCCCACGTTTTACTCAGTATCCAATCAGACAGGACATTGGTGGTATCAAACATCACTGCTGCACAGTAGAAAAAGAAGCCGTCAGTTTGGGAGCTGACTTTTAGTTCACTTTTAACCTTTACAACCAATTCAACTCTTATGTCTTTTATGACAGCAATAACACTTTTCACTAAACCCTTTCAAGTTCAGCCTGAGGTCCCTTCTTTTCATTTTGGTGAGATTTATGTAAGGATCGAGGCAGAAGTTGAAGTCAACACGTCACTAAGGGTTTGGCAGGGTCGAGGTTCGAGTGGGTGCTGTAGTGATGGCAGACGATCTGTGTGACCAGCAAGCCACGGGATTTGGAACGAGAGATATCTTCTGTACAACATCCCTAATGAGGTCCACTCCACGCCTCCTCTGGTTCTGTGATGTCAGCTTCAGATGAACGCAGTCTGGTTGACTGGTGATTTACGAATTTTGTTTTAAAATGGGCTCATCTGTCTGGATGCATTTTATGGAACTGTTCCATTCAAGACACTAAGGACTGCAAACCTTTCACTGTGGCTGACCTGTGACCTGATGTAAGGAAAGATTACTGGAGTAATTATTTTTCTCATTGGTTTGAACGCGATCACACCTGCATGTGACACAATGTCAACATTAACGGGGGTTTTACATATTTTTAAGGCACATAGTTCGATTCTATACCACAATCAATACCTATGTTACCTTCAATTGTTATGAAAATGCTTTATATGTTAAAAATAAATTTGACTTCACTTCCTAAATGAAAAACACCTAAATGAAATTGGCCTCTTTCTCTTTAAGAACCTCCTACTGGTTACGACGCTCACATTTTAGCACGTCTTCACAACGATGCTTTGGGCAAGGGGGGCTCTGTGGGGCGAGAGCTCGGCTGAAGACTCAGCTTCAGGGAGGAGCTTTTATGTTAATAGGCGGAGCTTTGTACCATCAAACATTTTAACAGTTCCACATGGCTACAGGAGATTCAGGATTTCTCAAAGATGCATGATGAGTCAAAGCAAAACTCTGTTTTGATATTTTGATGAAGGAATGACACTATATCATGACATAAAGCTCCATTTTTTTCTTTTTTGCATAACACCTTCCTCCCCTTTAAACTGTTATAACATTGAAGTCATTATGACCTTTAGAAGGATGTTTTTGTTGTTTCACCATCCAATAAATGTCATTTTGGGAAATTCTAACCGCTCACTTTTAATAAATACTTTTACTTTTAATACTTTAGTACATTTTATTTCATATATTTACATTTGATACTTGAGTACAGTAAAAGTCAGATAGTTTAAGACTTTTGCTCAAGTAATATTCTTACAGCTGACTTTAACTTTTACCAAAGTAATTTTACGGTAAGATACTTGTACTTTTACTCAAGTATCACTTACAAGACTGCCTGTGTCGCTAAATATTTTCACAACGGAGAACACCAGAAAAATAGTTTAAAAGTTGTTTTGTTATTTATTTAGAATGTTTTTTTTTCCAAGAAAGAAAATATTTACGTCAAACAACTTTATTGGTTTTTAAAAGGCTTTGATGCACAAGCTAAAGGCTTAAATATTTACATACACCCCGCTAATAACAGGCAAACTGCAAAATTTCATTTTCTTACTGGGATATTTCGATCGATTGATCAATCAACTAAATAAGTAAGCAAAAATGTAACTACGTTTTTGAAGGCATGAAGAAGCTTTTGGCATGACTTTACCTGAATCCGACCAGGAACCAAGAAAAGTGTTGGTGTTTTCATGGGATTCTGATTTCATTTGACGATACTGCACCCCCTTAAAGACGGATATATTCAGCTTCTTGTCACGAGACCACATCAAGTAGAGCACTCTCCTCATTCTGTGGTTAAAAATGGAAATAATAACCACTTAGGCGTTCATATTCCCAGTGGTGGAATGAAAAACTTAGAGCTCTTCAGCAGCTTGAGTGGCGCTGCTAATGATCTTAAAGCAGAAACACAATAAAACAGTTTATTTAAACTATAGTCTCACACAGAAAACGTAGAGTTACATCTCTCGTGTCGTTTCTCGAGTGTCAGTTCAATGACACAAAACATAGAAAGGTGATCAGAGTGAAGAAGACAGCACATAGCACAACTTGTCCGGCCCAGTTCGGGCCCACAAAACACTTTTCCGCAACAAAATAACGGCCCTTTGGTGGCCCAGATGTGGTTTGCCAGAGGTGGTCCATGCACGGGCCAGCACCGCATAAACCAAACCATAACCGGGCCGGTGGTGGCACGCCATCTTAACTGACCCACAAACCACCTGCCATGCCAGCTTGACAAGATCTGGCTCAGACTGTGTACAGGTCTCTGCAGGCTCAAACACACAAACTTGGGCAACTTGTGCAGCAGCAACTAAATCCTCATTTCAAAGATGTTTTGCTATAAACAATGTGTTTGAGACAACAGCTCCTCACAGATTTACGCCCCACCTCCCTGTGGCCTGACTGTCAAACCAAACTGTTTCCATGTCACCCGATCAGGAGGCGGTCGATCGTATCGATCCCACTCCTGAGCCTCTTCTCTCCCGTTTCATTCAGCACTCATTGATCCCCTGAGTCTGGGCTGTGAGACCTGCCACGTGCAGAGTGGACACCAGAAAAACAAACAAAACTCTTCTAAATCCGATTGTTTGGTTTTCACACGTTTGTAAAGAATCTTGTCTCTTTTGTTTAAACTCTAAAAACTTGTGAGTCTTTCTTTTATTAAAAAATAGGTTGAAACTTCTTGGGGAGCCTGTTGGTGTGTGTGTGTGTGTGTGTGGGGGGGGGGGGGGGGGGGGGGGGCTCCTGGGGGGAACTTGAGGCCACATTAAGGCGTGGCCCCGGCTTCCAATGTTTCCTTTAAGGAGGGTGAACGCGGCTTCAGTGCCTTTGTGTTAGAAATGAATACCAGAGTGAGATAAAATGATTAGAGGGAAAGAAATACTTGTGTTTGTAGAAGTGGATCATTGTTGGCGCAGAACGGTTACGTTTTTACGCGCGGAGAACAAAGTAAATGTGGGGACCACACAGATCCCCCCTCCTAACATGAAGTAATGCCTGCTGATCACTCAGCAAACACAACCCCCCCACCAGCCCACCCCACCCCCCGGAAACACCGACGGCTGTAAATCAGCCCAACAGCTGCCCTGATGGTGGTGACCCCTCAGGACAGCCGGTGCGTAAAAAAGCGCAAAAACGGAGAGGAAAGTGAACAAGAGAAAGAAAGAGTTGATTGTGATTCAGATTAGTGGAGAGAATGAATAATTCAGTTTGTTAGATTGGTTTCAGTTGCAGCAGCAGCAACCAGTCTGCAAAACTCCTGCTGAGAAAGCCCGGATGATCTTACCTCACAGCCCGAGAGAGAAAACCGAACCGCAGCACAAAGAGAGGCAGCGTCTCCTTCTGAAAGCGCGTCACAGTTTCATTTTATCCTCTTTTTTCCCCCTCTCTCTCATCTGTCTGAGGACTAAACCAGACTAAACCCAGAGCCTGGCATCAACGCTTTCTGTGCAGTTTGTTTTGGTTTCCAACAAGAAGAGACTGAGAGAAACGATCTGAACAAGCAGCGACCTGCTCCTCATCTCTGCTCCGAGCATCTGAGCCGGAGTCCTGCGGGGGGGGGGGGGGTCCAATCCAGACCCGGCCTGGGAGAGATCCAAGTTAGAGAAAATGACGTTGCATTTTCCGGTAAGGATTTTTCATAATAAAAGCATAGTGTTAAGTCAATTTGTAAAACACAAAACAAACAAATCACCAAAAACATACCGTTTCTGAATATTTTATTATACTTTTATTTTATTTAGAAATGTATTCATTTCATTTAAAACAAAATAACTATGTACAATTGAAGAAAAAAAAACTAAAACAAATTAAATAAAATTAAAGGTGGCAAAAACAAGTAAAAAAAAATCTTATATCTGCCCCTTTTTTATCAAAAATATATTCAAGCAATAGTGATTCACAAAAAACAAGAAAATATCTGGAGTCCACCATAAAATACAAAGAAATTAGAGTTATTTGCTTTTTTTGTTTGCTTTTCACTGTCCCCGCGAAGTGCGACAGTTTGACATGATCCAATCTCTATATTTAAATAATAATAATATTAAACTATAATTTTGGATCTAAAGGAAATGGGTAAACAAATATCCCAGTGCACAGATTGGCTCGTCCCATCAGTATCTCTACCTGCTTCTTCTTTCTGGGTCATGGGGGTACCTGATGCCCCCTGCAGTAAAAGGCGGGGTACAGCCTGGACAGATCACAAGTTTCCCCTATTTTATAAAACTCAAGTTAAATAGATTTGCTTTTGACTGTTTTAGAAGAAAGAAATAATTGATTTTAAGAACACTGCATCTGATTATTCTGTAATTGGATGATTGGAAATCATACAAAAATAATTAAATACAATCATTTGACACAAATTAATGTACAAATAGAAAGAAAAACAATATATATTTTTAAAAACAGTAAAATGTAAACTTTGTGCCAAAATATCTAATTTATTGGAACTAAGCTGTAAAAATAAATATGAAGGTCAATTAAATAAAAAAACATGAAGTAAAGTTCTCCTTTTTAATTTAACTGGTGCATTTATTTATTTCTGCTTTTATTTCTAATTATGACAATTTCGGTCCTCCTTTGAACTTTGAAATTGTAAATTTGCGACAAAGAGACCCCTCTTTTCGACTGACTGTGCACAAGAGGCAGCAAATGTGTGTCTATACAGCTCAGCCGGGGCGTTAACAAAAACAAAAGTGTTTATATTCCACAGGTTTTTGACCATCTTTAAAGGTTTGGCTAGAACAGCTGTAATAACTGTATTTTCTAACAGCCTCGGTTAGCTGCTCCTCAGCTGAAGCAAAACGAGTCGTGTACGTCACCCATTTTTCTGCATGAAAAACACGCCCACGCAGTTCTGACCAATCATAAAATACTTGGACCTATAACTGCAATAAAATATTCTGCCAGGAGCTTGTGCACAGAATCAGTTAAATGACGCAATTTTCATCGCGCAGCTACGTCAACAAATGTCTTAACTTCTCACGTTGTATAAACCAGTTACAGAAGGGGAGCGGAGCTGCAATCCATGATGGAGACGACCTGAAATAAAATGTTATCTCAAGAAAACAAGCGTAATTTCTCCAGGTTAAAATAAAACTACCTTGGTTATCTTGAGGTTATGTGAGCTGTTCTGACATTTCTGTATTTTAATGTTTACAAAAGTTCTTTTACTTTACAAATCCATATCCGGTACTTTAAAGGCTAGAAAAAGAAAGCTGACAGATTTCTGATTTGTTGAGTAAAACCTTCTTTAAACCTGGATTTTCCTTCTCTCCCTCCCACCTACAGACAAAAAACATTATTTACTGCAAACAGAGGCCTCCTGAATAGAAACTAGTCGTTACAGGTAAATAATCGCTGTAAATAAAAACTCCACATCAGGCGGTTTTGAAAATCCAGTTTCTTCAGTTTTAATGTCACCAAACACATGAATCAAGAAACAAGATTGGTTTAACTTTCTGTGCAGCTAACAAAGTCACCATTTCTTTTAAAAACAAAAGGAAATAATTTATGCATCCCTTTAAAAATTATATCTACAAAAATAAAATCAAATACAAGAACTAAGGCTTTACAGAAAAAAAAATGAACATGTATAAAACAAGTGGTTGTGGTTTCTCTATATTACATGTGAGCAAGACTTTTTTATTTAGACACAAAGTTAAAAATAAAAAGACTTGGAAAAAGAAACGCGTTTATGCATACAGTAGTTTGCACCGTGCAGGGAAGATCTGTTTGTGCAAAATTTTAAAGAAGCGGAATCGGATTTAGTCGTTTTCCTCGTAAAGAGCTAAATCAGGCCACGACGTTGATTAGTTAAAGAAGGGGGGACAAGGTAAATATAAAGAAGTGTAGAGGTAGAAAATGGATATGAAAAGTCAGGAAGAGGGAGGAATAAAGAAGCAAGGAAAGATTTTCAGCTCAGACCAGTCAGGGAAGTTTGTAACGTCGACTTTCAGAGAAAAGCTGACGACTGAGATCAACATATAAACCTGTACTTCCTGGTCTGAGGTGGTTCGAAACGAGCAGCCAAAAGGGTAAAAAGTAAAACAAAGTGTTCCCTTCGATACCTCTTGAGGAAAAATTTCACTTTGGTACGTTACGTTTCAAAAATAGATTTACAAGTTCATTGAGGATCAGCGGCGATAAAAGTCAGTTTCCTCGATTTTCCCGTTTTATTTTTCAGCTGCATTTGATCTTTATTTTTCCCCCACGTAAGAGACGACCTCATCGCTCCGCCTTCAGAGACGGTCAACGGGCAGAAATCATCTTTTTATAAACTCAGGCTGGCGGTGAGTTCAAACGTGTTAGAAGGCTGATTAATGCATAAAAAACCAGCACAAATAAAAGATTCCAGCTGGATTCTGCGCAGCTTCAAGAATAAATAATTTATTTTAAAACAAAAAGAAAAAAAAATACAAAAAAAAACATTAGTACAAATGTATTAAAAATGTCTGCAAAACTTAAAAGTTTAAATGCATATTTTAGTATGTATTAAAATTAGTACCAAGCAGGCGATGTTACATATATAAAAAAAAAAGCACTTGGTATTAATGTCAGTCTTTGCTGGTTATGAGATTTTGTAGTTTGTCTGTTTAGGGGTTTAATACAAAACAAAACTTCCTGTTCAGTGTTCAATAAAGCGTAATCCTCCTCAGATAAAAAGTTAGGCCCAGTCCACATAGAAAGGGCCGTCTTTTAGTTGAAGTTTTGAAAACAAACCCTCATAAACACAGTATTTTTATTTCTTTTTTAAGAAAACGTCGCCATCCACACAGAAATGCACAAACAGCCAAACGTGCTGTAGTAACCACGCCAGGCCTGGATGTGGCGCTGTCACAAAATTACACCAGAAACAGGAAGTAATGGCGTGGAGCAGCCGAACTAACTGCAAACGCAAGAAGAAAAATAATGAGAAGAAATAATACAAGAACAAAAGGTTTCAAGATGTTCTCACTTAGGAACTCGATAAAAATAAAAAAAATGTTAGCGGCTCTAAAATTGCAGTTTCCACGTGGATCCCAAAGCTGAAACAATAAAAGACTTTTGCACATTCCTGTGTGGACTCTAGTTAAATTAATTTGTTGCACAACTTGCGAAAGGTTTACGAGCATGAAGCCAAATCAGACGTTATTTTACTTTTTAAAACAAAAAATATTTCAGAAGTTGTTTCTCCTTAGGAGAATGACTGTTTAACATCAAAGCCATTGTTGACATCTATTCAAATGTGGTTCTGTGGAAAAGTCACGAACAAATATTATCTTACCTGTTGTAGGTGGCTCTTTGAACAGGCTCAGTTTGACTGGCTTAACGAGCTAATGGCTAGTTAGCGTGGACCCACTTCCGAAGTGAAATTTTGCATCTTAATCAACTCGAAGGTTTAAAGTTTCAGAGAATTTCATGAAAATTATACATTTTAAATGTTTACATCATTAATTTCTCATATACATTTTTTTCCATCAGAAATGCACCACTGGCTGCTTCTGTTTACACTTTAAAAAACAAACTAACGATGACTGAAAGATTTCTAAAAAAAAAGTGTTTGCATGAACTTCTATGAAATAAGAAGAGCCATTTTAAAATAAAAGCAACTCATCGTGGTTTCAGCTCATCAATCTGGTCAAATTTAAACTCAATTTTTCCAGACTGAAGGCGTCCCAAGAGCTATCTACAACAGGTAAGACAGTATTTGTTCATAAACCTTCTACAGAACCCCACTTTAAAAAAAGTCAATTTAGATCAGAGGTTCTGTTTAAAGGTACCAAAATTACAGAAACTAATCAGTTATGTTTCATTTATAAATCCAAAGAATGAATGAAAACCCTAAAAAGGCTATGATATGGTAAAAAAGTGAGCTAGCGAGTGGATTTTATGCTAACGCACTGACAAAGCATTAAAGATGGTGTATGTACGAAAACGTCAAACTGCTCCAGAGCAGCTTTTAGTTTCTCTCAGAGATGATCTACTTTGAACGTGGATTATAAACGTTACAGGAGACGATCATCAGTCGAGGGAACAGTTGCTTGTTCACAGTTTCCACAGCTGTATTTCAAACTAACTTAAACGACGCACCGGAGAGGGAAGCGCAGTCGAGTAACGTTGGTTATTGTTTTTTGGTAATAAATTCCAGTCTTGAATCTTGACCTGAACAGAAAAAACCTCCAGATTTTTTTTTTTACCTAAAGAACTTTACATGATCTGAACAGTTGTTTTAATCCCTGTGCACCTCAAAAGTGGTGATGAAAAAATATAAAAAATAAAATATAACTAGCCTGCATTTCAGAAGTAAACAGTGTTGTAGTGTTTCTGAACAGTCTGTGATGGTTTCCTTCTGATAAACAGCTTTCCCGTAGCTTCAACACAGACTGAAGCAAAATGCAACTAGTGAGTATTAAAGTTTCTCCCACAGTGATTTAGTGAGTTAAGTGATTCTTCAGAGTGTGTGTGTGTGTGTGTGTGTGTGACGGTTTCCTTACGCAGTGCAAATGACCTGACTCATCTGAGGTGGCAGGTAAACTCGACTGAATGTGGCCTGAATCTTCCTATCTCTGATCTGTTCGCAGCGAGACGACAAACACCACAGAGAAATGCATTGTGGGTAAAGTGCTGGGGTCCCTCGAAAAGTTCCTTCAAAGTAGCATTTCATCACTCTCTCTGCTCCGCTCCTTCAACCAGCTCCCAAAACGTACGAGTCACTTTTCCTTTCATCCAGCTCGGCCAGCTTCTGATCAACTTCTTGATTCTTTTTTCTTTCGTCCAAACTTCTCGTTTTTCTTTTAGTTTTCAGAGTCTGTGCCAACTTCAGAAACCTCGGCGGGTCATACAGCCGCACTTCTTGTATTCCAGGTCAATGGAAACGAGGCGTGAGGAGAGGGTCTACAGCGTCCAAGTCTAACTCCTGGTATAGATGCTTCTGTTCGCCATCTGGGCACAAATCTACCACGCAGACACGTCAGAAACCAGTTGACAGAATTTTAGGCTCGGCTGGGATTCCGTCTTTATCTGAAAGGGTTAAAAAAAGAGAGAGAATGCATTTATGAAAGAAAACACTAACTCTGTTTACAATGTATATTCAGTGGATGCTCACCGTCTCCTGAACTGCGATCCATGGAGGGCGTCCTGGAGACGGTTGCTGAGCGACACGGTTGGTCCTCTGACTCCAGACTGAACGATGGCTGTCGAAGATTTTCTAAAAGCTTGTGGTGGGCCCTCTCGATTTCCTGTAGAGATAAAGAGAAATGTAAAAATTCAGCATTGATCAAAATCGTGCCCAATGCTTCAAGTTGGACACTTGTGCACTTTGCGGTCAGACGTGAGTCAAAATTGCTTGAGGTGCGTCAATTGTGTCAGTTTGGGTAGATAGAGTCCAGACACGACTATTTACTGAGTTAGAACTTAAACATTACACAGTGATTGTAAAAACACATTTTAAAAATTTGAATCTGGCACTAAATCAGATCTGATGTTTGTCAAAGTGAACCTCAGTCTAAACCAGTGGTTTATAATCCTGGTCCTTGAGGACCACTATCCTGCAGGTTTTAGTAGTTTCCCTGCTCTTCAGCAG
>JARVJO010000001.1:4086824-4103310 GCA_031762555.1 Cynodonichthys magdalenae
TTGGATAACGAAGCTCGGAACACAAATATTTAATATGAAGTTAGGTTTTAGAGCAAAGTCTCAGGAAGCTACAGAGCAAAGTGCAGGAGGAGAGGGGAGGTTTACTCACTGACTGACCGCTCCTCCAGCTGCTGCTCCTGCAGGTTTTCAGACCCGCCCTGCTCTGCTCTAACTGGAGGTGCTCTGGAGTTCGTTTGATTTGTTGAAAGTAGCATCCCATTTAGGGATAGACTGAGCAGCTTTGGTGAGAACGCAACAGAAAACTACCAGTTTTTATTTATTTTTATTTTTTACAACTGACTGACATCTGTCGCGGCGGAAAACTTTATTTAATTTACTACCTTTTACTACCTTTTACTACCCCGCGGAAACCCTGATTTAAATTCTGTGTCGACTATTTGTCATCATCGATTATGTCGACTAACCGTTGTAGCCACACTGACACAAACTCACCTTCAGCTTGTGCAATTTGTTCATCAGCCCTTCGATTGTGAGAAAAATCTCATCCACATTTTTAATAATGTGTCTCTGTGTCCCAGCCTGCCTCGGGACAGTTTCTTCTTCTTCTTCCTCCAGTTGCATAGTTTGTGATTGGCTGAACTCAAAGCAGCCGGCTGGTGTTTCCTCCTCTGGTCGTGTCCACTGTGACATCACTTCCTCCTCAGGCTGAGGGAAGTGGCTGACGGTGGGTGTGGGAGGGTCGCTGAGGTCGTCTGTGATGCTCTCTCCCTGCTCGGAGGGCATCACCAAGTAGAAAGTGTTTCCTAAAGACCAGAGACGTGAGTTCAGGGCTGAGTTTTACTCAGTCGCTAAAATAAATTATAGTCGAATTAAATTACAGACTGTGTCTGAAAATTGGCCTTGCCTCTAGACTTGGAGGACTGATTGGAGAGGAGGCTAACATCATCAGTGATGCCATCAGGGACAGAGGAAGATAGAGGAGGACCCGCAACCACAGCTACACACAGAGGATAGTGTGTGTGAAGAACAAGTGAGTTGAAAGAGTGTACAGAGGTGAAAAGTTGAAGAGAAAAAAACAGCGTGTCGGTGTTCGTAAATGCAAGCAAATCAAAGATAAAAAGAAAAATATAAATCACTTTCTGCAGAGAAACATGCAAAGAATGAAGATAAATCAAAGCTACCTTTAATAAATCAACATCTGTTTCATGGGGGGGTAACTCTGGAAATCAAAAGGGTTCTCTGAGCAAAATCCTTTACCTTTTCTCACAACATGAACGCTGGGCTGACTGGTGTCTATGGGCGGGTCCTCTTCTGGCCCCGCCTCTTCATCTATGCTGAGATCGAGGACTGTTTCCAGGGACTGCGGTCGTTGTCTCTCAGTCAGAAAGCTCCCTCCGTTGGTCATCTCGTTGGTGGGTGTGTTGTCTGAGTTGTGGCTCCGCCCATCCTCATTCAGATCTTGTAAAATGAGCTGCCGCAGGGTTTCCACTGTAAAGTTATTATGTTTTAATGACAGAAATCAAAGATGTGCAGACACTGCAGCTCCTAAAGCTTAATTCAGATTTTTTTCTTAAATCTGATTTTTTTTGTGTGAATGTTGACATCATATTTTAGATGCGACCACCATTTGCCTGCAGTGTGAACAGAGCCTGACACTTTCTAACCCATAAAGATTCTGCAATGTGTTCTGATTCCAACTCACCGTCTTGTAAAGCAGCTTCTGCCACACCGCCCTCCTGTCCTTCATCACAGTTAATGATTCCTGACAGGTCTGTGGGTGTGTTGTTGTCTGAGATGTTGTCGTCGTTGGAGGACTGAATCTCCATGGACTCTGACTGCTCCACCATAGAGCTGACTGCTGGATTAAAGTCATTTAAAAAATTTTAACATAACTGTAATCGACTTAACTCGGCTTTGAGGCCAGTATTGTCTCTATTTCTTACCACGACTACACAGTCTTTTAAAGAAGAACAATACGAGGGAAACTGATACATTTTTATCTCTCTATTATTTTCTAATAATAGAGATGAACAGCAGAGGTACTCCTCTGTGCACAATGTCTGAGCTATATACATCCAGGAGTTTTCGGCCACATTCTGACTTCCTCAGCTAACTTTCAAAACTATCCCTGTTGTTTAAAGGCACAAGAGTCGGCTTCTGGAAGCAGAGTTGCTGAAGCGAAATTACACCCTTGCTGTCATAGTGTTTTTACACAAAAAACAAAAAATATGCCCACTAACTTCTGACCAATCACATAATACTTTGCTCATACTCCAGCAAGAAAAAGTTTGTGTCGGGCCTTGTGTCGAGAAGGTTGCAGAGACGAGAACTAAATTATGCCATTCCCGTCACACAAGTATGAAACAACTTTAAAGTGCCATTTTTGGAAAGATAACATTGATAACATGTTGCAAAAGAACATTCACGGCGCTGAGATGAACAGTTGAGATATTCACAGGTGAAGAAACAGGAAGTGATGTCAAAGGTGAATGTTTTCATGTGAACAGAGCGTTGCTTTATTGGTTGACAACAGACAGGAACTCGGCTCGGTGTGTCTCTGGGCTATGAGAAGTGTGTGCGAAAACAAAGGTCAAACAACCATGTGACCTCGCTTCGACTGTTCGCCTTTGGATGGATCCTGCTGGACCCTTAACTCCCTCTGTCTCCCTGGATGTGGTGTTTCATCTAATTTAATCCAAAAGCCCTCATGTTTATCTGAGGTCGTAACATTCACAACATTTTAGGACATGGTGATTTAGTTCAACAAGCTTCATTGTGTGTTTTTTACCTTCAGCCACGTTCCTGCTGTTTGAAACAGGCGACGCACTGCGCAGACTGGCAGGACTGGAGGGAAAAACACAGTAAAAAAACACAAAACTAACATTTAGATCCTTGTGGATATTTTTTCCTTAATCGTTTTTACAAACACGACACAAACTCACGATAAATGAATCGATCTGTGGTTGATGTGCGACGACCCTCCAGCAGCAGTGATGGTCTTTTCAAGTAAGTCTTTCCACCTGGAAAGCAAGAATTAGAAGTTAGTTCCTTATCTAAACAGAAAGCAAGACAAAAACAAGTGAACAAGAAATGATGTACATGTTTTTCTCTGATGAAGACGCCGTCACCAGCTCATAGATCTGACTCTCTGTGGTGCTGATGATGTACAGAGCTTTGCTATCTAAAGACAAAAAAACACACAATGTGAAGATTTTATCAAATAATTATATCTAAACTTTGAAATTTGTCATTTAAATGACACTTTTCTTTGAAACGTACCTATAGCTACGTCTCGGACGAGCAGAGAGTTCAGCTTGACCAGAGGGCTGAAGGAGGTCTTGCTGTCTCCGCTGCCCCCGCCTCCTCCTCCTCCCAACCAGCGGGATGGATATTTCAGCTGCAGTCGATCATCTGGGCTTTTCTGAAGAAGGATCAGGCAGTCTGACACCAGCAGCGCTTGGATCTCTGAGAAAGGAGGTCAGAGACGTGATTACCGGATGTGACTCTGCACTCATCAATCTGCACGGATCAGCACAAGATCACGGACCTATCTGCTTATCTTTGCTGATCTTCCAGGTGAGCGGGCCTTCATGGATCATTGTCTTTGTGGTGAGGTCCAGACTCTGAGAGGTAAAATAAGTAAAACAAGTTCAGACTTATTAAAAACCTCGATAAAACCAGTGAAACTGAACTCTTGAGCCACCTTGAACTGAGGAGCAGCATCCAGTCTGCGCTGGTACTGAACGAGGCGCTGACGGTGTTCTGTTTCCCGAACGTCCTCGTTGACGGCCTGTAGTATCCCCCGGCAACAAGCCTGTGCGTGCTGAAGCGAGGGGAGGTCTGATGACCCAGCTGCGAGAAAACCAGAAACCAGGTTCTTTAAATATACCAATGAGTGACATCATCCTGATGTAAACACTGTGTATTTTGTTGTTGCTCACCCTCGGTGTGTTTGATGATGTTGTCCAGCAGCAGAGGGTACTTGGTGAGTCTCTGCATCTCCGACACCAGCAGGTCTTTGAGCTGCAGCCTTCGACACTGAGGACTCGCCTCGCACTCCTGAAAAGAGAAGCAGGCCAGCATGAAGAAAAACAAAAAAAACAAGCGACTTTTCAACTAATTAGACAAACACTCTATGATTTAATTTTTTCTACTATGAAATCATACGACTTTAAAATTGATTTGTTGTTTAATGTTTGAGTTTACCTACAGCAGTGTGACAATAAATTACACCAGAAGAAGAAATAGAAAACTTAAAGACTTTCATTATTGGGAGAAAAAGTATTTTTCTTACAATTTTGATTATGATTTAAAGCAGGGCCTGCGGGTGACTTCCATCCGGCCAATGAACCCCCCAAAGAAAGAAACATTTATTTTTTGCATTTTCTTTTCTTTTTAATTTCATTTAATACAAAAAATTGATTTCAAATCATTTGTAAATTTAAAACTCATGTTTCAATGCAACAAAATACATTAAAAAAGTAAAAGATAATACTTGTTCTGTTACACACTGCAGGGTTTCACCTACTTTCACTGGGCGACTCATGTAGATACCTCTAATTTCATTTGGACTTCAGGAGATTTCAGCCTTTGCCATCTTTATATATAACAGTAAAATGATCATTTGACTGTTTAATTTTATTTTAACAACATATGTACTAAAACGTATTTTGACTACAAATATATATCAGCAAACTATAATTTTGAGCTTTATAACAGCGTCATATGAATGCTGGCATTTTACCCATAGTCCACCAGGGGGCGCCAACACAAAACTCAGAGACTTCACAAGAGATTTGGGCAATCTGCTGGTGGAAAAACAGATTACTGTACTTCAGTACTGTCTACTCTGGTGGGGAAACTTTTTTGGGGCAAACCAACTTGTGTTTAACATCGGTGAACAGCAGCCATTACAGACGAACGTGTGTTTGTTGTTGTTCCAGGAGTGGCCTGGTCTCACATTAATGTCATTAGTTCATTACCATTACAAAGCTACAGCACTGTTGCTTTTTTAACCACATCATGTCAGCCTGCCTGGGTCTGTTACGAGTCTACTACCTCACTCGGAGGCACGGTGTCAGAGGTCAGCTCGCTTCCACCACTTTCTACGACTCTGTCACATTTCCGGACTCAGGCATATTGTGCATTTTGAAAAAATACATTAACAAAAAAAATGATCCGAGTGTAGTACTACCCCCCAACTTTATGGATGATTTTATGGATTTCATTTTTCGTATTGTACTTGTATAAATACAGTAGTTGTTTTTCCTCACAAGGTTGTGGAGGAATTTCAGTCACTCTTCTTTACTACGTTGCTTCAGTTCACTGAGGTTTGCAAACATTTCTTTCTATACAGTTCTATTGAGGTCCCTTAAACACTTTTGTAACAACTTGACTCACTTTTTTTCAAACTTTCTAGTGTACAGGTGCTGCTGTTTAGGACCACTGTCTGATTTTATGACCTAGTTTTCAAAAGCTTTAACTTAAGATGACAGCCTTAAATTTGTCTCGAGAGCACTTTGGTACGGAGTATGGATGCGTATTAGCAAAACATTCAACATTATTGTTGTATATTTATGCTAATGTGTTGTATATGTTTAAGTTTTAGGATCTGGTAAAGATCAAATCGTTTTTATTATGTCTTCATAAAGCAAACCCTACAACTGAAAGAGGGTGGACTTTCTTTTTCCTGTAACCAGGATTGAGTGCATCAACAAACAAACGATGTTCTCTAAATGAAAATAGGTAAGCATGAACACTCAGTCTGTGTGTACCTGGATAATTTGGGCGAAGCGGGGGTCTTTTCGTTTTTTGTTCTTGATGAGCTCCAGAGCCTGAGTCTGATGGCAGCACAGCAGTGAGGCCTGTTCCTGAAACTCACTTCCTGCTGCGCCTTCAAACTGGAAATACAAACGCAGCGATTACAGAGCTAAACAGATCAAACACTTTTCACCAAAGACCGAGAGATGAGGGTCTCACCCTGGCCACCATGACATCTCCAATGTCCTGAACTACAGGAGTCTCTCTGCGCTTCTTCATGGCCTCGCACAGACTCGCTGTGAAGGAGGAACACAGAAACAACTTTAGAAGAAAAACAAAACCATCAAAAATTATCAACAAAATGTGACATTTTACATATCTAAAGATTGAAACTGATACTTAACCTTGATCTAGTATTTACTTCAATTATTATTTATTAAAGGCCTGGTCACACTAACGTTTTAGACAACTTATGCCAACTTGTGAAAATGTTAAAGATCTAAGTTGAAGATGGAATAAAAAAAAATTATATTTCCCACATAGCGACATTTGTTTGGTCCAGTTCTGGCCCACACAATGCACCAACACTGTAAACACTCAGCGCAGACACTGCAAAGCATGATGGTCCTTTTGTGGTCCAGATATGGTTTGCCATAGGTGGTCCATGCATGGCCCAGCACCACATAAACCCGACCACAACTGGGCCAACTTGACACCAGATCTGGCCCACACCTGTCTATGTGGTAGCTGATTAAAAATTGTAAAAATAATAATCATTTTGACTTTTGCCATCATTAATGTGAGCTATACTCTGTACAACTCAACTGAAAAAAAAAAGTATTTTTTGGGGGGGGGGGGGGGGTGTTAAAAATAAAAAACTAAAGTAAGGGGGTTGTATAAGTGCACTTTATTGAAGCATCTTTAAATTTTATTGCAGTCTGGCACATATTGGTTTGGTAATATTTTGTCTCTCTTATTTTCCTAAAACACTCCAAATGCGAGAGCATCTCTTGTGCATCTCCTCACATCATCCTGCAGATTTTCTATAGGATTCAGGTCTGGACTCGTTCCGAAACTTTAATCTTCTTGTGAAGCCATTCCTTTGTTGATTTGATGTATGCTGTGGGTTGTAGTTGTTCTGAAATTTTCTCTTCATCTTCAGCTTTCTAGCAGAAGCCTGAAGGTTTTGTGTCAGGATTGACTGTTATCTGGAACAGCTCACATTCCTTCCACCTTGACTAAAGTTCTAGTTCCAGCTGAGGAAAAGCAGTCCTAAACATGATGCTGCCACCATGATTCACTGTGGGTATGGTGGTCTTCTGGTGATGTGATGTGGGTTTGCACCAAACATACCTTGTGGAATTATGGCCAAAACGTTCTTCAGACCATAACACATTATTCCACATGTCCTTGGGAGACTTTAAATGAGTTTTTTGCTAAATTTGATGTTTTTTTTGTAAGAAAAGGCTTCTGTCAGTCAACCCTACCCATAGCTCAGACATAAAGAATATGTCAGGTTGTTGGGACGTGTTCTACAAACAGTACTTGTGTGAAATTCCTGAAGCTCCTTTAATGTTGCCGTAGGCCTCTTGCCAGTATCCCTGAGCTGTTTACTTCTTGTCTTTTCATCAGTTTTAGATGGGCAATTCTTGGTAATGTCACTGTTGTGTCATATTCTCTCCACTTGTTGATGACTGTCTTCACTGTGTTCCTTGGTACGTCTAATGCCTTGGAAATTCATTTCTACCCTTCTGTGTATTTAGACAGAGAGGATTTACAGGCCAACAGTGACGACTGGATCATCAGCTGATTTTGTCACACGATGGACATATTTGCATCTATTTAAATGTAAGGGTGTCAGAGGAGGAGCCTCACATGTGCTCAGTTCCACGTTTGACTCTGATGTAAAAAGGAAATGCAGAAAACAAGCGTACGCACAAATAAATCTAGATGTGAGATCGTACGCACGTCGTTTTCATGATTTAAGCGTACACCATGTTTCAGTAAGAAATCCACACAAGTCTTTGTACACGAGGCTCCTGGTGATCAACTCAAAAATAGTTTTGTCTAAAGTCCCCACTCTTCAATCTTACAAACTATAAAAAGCTGCTTCAGCTTGTTAAGGTTTTACAGCATCTGAGTCAAATAATTAGAAAAAATTCTGTGAATGTATTTAAAATATTTCAGGATGAGGATCTACAGATATTAGATGGTGCTGTATCACAGAGAGGAGCTGACACGTTGTACTCCGGTCAAGAACAACCGTTCAATCAGCTTAAACATTTAAAAAATCTGATATTTAGCTGCTTTTGTGTTTTCACTATGCAAACAGTTTTGTTCATATAGTTTATACTTAATATGGTGTGACCTTTAGTAAAAAGGAGACATGACACACTGCTGTTCTCTACATCATTCTCTCAAATATGGATGCAGCAGCAACATCTGAATGATGGAGGCTGTTGTTTCAAAAGACAAATCATGTCATTATTCTTTGGAAAATGTTTTTTAAAAGTGTTTTTTTTTTATTTGTATTTCTTTTACTGAACTGAAACGTTCCAGACATCATAGTGAGATCGTGACTCATGAGGACTGACCATGGAGCTCGTAGACCTGAGGCAGGTTTGGGAAGATGCAGGCCAGCTCCTCGGAGTTCAGCACCGGCCTCAACTTCTGGAAAAATACTTTGTCCAGGACCCTCAGGGTTCGCAGGTGGGACACCTCGGTGGTGAAGAGCTCTGAAGGAGAAACGGACCAACATGTCAGAAAACGACTGAGACACAAAATGAGTCCATCCTGATTCTTTGAGTCTAACATACCGTATATAACAGCCTGCCGGTCCACCTCCTTTTGGCTGAGCGTCGCGAGCAAATGAGGAGGAACCGTTTCCTGCCAGTTCTGACCGTCGCACACCTCGTCCTCCAGCGCCGCGGCGTCTGGCAGCAGGGCCAGCGGCGACTCCACACTCCTACATGTTCATAAAACAGTCAGGTTTTAACTTGTTTCACACAGATGTAGCTGACGTGAGCAGGAGAAATCTGGTGTAAGTTTGTCAAACGTGAGATTAAAACTAGAAGCTGCTGAAAACTCTTGTTTAAAAAGTTCTGCCTTCTTCCAGCTTCTTGTGTTTCCTCCCATGTAATCCTTTCAGTTCTGCTTCTGTCACTGCTCGCCTGTGGGGACTTACCTGCGTCTAGACCGAGGGGTGTATGGGGGTGTAGGGTTCTCAAGAGACCTGAGTGTGAGAGAGCGGAGAGAAAGGCGGCATGAGGACAAAAACCGACACCATCAGGAGGAACGTGGGGGAAAGCTATCATCTGGTGAGTGACTTCCTGTTTGTCCACTGCTGCTAACAGAATCAGCGAATCTTTACCGAGCGGAGCTGCTGGACGCGGACGACGAGGTGCTCTGCTGCAGAGGTCGAAGGCCCTGTTGGTCCTGCTCGTCTCCGCAGTCTTCTATGTCCACGTCGCTTCGGGACCGGGGCACCGAGTCCCCTCCGGAGCCAGCGCCTCGCCGTCGACCCTCCCCCTGAGCCTTCAGAGACTCGCTGCGTGCCAGACGCACCGAGACCGCCGGACTGGAGGAGAGAAAACGGCAGCGTCAGGTTCTGGCCAAGTAGGTTGTGACAACTGAATCGCGTTCGAAGCGAGTCGGTCACCTCTCCATGCCTTCTTCTCCCAGGCTGCTGGAGGAGAGCCTCTGGGGGTCCGCAGCGTCTCCCACCTCCTCTCCTGGAGTGTCTGTCTGATTCTCAAACTGCTGAATGATGTTCTTGACACTGCCAGGGCGCACTGCAGGCACGGTTTATTTTAGCACGAGAAAAGAAACAGCACAATAAAACAGCTAACAAGTAGCAGGAAGGAGACTAGTTTGAATAAAGTGTTGGAGCTCAAAACAACCAAGAATGCAGTTCAAGATTTAACTAATTGGGGTAAAAAAAAATAATAATTTAAATAAATAAATCAAAAATACAAATAACATGTACCTTCTGAGGGAGACAATGGGACGTGGAAAGCTACAAAACCAAAATGAACCAAAGAGAATCAATCAAATCATGAATGACCAAACAATGATAAAAATCAATGAATGAATCTTGAAATAGATGTAAAGAAATAAAAAAAAAAAAAAGTAAAACAAAATTGGGAAAACTCAAAATGACTCGATGCGTACAGGTAGAGTCAAATGTATATCAGTGTGTTTGTACACCGCGCTCCAAATTATTAAGCAAATTGTATTTAAGTGTCATTAAGATTACTTTTTTGTTTTTCCATTAATCTCATTGGGTGTCGTCTCTCAGGGCTCTTTGGATCACTGAAATTAATCTCAGACACCTGTGATGATTAGTTAATAGTTAGTTAGATGCTAAAACGTGGCTACAAGAGTTGTCAAATACTTCTGACAATGACAATCTGTCATTGTTTCAGAACAGTTGTCAAACCTTTATAGATATCTTACAACCTGTCTGTATAATACTTTATGAAGTTTTGACTACAATGTTTAATCTCTACCTTACTTCCCTACGTAAATTTAGTAAATTCCCATTAACTTTTTAAGCAGCGTGGGGATGACCACAATTATTTTATGAAGCCAAAGGAAAACTCATAAAGAATAAAATGTGTTGCATTGTTGTCACAATCTCCGATCCATTCCTAATTTTTATTTCAATTAAATTTAAATATTTTTGTAAACTTACATAAGCTTTTGGTAGTGAAATTATCAATAGGGGTGCACCGATTGCAGTTTTCTGGCCGACCACTGATCTTTACAAAGTCTGATCAGCTGATACCAATTTTTTTAAATAGCTGACACATTGAGGTGTTATAAGGTCTGCAAAGTTAACAAATGATGCATTTTCAGTTCTTTACAACCTATAAAATGATTTGAAACTCTGTTAAGCATATCAGTTTGGCACAGTACATTTTAAGGATTTTATTTTTGAAAAAAAACTTTGCTATCAATGGGAGGCTTTTTCAGTAGCATTCAAATTATACTCTAATGGTTGGTGACTTGAAAATTAAGCTGATTGTCCATTGTTTCGACTATATTTAGGAACATCAGAGAAAAAAAGAATATTTGCACAATAATTTGGAAAGCAGTGTGTTTTAAACACCCATGATGTCAAAATAAGTATTGGGAGAGTTTATATTTACTGGACTGAGATATGGTCCGGGGTTTCCCAATGTACTTCAGGATGGGGTTCCTCTTTTTATCCTCTCCATCTTTTTTCTCCTTCGTACTGGTCAGCTGCAGTAAAAAAGACAAACCAGAAAGTCCCATCAAATAATCCTGAATCTTGTAAACCTTGGACTCCAATCATATATAAATAGACAAAAGTGTATTATTTTTAACTTCATTGCAAGAATGTTAAAATTACAAAAGGTTGTGTTTAATAACTTTTTTTCTCTTTTATTTTGTGGTGAAAATGAAAACTTGCTGAAGTTAACATAAAACATACCATAAAAAGAAGATTCATCCATACTTTTAAAATTATTGCTATCAGTCAGTAAAAGAGCATCACAAGATTATGGAATAAAAAGGTTCCACTGATTCTAGAGAAGATATTAGTCATTAAATAAGACTGAAAAGGGCGATTTAATGAAAAATGTGGAAAACGGCCTCATTATTGAATCAAAGACACCACCTCCATCAAAGCAGACAGTAACCCTGAAAATGTAATATTTGTGTAGATGTATGTGTTGTGCTCCTGAACTGCAACTGTTCATGAAAAATTCCAATAAAGTTTTAAAAAAGACGAAAATAATTAGAAATTAAGGCTACATGATATATCAGCATTAACATCGGTATTGGCCGATATTGGTCATTTTTTTAGAATATCGTATCGGTCCGATAAGTAAAACTAGGCCGATACTGATTTCCCACTTTTTAGCTTTGTGTTTCTGTTTTTGGAGGGGAAATGGTTGGTCGAGTGGTGTCTGTTTGATCATGATAGTGACGCTGCAGAGCCAGGAATAACTGACGTAGAGAGCCATGTCAGCGGTCTGGTTGTTTATTTATGGTATCAAAAAAAAAGACACAAATGTGTTTGTGCGTATATAAGTATTTTGTGTAATATCGGTAAATATGGTTATCGGTCGTAACACTAATAATAATATCAGATATCGATATCGGCTGAAATTTTTATATCAGTGCATCCCTATTAGAAATAGCTTAAATGCGAATGAAAAAGCAGTTTGACTGAATTTAAGTCAATAATTTACAGCCTACAGAGACTCTCCAATAAAAGGCAGCAGTTCACCACAGCTGATTTAAAACAAACACAGGTCTTCAAGCTCCTGTGATTCATCTGAACCAGACATTCTTGTTTTTCTTTGGTGTAAGGAGCTTTAGATTGTATTGCTCTCTAAACCTGTTGACTGTTTAAAAAGATAAAAATATGTGTGCTTATATCTAGGCGTCGCTGTTCGACTGCAGTTCAACCTTTCGTTTACACGACTATAGAGCTCGTTCTCTCTGGAAGTAAAGAAATCTGAAGCCAGGTCTCAGACTGGAGGTTTTTGGGAAACATTGCTGCAGAGGTGTGAAATCGCAGGTGCACTCTGCTTGTAGCTGAAGTTAATAGGAAGTCTGTTTGAGCAAACCGACAACAGCTGATAGCAAAGTTCTGTTTGTCCAACTCACCCTTTTCAACATGTAGGAGCAACTCAACCTCATCCTCAAAAAACAAAGTTTCCTCTGTTTTGAAATATATTTTATTGATTTAATGGAACTACATGTATGCACTGAAAGGTTTAGACACTCTTATGTTGGAATGTTTTATAATAAATGTGTAATCATTTTACTTTATACTGCTGAGATCAACTATTGCGCTGTGCTAAAGTTGTATTTTTTATAAAATATTTAGTTAACACATATCCTGCAATGAAACAACACACACACACGTAGTGGTTTCATATTTCAGCTGAGGACTCCGCTGTACGACGCTAGGGTCACATGGTAGGTTAGGGGACATCCCTACAAAACTCTCACTCATCACATATGATAGTTTGAGTCAAAATATAATCATTTTAAATGGTAAAATGGTAAATGGACTGTACTTATGGCACCTCTCTATCCAACCAGGATACTCAAAGCACTTCACACAACAATCTGTGCCCTCATTCACCCATTCACACAGCACTCAGGTCTTTACAAAGCTAACATGTACAAATCATCTATGTAGACTAGTAAGAGGTTTAAATCCCACTCATACACTGATGAGACACATCAGAGACGTTGGGGGTGAAGGGTCATGCCCAAGGACACAACAACTAAAACAGCTGGAACAGGGGATCGAACCGTCGACCTATCGGTTCCAGGATAACTCCCCTAACCCCTCTGTCACGGTCGTCAATTTTGAGGGGACTGCCTGATAGTTCTTCATTTCCTGAGAACCTGCCTGGAATGGAAACTACAACAGATAAACGTAAATTTATTTTTTTTACATTTATTCATCACAAGTTCCCAGAGATGCTTCATGGATAAACAGAGCCCCAGAAGAAACTGGTGATCACCTGTGAAAAATGTATTCTTCATCTTTTCACACACGTTGACGATGGTTTAGTCCAATTAATCACTGTTGCAAGTTTAACAGCGAGCGATTTAAGATATACAAACTAGAGTTACATCTTATTGAAGGTTCACTGAGAATAGAGCTCCAAATGTAAAAGTGTACTGAAGAAATATAGTCCCATTAGAATCAATATTAGAAATATTGTTTTTTTAAGACTGCATTTTTATCCGTTGCAATTATGTTTGTAATTTTTTTTTTCAAATTCGCCAGCAAAACTTTCAACTGCAGAAATTCACCTACAAATGTGTTGATCTTCTGGCGACTCAAGCTTGAGCAATCAGCACTAGATTGAGTTGAGCGGCTTTTAGCCAATCAAATTACTGTTATTAAATAAATCTGACCCGGTTAAAGCTCTACACTTTTCTGCAGATGGATTCCGCCTACACGTCTGTTTTAACTCCATTCATTTGACTGTCTTTGTAAACGTCTGCTCTTTTGCTTTGTTTGCTTCCAGTCGGCCTCTGGAAGCAAATGGGGGTTTTTTTTGGAAGCAAGAGGTTGAAGCTAGAAGTGTCTGAGTGCTTTCAGCATAAACAACAAACATGGCCACAAACTTCTAACCAATCACACGGTAAGTTCTCATGTGGAGGGGTGTGAAAAGTTCTCCCGGCAGATTGTGATAAGAAGGAGTGGAAAACTCAGAGCTGCGAACTGATCGATGCAATTTTTGTCCTGAAACTGCGACAACGAGAGACGATTTCGGCAGTTCTGAAGGACCCTGCAGAGGCCCTAATTTATCAGCTGGGCGAATACGCTAAAAAGAACTCAGAAGAAACTATCAGACTTCTATGATTCAATCAGAAATATGCAAGATCGGCTTAAAATACTATTGAAAACAAAGTTGTATTCTGATGTCCCAAATTGTGCTTATTTAGTTCCAGGAACTCAGCATTTCCTGACAGGTGAGAACAGTCATGCCCACTATTACAAGCCAACAATAAGAGCTTAATGTTGTCAGTAACTGAATGGATAAAATTGTGTAAAAATTCAAGTAAATTTTATTTTCTAAACATAGAACAGTTTCTTTTCCCACCTTTTTTGTTTTTAAGAAAGCCAGCCACTTCTCCTTCTCTACACTGAGACTAGGAAACACTTTGGAGTCTCTCAGCTTGATGCCAGAGTGACGCAGGTACAGCAGCACAGCTGAAGCCAGAGGAGAACTGAGGAGAGGAAATAAACACAGAGAGGTGAGGAGGAACGGAAACAAGGAAAACATTTAAAAATAGAGAGGGGAGCTGGTGAATTTAACTTTACTGCAGTAAAGAAAGTGAAAATTTTACCTTCGGTCTTCTTCATGCTTTGATCTGAAACAGATGAAGGAATAGAAAACGGTTGTCAATTCCCTTGGCAACAAAATATTCACGGAGATATTTGTTTTAGTTCCTCAAAGATAAATCCACAAGTGGAAGAAAGAGAAAGTAGGGCCTGAGTCATGTGATTTCCTGGTTTACACCTGGAGTTAACCTTTGTTATGATCCCTCCTTTTATGTAAAAACTGGTTTATTGGATACTAAAAAGTTGACCTTGTTTTATACTGTGAATGAAATAACTTTGTCTTTAGAAGAAAAAGAGGTTCATGTGAAAGAAAAAAACATCCATAATTAGTTTAACTGAGAAAACAAACAACGGTTCTCTTTGTTAACCTGAGTTTGCCGAACGTTTAGTTTACCAAAACAAAAATCCAGAACAGTTTCTGTGCGAGGACTCACAGTATCTCCCAGAGAGCGGGGACCTGTCTGTCCACCACATGTTTCTCCTTCACAGGGTCTCCATCCAGGAGACGCAGGTCTCCTTCTCCAAACAGAGAGCCCAGACCCATCATCTGCTTGTTCCTGTCGGAGCAAACAAACCAAAGACGAACAGGTTACTAATAGTCTCAAAAACTCTTAGTTCTGTCCAAACTGTGAGGTACTTTTACATTTCATTATTTACTTTTTAAAAATCTTTTGATCCCAGATATGAATTGGAGAAAAAAAGTGCCACTTGAACCTACCTTTTACTTACAGATGTACAATATTTGTGTATAACGCGACCCACTATTTTTTTTTCTTTGCTTAAAAAAGCATAAAATACCTAATCCTCATGTATAATGTAGCTCCTAATTTCATTTCAAACTTCAGGACTTTTCAGCCTATGCGGTGTACCCTGTTGTTAACGTAACTCTGCCTGTCATTCAGCTGAAAATGATTCGCTCCCAGAGCAGAAGCTGGTTGTCAAATTAGCAAGATGGACAGCTCCGAGAAGCTGCTCGTTTGGTCCTATTGAGCGCACAAACGACGCCCATGTCGTCTTTCTCCGCTGTTACAAGTTTTTCCTCCTCTTCCTCATCCAACTCGAGCCGCTCTTCAAATGTCTGATAAATCATTGAGTGAAAAAAAAAACAACTGTTTAACTGTTGTTGTTTATATGCTTAGTTCTGTGCGACATATTCTACAGTGAGAGGGCAGACTGAGAAATTATCATTTATCCCCTGCAAAGCAAAATTTCTATTATGTACAAGGAAATATTAAAATTTATTGTGGTAGTACATTAAAATTTACCCCCATGTATAATACAACTCCAACTTAAGTTTTATTTTACACACATAAATACAGTATATAAAACATTTACTGGTAGTTAAAAAGCAATCTTACATATATTGAGTTTTTGTTTTGCTTTTAATCACAACAGTTTGCATTTGCAGCTGCTGTCAGTTCTATCCATCTATCTGTGTGTGTTCTTGTATTTATTATCTTTTAAGGACCATTTCTGCTATACAAAACTACCCTGTGAAAAACAGTAATCCTTATGGGGCCCAAAGACCAGTCCTAATATGGTGGAACTCCATTTTTGGGTCGAGGGTTTATTATACAGGGAATCTGCAGGTTTTAGCAAGTCAAATTTAAGACTTTTTAAGACCTTTTTAATACCACCTCTAATGAAATTTAAGACTGAAAATATAAGCGATGGTTCGGGGATTCTGCTGTATTGCAACCAAACACACGTGTGTCACTCAATAAAACACATTGAATATAAAGATATTCAGCTCTCTGGTTAAATTAGCTGCATTGTACAACTGTAGATATTTAGTTGGAAACAACCAACAAAAAATACATCAACTAAATACATTCATGTCATAAAACTTAATTGTGTTTTAACCTCCAGTTTTGCCTTTATACAAAAAGAAGTCATCCAGCCAACCGTTAATAAACATGC
>JARVJO010000001.1:4104286-4121110 GCA_031762555.1 Cynodonichthys magdalenae
AGTTCTAAAGATAATAAAAGTTTAGCACATCCAAACAGACAAAACACCTCATTATTGTTAAAACATTTTGTAGAATTAACTTGTTTTTTTCACAAGTTTGAAGGAAAATTATATTTAAACTGAGACAAACGTCTTTGCTGTGAAATGGAGTTTACAAATATGCATCTTTTAGCGTTAATATTGTTTAATAACTAGGGCTGGGTATCATGGCCATTTCTCCAAATCGATTCGATTCATAAGGTTCTGAATCGATTAATCATGATTCGATCCGCTCTTAAATAATGAAAATGTTCAACTTTGTTGCAAAATACAATATGACTATTTTTTCTCTTCACCATAAACAGGTTTTAAGGAAAAACTTTTAAATTAAACAGTTTAATATTGAAATAAAACTTTCACATGTGTCAAATGTTTTAAATTAAACAAGAATTGCAGGTGACGGTTGTTGGATATATTCATTTTTAAGAAATTAATAATTTTCTTGATGTGATGGAATAAGGTTGCAGGAGAAGAGGTGGGCTACTATAAATATACTTCTGCCCACTCCTTTGAGTGCATGAATATTGTATATTTGTAATGTTTCTGTTACCTAATGTTGTCATGTTCAATAAAACTTATTAAAACTTATTACTTCTTAAAACAAAAACTACAACTACAACCTTTCATCACTGTGGATTTCATTAAGACGTTTCTTAAAGTTTTAAAATAATAATATTTGTAACAAACTAAACGATTTTGTTAGAATGTGGTCTTTCACACATTTATACATGCTGTGGAGAAGAGTTTCAGTCAGATGTTTACATACCGTTGTTTGGTTTGAGCACCTGAACTCGTTAAACCCCGCTTCGTTTTCGCCACCACGTAAGAGCGCAAATCTTTGCAAACAAAAGTCTCCAAGGTCTCTCTTATCTTTAAGTTCTGCTGTGAATCAGCTAATAATGTGAGCGATTCCTTAGTTTCTTTTGTTTTGCTCCAGAAAACTTGTTATCGAAAGCTAACGTTAGCACTGAACGGCAACCGGATGTAAATATACGGCACGCCAGGAGTGACAAAATATAGAAACGTGCCTCAGGCGCGCGCACAAGACGCCATGGGGAAGAATCGATCTCATGCCCTGTGAATCGATTTTTCCAAATTTAAATGAACTCAATTCAAGATCGATTAAATCGATTTTTTTACCCAGCCCTAATTAATAACTGAAGCAGCAGCTACAACTTGTCTCTCACCATGAGAGAAACAGGATAAATTGAATTGGAAAATCAAGCCCAAAAATGATGAATTTTTCACAGAAAACTTTCAGCATTCATGTCAACAAACAAACCAACATGGTTAATAATCACACCTGTAGTCCTGAATCAGCTCCTGGATGTCTGGCAGCACCTGCTGCTGCAGCTCAGACAGAGGTCCTCTGATGTCCTCCTGCGCATGAAGACGACTTTCTGAAAGACACAAATAACACAACATCAAAAACATAATTTGACTGATACACTAAAATAAACTGATCAGTTCTTATAATTCATGTGTTCTTTAAAAGTCAAACACTGAAAAAAACAAATAAACACAAACAAAATTAAATTTAAAAGGTGTGACTAAAGTATCTTTCGTGTCTCTTACCGATGTCTGTGAGGTACTCCTCTCGGACTTTGATTTTCAGAGGCTAGAAGAAAAAGGTTTTTACATTTTAGACAGTGAAACTGTACCATTAAAGAAAATTAAACAGTCAAGTTGTGAAAAGTTTTGTATCCAATAACAAAAAACACCAGCTTGAATAAAAAAAGAAATAATCAATGACTGACTTTCATTTCTATAAACAAGTTCTTCTTGCTAGCTTTTCAATTTTACAACATGAGTACTTACAGCATCTGGATCCAGGAAGTCAGAACAGATCTGAGGTGCAAGACTACGAGCCTCTTTAGTACCGGAGCCCAAATACGCTTCCACTGATAGATAGAAGAGCTTTGAACAAAATAAAAACGAAGTAAACATGAGGGTAAAAAGGCAAATCCATATCAACATTTTTGTTGAGTCATATTAAAATACAAAAGATAAAAACTGTAGACTCGCTGCATTTTTCTAGAGAGCAACATTTTCCACAACATCGTCAGTGAAAAGAAAGGAACATATCTCACTATGTGAATAGAAACTGTAAAGTTGATGGAAACGCAACAATTCTATACTAATAAAAACAAACACAATTACAGAAATCTCCTGGTTCTTTCTGAGTCTGAACATGAGATGAAGAAAACCTCAGATTAGATCATGTTTCTTATTTATTTCACAAAACCTAAAACAAAACAACAAAGCACAGCTGTATTCTGTTCTATTCCTCTAAAAGGAAATAAAAAAAAAAGGTCAGTAGCAGTCAGGTACTACATTTTTTTTTTCACTTTACTGTTCCGGTGCATGCACGTGTTTGTTGACAAAATACCAAGCAGGAAAAACTTCAGCAATAGAGACGCAATCGTTGCTTTAGAAATCATCCATCTGGGCAGGGCTTTAGAATAATTTCCAAACAACTTTAATTTCATATTTTCTACAGGGAGAGTGATTATTCACAAATAAAAAACATTCAAAGCTGTTCCTAATCTTCCACTAGTCCCCCCAAAAAATCACCCCAAGGTGATGCAAACAAAAATGCAAACAAATTCCATGATCTCCGTCTCAGACTCAGCAGGGTAAATGTTAAAAATAATGATGAGAGAATTAAAAAAATATTCTGGTGTTTTTAAAAGAGTTGCAGGAGAAAAAATTTGTTCTCTTCAAAGAATATGGCAAAATACCAGGTTTGTAAAGGTTTATTTGAACAAACCACAAGACTAAATCCTGCTAAAATCAAAGTCAAAATTTCCCATTATTTTCCTTAACATTTCTTGGTTTAAACATTTGATTTCTTTACTTTGCTCTATTGTGAATAAAATATGCAAATCATTGCATTTGGTCAATAATGTACATTTTATGCAATGTCCCAACTTTTTAGGAATTGGGGTTGTAAAGCGTTTATATTCATTACAAGAAAGACAATTCACCAATCGAAATAAACAAAATTAAGCAGTAACAATCAAAGACAAGAGAAAATCTTGCAAGTAAAAAAATCTAACTTTTTGTGATACTTCAATGTCAACTTACCAGAGGGTTGGGGTCCAACAGTTGGGTAAAAACGTATCTCATAAAAACCATCATGTGTGCTGGTCGTGATTTCAACAACTCAATATCCTGGAATGGACCATCCATCTACAAAATAAAAGATTCAAAATGTAAGAGAGAGTGAGATGCAACTATGAGTTCCATCCATTTGTCCATCTATCCATCCATCGTTTATTGACCGTGAACCAGCTGTGACAGCCATCTCTTCTGGGAGAATTCCAAGGTGTTCCCACTTCAGCTGAGAGACTCAACTCTTTATCAGATACCCAAACCACCTCAACTGACTCCTCCTGGAGAAGCATTGGCTTAACTTGGAGTCTCTTCTGGATAAATGTTCATGTTATCTCTAAAGGAGAACCCAGCTACTCTCATTTTGACTGCCTGTATCGGAGTTCTACCCATAGCTTGTGACCACAGGTAACGGTTAAAACGTAGTTCGACTGGTAAACAAAGAGCCTAGCTTTGCAACTTAGATCCCTTTTCACCACAATGGACAAGCACAGAGTGTGCAATACTTCCCTCGTGATTAAAAGCAAGAGACACTAAAACTCCTGCTTGAAGTGAGGGCAGTTCCCCATTTTCCAACTGAGGAACGTGGCCTCAAATTTGGTGGTGCTAATCTTCATCTCAGCTGTTTAACACTTGGTAAATGGTAAATGGACTGTACTTATATAGTGCCTTTCTATCCAACCAGGATACTCAAAGTCCTTCCCACTACAATCGGTGTCCTCATTTACGCATTTACACAGCACTCTATTAGATCTCTACAAAGCTAACATGTACAATAAACTATGGAGACTAATCATACACTGATGACATGATGACACCAACAGGACTACATCACCTGCAAATAACAGCAACAGAATCTTGAGGCCACCTGACTCCTTCCACCCTCTGGCTGCACAGAGCAGATCAGTCCATACAACGTACAGAAACTGTGACAAAAAGCAGCCCTGGAGGAGTCTCACTCTCACCCTTGAGAGGTCCAACTTACTGCGAACAATGCTAACCAAACTCTTAAGTCATTTAGGGATTAAATGTCCCGAAGTAGTGGACCCCCAATCCCATACTCACAAAACACCAACCCCAAGGTACCTTGAGAAACACAATTGAATGTATTCTCCATGTAGAATGGTTAGGTAAACTCCCATGGCCCCCCAGAACCTTAATGAGGGTAAAGAGCCGGTCCACTGAGCCTTGGCCCTCCGATACTCTGAAACTATCTTTGGAGTCCTTCCATTTAACAAGGCTTGATAAGACTTCATCTGGTGTGTTCAACACCTAATCTGAGGATGGTTGCCACAAGAGGCCCCAACATGTTGCATTTTTACCTGGCATCTGATCTAAATCACCAACAAGTGGTCATCAGTTATCAGTTCTGCTTTTCTCTTCACCCGAATGTCCAAAACATACAGCCACGTATCAGATGCCATAACTATAAAGTTTACCACTGATTTTTGGATGAGAGTGCTCTGGTGCCATGTTTAAAAATGGTGGTTGATATGAATAAAGCACAACTAGCACAGAAGTCAAACGACAGGCCACTGCTCGGGTTCAGATTAGAGAAATCATTTTCTCCTGATCACACCCCACCAAGTTACAGAGTCACTACCAACGTGGGCATTATAGCCCACTGGCAGAAAAGGTGTCATTTTATTTTCTAAGAGCCATACTTGGTAAGCCAGTGTCAGAGCATTAAGGCTCCTGCCACCCATAGCACAATGCACCTGACCAATAAAGGCCCCTCCTGTAAGCAGGGGGCCCACAGACAGGTAAACTGATGTTTACTCGGGCTGGGTCTCATGCGTAGAGGTCCAGTCCTCAGGCCTGGCTGTAGGTTGGTAACCCAGGTCAAGGCAAAGGACACTAATCTCCTTGTTTTTTAGCATCCATACAAGTGTTGTGAACAACTGTGACATTAGTAATAAATAGGACCATTTTAAACAAACCTCATTTAAAGCATAACTATCTTCTTCATCTTCGTCCTCTGGGCTGATGATCTGGGCTTTTCCACCCTTGAACACACACACAGATATAAACAAGAATAAAGTCAATTGGTTTCATTTTCAAATAAATAATTCAGTCAGTTTCACTAACATTTTAAACATTAATTGAAGATGTGCAAACAAAAAATGATAGAGCAATATTTTTAAGCGGATCAATACTTAATGTCCTTCAGGTTATATGTGGAAGAATGATTGACATGACCTAAAACTTAATAATCCCAAACTGTCTCTATCTCACCGTGTCAGAGAGGGTGTGTGTGTCCGAGCTCTGGCGTCTGTGATGGGGGGTCCTGAAGGTTAATGAGGGGGAGGAGTAAGGACTCTCAATGGCCTGGGGAAGGAGGCGGAGGGGAAGTAAAGGAAGAGCGAGGAGCAGATGAGGGGAACGGGATGGATGGTGGATTGTGTCACATGCACAAACAAAAACATTCGACCTGCTCCTCATCTTACAAGATGAGATTTCAAGTCTTACCTCCATTTCGCCTTCACTTATGTCCATGGAAAGTCGTCCTGTCAAAAATCAAAATGCATTTTTAACAACTTGATACATGAAACTTATTCTCCCAAACATTTGTAGCGTATAAAACATTGGATGGATTGAGACTGATTAGAACAGTAATACAAATGCAATCAAATGAAAAAAAATGCACAAATACAAACCTTCTCCTGCAAGGACGTAGCTTGTCACAGATTCTGATCGTGTTCCACCCTGACAAGGCAAAATAAAACTTTAACTATGTATTACACAAACAAGATCATGGGACAAATATGGCAGCTGATCAGAAAAAAAACAAATAGGGATAAATATTAAAAAAACCACCTGACAACAAAATATCTGACTGAAAATAGGGTTACAAAGTAGGGCAGTTACACGGTCCACTGGAGTAGCAAAAAGTAGCAAAAGTACCGTCCTTCAAAACTCTGCTGTAATTTAATCCTATACAAATAAGTTTAAACTCAACACAGAGTGTATTTTCTAACTAACCTATCAAAAGCTTCCTAATTCAAAAAGGTTGTGTAGTGAATTTACAAGTTAATGTTACAATCAGAGCCAAAAAAAATGGATATCATGCTCACCAGATCCTGTTGAATCTTGACTCTAACTTGGTGAGCTCTCCTCTTGGCGCGTTCAATCTTCTCCTCCAGCGATGGTGACCAGTTTCTCAACTGTTCATCCAACAAGTCCTGCAAATAAAGTCAAACTTTATCTGTTATCAACAGCAGACATAAGGCACAAAATCCATGGAATGAAAAGGAGAAGTCTGGACTGAAACAACTAGTTTGTTTTAGTATACACACCTGTAGTTCAGCCTCTTCCTGCTCCAGCATCTTCCTGAGTATATCACTTGCATGTTTTTGCACTACTGGATCCTAAACATTAAGATTTTTCACAAGAACAATAATTTTTCTATCTTATTCACAGACTGATTTTTTTAGGATTAGGTGTTTGGTCTTGCTACACTGACAGTAAAAAAATGTTAATTAGTTTCACTCACCTGTAGCGGTTTAGGCCCAGTGATTCTTTGGGATGGGGTGCTACTCGGTCCAGTAGGTAAAGGTGGAGGTGGAGGGGGGGCAGCCTCTCCACTCATAGAGGTTCTGTGATTGGGTGAGAGATCAGAGGGGAGGGGCTCCGAGAGGACAGAGGGTGGTGGACCTTGTAGTGTCAGGGCGACATAAGTTCCAGCTATAAGACAATAAAAAAAATGAACAATTAGATAAATGAAGGGTTTAAAAACAACAATTGGGCTCATTTTAAACTTACATTTTATGAGTTTCACCACCTCCTGATGCGACATGGAGGACACCAACGAGCCATTCACCTGAGAGACACAAATACATTTAAAACAGGACGAAAACACCACCTACCAGTTTTAACTCAACGAAAAGCAGTAAAAACCTTGATGATTCGGTCCCCCTCCTGAACCCCGGCCTTGACCGCCGCTCCACCTGAGGAGTACAGACACAGAGTGAAACTCATGCAGAGGTCAAATCAAACAGATTATATAAAAAAATATTAAATCCAAACATTTAAAAGCATTTCTGAAACGTCTATCTATCTAACAACATCTTCTCAGATGCTGCTCAAATGGGCTCTGCTGGTACTTCTCCTATGAAGAATAAGGAAGTTTAAAAGTATTTCCCCTTTCATCATCTTTGGGAATGTGAGACAAACTAAGACATGGCCATAGAAGGACATTCTTTAAACAACTTTTATATTATACGTGCAGACAGAGACAGAGTGGTAAAACTAAAAGAGGTAGGGACTGTTTTAAGGCCCTGTCACACTATAATGTTTAGACACCTTAAGTCAACTTTTTAAAATCTTCTCCAGCACTAGGCAAGCCAAGGCTGGGGAAGATTATTTATATAAAACATTTCAGTGACAAGACAATTCAAAGTGATTAACATGATGAATATATAGAGAAATACATTACACTGGCATAATAGAGGATTTTAAACAGCAGAGTCCAGATTAAAAACAGAATGCTGCCTCTCTATGTTTGGGTTTGATTCTGGGGATAAGGAGTAGACCTGAACCAGAAGACCTGAGTGGTCTGGAAGATTGATGTGTGTGTTTTGGTGCGGAGCCCTTCGGTGATTTATAAATTAACAGAAGTATTTTAAAATCTATTATCTGAGATACAGGGAGCCAATATAAGGACTTTAGAACTAGGTCCTTTACGATAGGCAATAAACCAATAAAATGCATAATAAATTAAAATTAGGTCGATTAAAAAAAAAAAGTAGGCAGATAATTTTCAATTGCTTGCTTGTTTTTTTTCTTCATGTCACCCTCTTTTCTACTCAGTGTAGGGTGGTGTGAACTCTGGCATCAGGTGCATGGTCTCTAACCTCTGTAGCATGAGAGCCCCGTGAACAGGCATTTAGCTAGAGGAGCCTCTTCGGTTTTTTGACGCCTTCTTTCAGTTGGCGACTCCTCAGGACACCGTGGAGGCTGTCTTTTCCACAGTACGAATCTTGGGTTCGCAGAGAGTTGGTATTTTTTTTATTACTAAGTAAATTAAGTAAACTTCCATAATCCTTGTAAGCAGCACATGGGCGATCGCAATGATTTTATAAAGCAAGAGGAAGACACACAAAGAATAGGTGGTGCCGGCTTTGATAGAGTAGGTGGGCAGTGCTGTTGCAGATTCAGCAGCTGTTGTGTGCTGTTTACACAAACCTCTTTCACGGTCCATCCATAACTACACAACTTTTGTAAACTTCTGCAAATTTCATAGGCGGCATGAGGGTGACAGCAGTTACTTTATGAAGCCAGTGGAAGACACAAATTGTGCCAGCTTGGATAGAGTAGGTGGGTTGTGTTATTGGGTTTTGTTTTCCCAATCTCCATTCCAGCTCTCTTTGTATCTTTTTTTACATACATAAATTTCATAAACCTCTATAAGCAGGGGTGTGTGTGTGTGTGTGGGGGGGGGGGGACCCCTACTATGTGGGGACCATTTCTGGCATACACCCCTTTTTTTGGGGACCAACTTATGTACTTATGGGAACCTAAGTCTAGTCCCCATGGGGGGAAATGCTATTGGTGGGTCTGGAGTTAGGTTTAGGACTAAGGTGTGAATTAAGTTTAGGTCAGATTTAGGATTAGGTATGTACCTGTGAGGTTAGGTTTAGGGGTCAGGGTTCAGAAATTAATGGAAGTCAAGTCAATGCAATGTCCCCATAACAATAGCTGTACAAGACTTGTGTGTAACCCCTGTATGTGGGGTGGGGGTGTATTATTATATTAGATAAAATTGTCTCCAAACGATTTAGTTTATCGCAATCATTTCTGATGCAATTTATTGTCCAGTAAAATATGTTATCATCCCAGGCTTGTTTAGAACTGGTTCTACTTATTTAGTTTTAGTGAGGACGCAGGCAGCGTTCAAAATCAGCTGCAGCTGTCTGATGAACTTTTTTAGGCTGTGAAGACACTGTTACGATAATCAATCTGACTAAAGATAAATTTATAGATGAGTTTTTCAAGAACTTGCTGGGTCGTCAAACCCTTTAATCCAGGAAATGTTCTTCAGGTGACAAAGTTCACCAATGTTGTGTATCAACAACCAATGCAGCTCTGCAGCAGCCAAGCTACAAACACACCTTACTTACATGGTAACTCTGGATTTTAGTAACACCACTAAAGGTATGTTCACACTGCAGATAAAAGCTGCCCTAATCTGACGTTTTGTTGCTCATTTGTGACCCATAGAGTTGTTATGACAGTCTAAATGTGACAAATCAGTTTGATTTTAATCCGACCCAAGTTTTCAGACGTTTTTCAAATCGACCTCAGTCTGAACAGTCACCTCACATTTCATTCCACTTTTACACCATTGTTGCAGTTTAAAGCTTAAAACTCTGCACGTTTTCAGCAGGGGTGACACCAACATATGATACTACCGTTGGTGTTAAATCATATCAACACTAGCATGATGGGATCAATACTTAAGTTTGTTTCACTTCTCTACTTTCAGTCGCTCCCATCTCAAAAATGAAATTCTATGCGAGTCTGTATGAAGCAGCAGGATCAAATGTAAACACTGAACAAAAAAAAAGGCAAATAGTAAATTTAGTTGGTTGATTGCACAACTTCAGAATCCATCCATCCATGCTAACGTATGTAGCATCCATATTTGCTTCTGTAAACACAGCATGCTGTGCGACGTCACGTCTTCTGAGCATGTGGGTCACTTCAGGGATGTGGACTGTTCAGTGGAGTCTGATGGAGTCACTTTCAAATTATAAAGTGAATAACCACTCAAAAAATCCTAATTGAGCCTTAAGACCTGTAGTGTGATGTCGATTTATAATTATACTCCAACAACACACCTTTTTGTTCTATATTAAGAATGCTGCATTTAAATTGAGTTCATAAAAGGTATTAAAGTAAAAATGCCTTTTTTATTATTTCAAGTAGTTCTGACTAAAATTAAAGTAAAAACAGAGGAAGACGGTTCACTTGTGTTTTTGACAACTTGTAATTTGACACAGGTCTGCAGTTTCCACCAGCAGAGAGCTGCAGGTTTTAATGATTTTACTTTCTGTTTTAATGTTTTCATTTCTTACACACAAACTGAACCATTCATATGCTCGTCAAAACACAGCTGCAAAGAATACATCCTTGTGAAACCAATTGTGGTGCAACAATGTTTATTTTGGTTGCCCCTCTGCTTATGCCTGGGTCAGAAAAAGAGCTACATTTATCTTGTTAGGGCCATTTTATATAACAAATCTACTATCATAGTTTGTGATTTGATAAGAAGCCTTCAAAGTCATAAAATGAACACAGCAGGTAGATGATTAAATAGAAATGATACTGTGAGCATTTCCAGTTTTGTCCTTGACTGTCAGGTTAGGTGGCTTTACCTAAGATGATAAAAAGACTTATTTATATAAACACTTAACAATACACTGGAGTTGTTGAAAACTATTTTTTTTTCCTTTTTTTAACTAAGAGACTTCTGCTTTGAGAAAAACAAAACAGTGCATAATAAAAAAACGTGTCTCACCTGGTCTAACATTCTGCACAAGCTTGACTCTCTCTCCACACACGGTGAAGCCGAACCCAAGCTGGTCCTTCTGCACGACCACACACCGGTGCACAAGACCAGCACCTGTTCAGGAGGATTAAAACCTCAGTTTGACATGAAATGACCACCGAATGGACTAAATCTCTTGATCTAGACGCAATAGAAAAGCTTAGAATAGGAAGTTAATTGTACTCTCAGTGGAGACGTCTGTGGTCAGCTCTCTTTGCTGGCTGGCAGAGGATCTGCGATCCGAGTCCCCAGTCGTCAGACTGCTGAGCCTGTTTGAGGGACAAGAAACAAGATAATCTGTTGGAGTGAAATGATGCCAAACAGGCCAATTTAGAAGACAAAAATGCTCCGTGAGGGCCGACTGTAGTGGAAAAGCAGAACTCTGAGGGCAATATATTCTGAAAGGGATAGTCACAGGAAGAGAGCAGACTAAAGAAAAGATCAAAGAAGACGTTGCTGCTCATAATGAGTAGCAGAAAATGAGGATGGATTCAGATGAGAAAGGCCATAGATTAGAAAGAGTAAGAAAATGAGATAATGGACATTAAGGAAGCAGCAGATAGAAAAACTCACCAAGCAGCAAAAGGGCTGAAAGCGAAGCGTGGCGGAAAAGAAGGAAACACAAAAAGGACACAAAAGAGAGAAATTCACACAGAGAACTGATCGAGAGGGAACAGTTCAGTCATCATAATTTTCTTTGCTTCATTTACAAAACAATGAAAGCAGACAAAACTCCAGAGGATGCATCAAAGACTTTAAATTTGGACTTTGGAGGAACGCACAATCATTTAAAGGCATTCAATGGCTTAAGGGTCAACTTTTACAAAACTTGTTCCAAATGTAAAACAACCTATTAGGACTGCAGGCTGTGATGTTCATTCAGACAGTAATAAGGGCAACCAAATTAGAACTTGAGGCAGTTTGTTTTTTGTAAGCAGGATTACTAATTTATCATGTATTTATGAAAAGCACCAGGAAAGTGGGAATTGTAAATATAAGAGGTAAAAAGAAGTAAGAGAGCGTAGATAACACAAGGTTTTAAACAACTTTTAAAGACAATGACACACGGAGACCCATTTACCTGTGGTCAGTCTGTAAGAAGGATGGAACAAGTGGAAGAACTAGTTTCTGAATCAATAAACATCACCAGGAAATGTGGCTACGGGGAAATGAGGCGTGTTCTAAAACGTTTGTTAAAAAATACGGTATTGGAATACAACTTTTTTTTTATTGCAACAACCTACAAAAATCCATTTTCTTGAATTCAATTCTAAAATACTTTATTGATTCCAAAGGAAAATAACAGTTCAGAACAACCCATTCAAGAGAACAGGTTCCCCTTGATCCCTTGGATCTCACAGTCAGTTTCCATCAAGCTATAGACAAATTCGGGGATGTGGGGTCGGCTGTGGCAGAGTGGTTAGGAGAGTTGTCCTGAGTTCGATCCCCTGTTCCAGCTGTTGTGTCCTTGGGCAAGACACTTCACCCCAATGCCTCTGATGTGTGTCCCATCAGTGTATGAATGTGATTTAAAAGCACTGATTAGTCTCCATAGATGAGTGTACATGTTAGCTTTGTAGAGATTTTGTAGAGTGCTGTGTGAATGGGTAAATGAGGACACAGACTGTAGTGTGAAGCGCTTTGAGTATCCTGGTTGGATTAAAAAGGCGCTATATAAGTACAGTCCATTTGCCATTTATGAACAACTTCTACCAGCAAATACCAACCAGGATGGGAAAAATCAGTCTTACTAGTTTTTGCTTTTCAAATTGATTTTTTTTTGGCACAAAAGATAAAAGTGCATTTTTGAAGCTAAAGGAGTGTTTAAAATAACTAGGGATGCACGATATATTGGCATTAACATCGGTATTTGCCGATATTGATCATTTTTTTAGAATATCGGTATCAGACTGATAAGTAAAACTGGGTCAATATTAAAGTTTGATATTAATTTCCCACATACTATTAGCTTTGTGTTTCTGTTTTTGGAGGGGAAATGGTTGGTCGAGTGGTGTCTGTTTGATCATGATAGTGAGAATGACGTTGCACAGCCAGAAATAACTGAGGTAGAGCGCCATCTCAGTGGTTTGGTAATTTTTTATGGTATTTAAAAAATACACAAGTGTATTTGTGCGTATATATGAGTAATTTGAATGTTTGTGTATTATATATAACACCAATAATAATATTGGTTATCGATTTTGGCTGAAATTTTCATATCTAAGTGTAACTATCCCCCGCTATGAAAGCATAACCCAGCCCCCAGGCAAATTTGAAAAATGCCAACAAAGTAGGCGGTGCCAAGAGATACTGAGGGGCACAGCCTAAAGTGTGGGGTGGGCAAGGAGTTGTGGTCAGGACAAGGGAACATGACAGCTAGCTTCATTTGACAGTAGGCCTGTCACGATAACATATTTTACTGGATGATAAATTGTCTCAGAAATGATTACAATAAACAATAATGTTGTCTGGAGACCAGTTTAAATTAATACAATGATATACTTGCAGGATTAAACATCAACAAACAGATTTATCGAGAGAATATTGAAGATGACGCTGAACAGCAACTTTGTAGTTAGTTTAAAAAAATATTGAACCACAAAGAGCATAGCTAAAGTAAGTGAATTCAGTTTGTTTTGTGACTGATATGAGGCAGACCATGCATCAGTCTCCGCTTCATCCCAGCTGAGTTCTGCTTTACACAGTTCATTTCTGAAGGCGAACATGTGAGGGGGACCTGGCCGGCTTTTCCATGGAAACATGGAGAATGACCAAACCGACGCAGGTAGTTTCACAGCAGTGGAGGATTTTTCACCCCCCATCATCACTGGAGGTTCAGAGAGGTTTTGTGGAGCTCAAGCCACTGGCTCAAAACGCTGACTCAGCGAGGCCAAAAACCGATGCCGCCAAACCAATTGAAGACAGAATAGGTGTTCAAATGTTCAAAGCAGCAACAAACTTTCATCGAAGTGCTCGCTGTTCTAACTCCTGACTCGCTGCAGGGGTGTGTGTCTGAGTAAAAGGCTGGAGATGTTATGTAGACCTGAACTAAGCTGTGCAGTTGTAACAAATAGGGAAATTCAGCTGCAGTAACCACAGTTTAGCCTATAGAGGGCAGCAGTAAAATGATTTTAGATTGAATATTGCTGAGTTAAACCAATTTACACAAAAATGTCAACATTTGCACAGAAATAAGATAATCCCCGTAAGGCCCAGTTTAAGTAGTTTATCTGCAAACTAAAGTTATTTTGGGGTTTAGTTACACTTTAACTTACTTTGTTTCCTGGTTCAGACCAAAGCACAAACCCTGCTTTGTTTTGATGATAAGGTCAGCATTTTAACATTGAACCGCTGCTTGATAAAAAGAAAAACTGCTAAGCATTTATTTTTATATTTTAATCACACAATTGGACCACTTTTTGTATCAGAATAAACAAACTTTTAAAATAATGATGCTCAGTAATTTAAAACATGGGTTGTTTTTTCCCTTACACAAATGTAAAGATAAGGAAGTAAACCGTGTTCTCTGCATTTCTACCAAAATAACAACAGTTCCTGTGTTAAAGGGACAGGTTTAAGTTTTGTGAAGTGTTGATCTCTGCTGTAGACAGTTTCTCAGTTTGGAGAATGGAGATGATCTACATCAGGTAAGATTTAACTCTTCATATCTTATAATCTGTGAAGGCTGAAGAGACTAAGATAGATCTTAAAATTGAAAATGACTAATTAATAATAGCGGCAGTCATGATTAGAAACCCAAATATTGGGAATCAATGCATCTTATTGAAAAATATATATATATATTTTTTTTTAAGTAGGAGTAATTGAAATACAGTTAAAATTAGTCAGATAGGTGGAATATGTTGAATGAGAATGCATAAATCTGGTCCAAGAAACTGATCATTATCAAACTTATTAAATGATAATGCATACTAGAGGGGTGACAAATTTGAGTCCAACTACACCTTTTTATGTCTTGTGTCTGACTCAATGAACCAGAGCAGCCGAATGAAATTCGATGCCACAGATGTTCAACCTGCAGACGCCACTAAGCTGCTCCAACGCCAACTCCTCACTAGACAGTTGTTCTACCTGAACAGGTGGGCGTTTTTGGCTCATTTGCCAGCCTGCTGTTACAGGATATATACATATGCAGCAGTGGAAAGACCTGGACACAAGTAACATCACACCAGGGACAACACACCATGAAAGACACAGGAAGGACACACGATACAGACAAAGATGCATCACATGTGATGAAAGAGGTGATGTGCTAGACCAGGGGTGTCCATTCCTGGTCCTTGAGGGCCGTTATCCTGCATGTTTCACCTGTTTCCCTGCTCCAGCACATGAATAAATGATTGAATTATCTCTTTAGGTTCTGCAGAAGCCTATAAATCATCCACTTAATCAAACCAGGTTTGATGGAGCACAGAAATCTCTAAAGCATGAGGGATGGTGGCCCTCGAGAACAAGGTTTGGACACACTAAACATGCACAGAAGAATCTAGACATTTGAGTAATAAAAGTTTAAAAAATGCATTACAAATATAAACCATGCAGTGTGCACAAAGTATTTTCCAAAATGCCCTTTCATCACCTCTGAAGTTAACCTGTCTGACTTGTTTATTGTTTATTCACAGCCTAAGTGGATCTGTCTGATAACGCTCCCAAATTAGTTGTTGGACTAGACCTAAGTTTCCGTATGCAAGGCCTCTGGATGTGCTGCAAAACCTAGAAACCGTACGTTAGTTTACGGATGTTAGGCTCCGTACCTGTCCAGTGTGGATGTGGGCTGGCGGAGGCTCATGTCTGCTTCCTGGAGTGAGAGTGTCACTGGGCTTCTTCTATCTTCATCACCATCTTTCCTCTTCAACTTGACATCCACACAATAGGGCTCTCTGTTGTTCTTTGATCAGATCTTTAAGGGACTCAGAAGCTGGTTCAGATCAAACAGACTGTCCCTCATGTTCCCATACACACCAGTAGTTCCGGTACGAGTCAATACTTCAAAATTAATGTGATTTCTAAAACAAATCTCTTCAGTTTTCACCTGCTAGTGGTTAAATATATAAAGCAGAAGCTTGTAGTGGATTAATATGGAAGTTTAGGTGTAGTGGCAACAGATTAAAAATGGTCTCTTTCCTCAAGGCTCATCAATCATGAATGAATCACTGCGCAGCAGATCAACAGCATCAATGCCTTTAAATGTCAGAGCATCTACATCATTACAAGGTAAGCTTAATTGGACTCCTTCAGCACCTCTGATTGAACTACTGATAATATCACAGGATTAACTTGAGTATATTTAGTGTTAACTTACAACCAACCATCGACACAGTCAGACTTGTTTACATGAGGAGCTCTGAGCAGATGTCTCAATCTAAATAATCCTCTGAGCTCAGCTGACTTTCCCCGTTTTTCAATCGTATTACATTGGCTATGCTCACAGTTATACTACAAACGCTGTTTACTTGTCTAATAACTAATATTTACGGCGTCCCACTTCATTCAGCCAACGCTAGCTTGCTGAAATCCCAGCTCCGAGTAGGCCTCCTCCGACCAGCGGCATTGCGTTGAGTGGTCACGCCGACCTCAATCGCCGCGTCCCCGCCTTGCAGCAGCGACGACCAGAGGACAAGCTAACTGGCTAACCGGCTATCACTGCGAAATGAAAGCACAGCATGGCTTCGGCTACATGAGGACAAATTGATATAAAAGTGCTCGACGCCCTCCGGTTTGATGTATATTCAAGTCTGTTATATTCAAGAGTCCAGTTCTGGTGCAAATTCAGACACAAAATAGTTGCATGTAAGCGAGTTACGTGCTGGAAGGCATTCCTCCTTTAGAGCTCCACTACAGTAGCAGGTCTTCTTCTTAAAACACGGATACAGTCTGGGTTTATGTTCCATTCGAGGTATTCCAAGTGAATCCTGAGTTATTTATAATCCTCGTTTCGCATATATTCATTGCCTTTACAATCCCAGCTAAAACAAATTGTGGCGTCTGCTACTGTTATCTTGATGCCCCGACTGCTGATCCAAACATCATCTCTTCAAAGATCAAAGTTCAAACAGCGCCCTCGCCTGGATAGAACAAGAAACTGCAGACAGCTTCTCACA
>JARVJO010000001.1:4121210-4134772 GCA_031762555.1 Cynodonichthys magdalenae
TTACTAATAAAATTCCTTAAAATTGATAATATTATCACTACTAAAGGTTTTTAAGTTGGCTCATACACTAGATTTGAACAAATATCTCCATACTGCTTTTTTAATTGTGGAGCATTTTCGTGTTACACAGCTGTTTAAATGTGCTCTTTAGTCAGTGTAAAATGTTGGATTTAGACATCAACTTGACATGAATGAACATTGCTTAAAACCAAGCTATATACTTTAAAATCCTTTAGAGCTGCACTGAACCCATGCTATAACTATGATGTAAAACCTGCCATCTTATATGGTGCAGATCAAGTTTCAGTTCGATATTAATGCTGAATGATTGCCATTTTAATAAGATTTATTTAAATGACTAGTAAAAGTTTAAATTTACAATGTCACAGAGATGCATCGTCAGCACACAGCCTGTATTGTCAATGCTTCTGTGTTAAACTGACAAAAACAAATATATAAACGTGTCTTTCTACTGTATTAACTACTTAGATGCTGTCATTGTTTCAGTTCTCAGGAGATTATGTTTTTTACTGATACTAATGCTACAACATCAACATCGGAAACTGAAACAGTAGATAAAGATGTTTGGACCGTGAACCAACCATATCAATCAGAGGTAATGTACCAGTTGAACTCTACATTTTGCATGTTTTTCACACTTTTGTTCTGTGTTTTACATGTTTTCATTTGTTTGTGTGTTATAAGCAGTTTACATATAAGAACTAAAGCGTTAAAGCTAAATGTGGTGTAATTTTAGTCAGAGAGATTTGTGTAAAGCTCTGTTTACACAATGCAGTTTTTATGTCAAACTATACTATTTTTGCTGTATTTCAGACTTTCGTGTTCACAACAACAGGGGTCATTTACTCTCACTCTAAATCTTTTTGATTCCGGGTCTCAGATTGGAGGATTATGAAAATGGATAACATCGTTGTGAAATTGCATTTGTGCACTACGGACAGCTGCAGTCAACAGTTATTCTGTGCGTGCAGATAAACAGTAACAATGGTGCACAACAGAGTGCTGTTTGTGATGTTTACCCGTTTCAATGTGTGGGAGCAACCCAACCTCAGCCTTGCTCCAAACAAACATTTCTGTACTCATTACTTTGGATGTAACTGTTTTCATGCTTGAGACTGAAGAATCTGCTCAAATTTAAACATCCCACCATCAACTAGTGACCTGTTGCTTGGTAAGAAACTTTACAGTATCGAGGACATTGTTGCCACAAAACAAAATGTGCATTGTGGACCTCACCCATTAATCGTTGCTGCACCTTGGTAGCACCCCTGCTTCATGCAAACATTATTAAACCTTTATATCACTGTATGTTTTGCATTACAAACTAAATCAGCAGAAATATTACAATATTTGTACAGGAAGTACCCCAAGCTGTGGCACTGGAAGTGCTACAGCTAGCTGCAACTACCACTATTTGTAGTTTAAAGCCAAAGATAAAGTATAAAATATAATGTATTGAGAAATTGGCAGCTACGTGAAGGTTTATAGGGGTAATTGTAAAACCAGGGACAGCAGGAAGGTTAAGATGGTCGCACACTTGAACTCTATTCTTCCGAACTGTGGCCATTCAAATAATTTTTTATAACAAGTAATTCTTCCCTGATTTTCCACAGAACTCCACTCCAAAATGTTTGAACAATCTCCATACAATGATACAATGATGGAACAATTAATAAAAAAAAGCCATCCTGCATTTTGCATTTTAGCTGGTCACAACATTGTAGCTATAGCTTTCTGAAATTAGCAGCAGCATCCTCAAAGTCTGCTAAACAGTTCCAGTGAGACAAGTGACACAAAAACAACTCTAACCAACAACTATAACTCTAATATATGTATATATACCCCATTGTTAACGGGGGAATAGATTCTGAGGTGAGGAAGTGTTGACCTTACTTGGCTTGAAGAGGACTGTCGTTTTTACTTTAACAGGCGATAGTTTCAACATTACCAAATATGGTCATGTAAAGGGCGTGGCCTGAATTCCGCTTTGATGCTGTTGCTGCCTAGTCGAGTGAACGCACGGGAACTTACCAAGGATTTTTGGGCAAGAGATATGATCAATAACTCCAAGACAAAACATCGGTAAGATCCCTCTAGTCGAGACACATGTTTAATTTTCGTATGAAGACGTTATTAAGAAGTTTAGTCGGCTTTGATTGGGATTTATTTATGGAACAATGGGCGCGGTATGTCCGCTATTTGGGACGGGAAATAGTTTATCACTGAAATGCCTGGTCTCTTTAGCAGAATAAATCCTTGTATGTTTAATTACCAGGCATCATAACTGTAAAACTAATGGAAAATGCAATAAGTCGGCTTTGAGATGAGTTCAGATAAGTAGATTTAAGGTTTCTTTTCATTAGTGAACATGAGCAGCTGTATTTATGAAGATATTTATAGTAGAGGGGGCCTGCAAAATTTCTACAGAAACAATATATTGCATGAATACCTTCTGCATATACCGTCAAACCTATGAAACCAAAAGGAGGTTTCCTGACTGCAACAGAGGCCACAGTCATCAACCACATCTTTTTCAGTGTTCACAGCAGCTTAACACTCTTTTTCTTTTTTCTTTTTTTTTTAATGCTCAGCAAAACTCCTTAAAAACTCAAGAATGTGTTAGGCTTGTGTCCAAAAGGAGGGGTGTGGATGAGAAATACTTCAGAATCTAAATAAAACTGTGGCTGGGGGTGGTGGTGTTAGTGGTGGGGGTGGGGGGGTTACTCTAAATCAATAAACTGGGTCTGTTTTATTCATATTAAGTGTTTTATTACTTCTCTTTGCTTTGGTTCATTATAAAATCAGCTCCTCAGAGCTGCTTCCTGGGTGTGTATGTTTCATTACACAGAACAGGAAATAAGACACTGAACTCAATGGCTAACGAAATTACCAATTTTCAGGTTGAGCGGAGGCAGCGTGTACCACAGAGGACACACTGCCATAAAATATAAAATTATCTGTTGCAGCGGAAGTGGAAAGATGTCGTTTGATCTGTTGCCACAATATCTGGGTGTTTCAGGTTAAACCCACCAAACACAGATGGGAGGATAATGTAAACTCCAATGAAGCACTAAATCAGTTCAAAATAATCCTAAAATATAGATTCTGTAGGTTTTGTGTGTTTGTCCTGCAGACTGGTTTTTATAATTTAGGTGAATGAGGAGCATCAAGGAGACATCAAGACATAAAAAGTTATTAAGAATTAACATCTCACTTGTTGATAGCTCTTTAAATTACTTTAATTTGAAGAATTAGGGTTAAATTCTGACAGGCTGATGAGCCAAATGCATATAAGACCAAAGTGGTTTGCTGCTGTTATCTATAAAGTATTAATTCTTCATATCCTTTTAGTCCTTAGGCAAGGGTGTGTCACTGTGCGGACACACACACACACACACACCATTACTGAACTCCTCTGGTATTTTCATATACCCTAGCATCCAATCTTTTACAAAAAGCATGTTAACAGACCCCTTTTTTCATTGTGACCATCAGTTAGGGGCACAGAAAACTTAAATGCCAATAACTTTGCTATAAATCAACCAAATTTTATAAACAAGGTATCAGCAGATTCATATTGATTAGCTCTTTGATTTACATGACATTTCATGAAACAAATATGCACTCGATGATGTCATCAAGAGGGTCACAACCCTGACAGAAGATGAAAATGATCATCTTTTATCGGAATTTACCATACAGCCTCTAAGTATTTAGGATCCGCTTCAGAAAAAGGCCTGTTAACAAAACAGGGACCAGATTTTGACCACATCCCTACTCCTTGTGTGCACAGTTCAGCATTTGAGGGATGTGAAACTTACATGTAGATTTCTTCACTATGTAAGTCGATAATGTCATGAATCTGGTGTTAAATGATAGATATTGACTTGGTCTCTCACTTAGATGTGCTTTTGTTGATTTTTTTATGCAACAGATCGTGTTACCAGCCAGGGGTAAAAATTAACACGTACCATTGGTGAACATTCAGAAACAAGTGTTTATTGAACTCGAAAGGCTTTCACAGAATTATTCTTTGAACAGCTTGAACTTTAACCCTTGTTAGAAATGGTTGATGTAAAATTTGAGAAATTATTGTATCAATTTAATACAGCTTTATGTCCAATAGCATGTGCCAAACCTGTCACTCTCACACCAGGTCTTCAGGTTAAAGGTCAAACCCTATCTCATGGACTATGCACAAAACCCCACTTCATAATAGTTAAAACCTTTTCTAAGTGTGAAATTGAGATTTCTTTTATTTCCTAGCCTCCAGTTTTTGCCAATCTTTTGGCTGAATTAAGAAACTAATATATGTTATCTAAGTTATCTTTTGTCTAAATTTAAAAATACCTAAATATGTTTTAACTGGCTATCTATAAAATCACAAGATGACATAAATATTCTGTTTAAATGACACAGAAAATGTCAGTATTACATAAAGACAAGCTGTTTCGAGACTTCATAAAATTTCAAACCATGTCCTATTACAGCTTCAGACAGAAAGTCATCAGTAAACATAATCTACAAGTGTGCTTTATATACTTACGTAAATAAAAACCAACAAAAACAATAGTATTGATGACCATGTACTTGCTGTTTTTTGCTGGTTCCCTGTTATAAAATGTTTATTATATTTACAATATATTAGTCTAAAATCATATACGTTAAATTAAAAACTAATACTCAGTGGAGAACGGCTGAGGTCTATTTACCTCCCTATATAAAAGATCTAAATTTATATTCCCTACACTACATTGCACCTTATTTTAAATATTTTTATTCAGTTCAATTCAGTTTATTTATAAAGCACTGTCACAACAAACGTTGTTTCAGGACGGTGTACAAAAACAAGTCAGCAGATTGGTTGAATCACTTTGTCTCATCCTGAGCAGCACATTGGCGACAGTGGAGAGGAAAAACTCCCTTTTAACAGAAAGAAACCTCCAGCAGAACCAGGCTCAGGACAGGCGGCCATCTGCCTCGACCAGCTGGGTTTGTGGGGACAGGAAAGAGACAAAAACACAGAAAGACTGGTCCAGGTGTATTTTCCTCTGGAAGAGAGACAAAGAAAACACATGTTATTGATAGAAATAAATAAAACAAACGTAGAGGAAAGTGACTAAAGACAGCAGCAGAGTGAGGAAATGTTGTCAGTTTGTCCTCCAGCAGTCTAAGCCTATAGCAACAGAACTACAGAATAACTCAGGAAACCAACCTTAACTATAGGTTTTATCAAAAGGTCTAGTCTTAAAAGTAGACAGAGTGTCAGCCTCACAAATAAAAAATGAATATTAGTTTCACAACAGATGAGCCTGAGAACTGAAAGCTTTGCCTCCCATTCTACTTTTAGAAACTCTGGGAACCACAAGTAAACCTGCATTATTGCAAACTATGAACTCAAACGTAAAACAATTTATCTCGAGCTATATCAAATGGTGCAGCTGTGAAGAGTTTACTCTACAGCTTTCCAGATATAGGGACATGTAATTCTGACATGTGGGTTTACAGTCATTGTAAACAAAGCTCTCAGCTGAATCAGACAAATCTGTAGCAGCACTTCAAACATTGTTGGACTTGTGTCCCAAACTGCTCTTCTACAGTATGGTCGTCTCTATTGTTGACCTTCAGTCACTTTGGCTGTTAGGTACATAAATACATGGAGGTTGGCAGCCATTAACAAATATTGCTAATTGTTTTTTTAATTTAATTTCTAAGGAAATATTTTTTTTATTCTTACTGGACCTCATGACATTGCAGTGAGTGCCATTTAAATTTTGGATATTTCCACTTGCTCAGCAAATGAAAGATGTTTCATTCTCTTTCTTGAAGGATTGTACGTTTGTGTTTACCTCTGTCTGAGAGTATTAAATAAAGATTCCTTAATCAGCATGCTTGTACTTGTACCCCAAAGCAAATTTTGATTGTGTTAAAGTATATCTGGTTTGACTTAAGATCAAACCCAGCAGACTTTGGACACAAGAGGGCACCGTCTTCAAGGCCAGAGACCATCACAGCTCTCTTTGGTTTAAACTGAGGGACTTTCCAACAACATTAAACATAAGCAGCCTAAGTTCAACTTCCTGTGTGTGCAGGTCACATCATGAACAGGAAACCTCACACATACCTCAGCTTTTACACAACTTCACTGAGAACCTAGACTCATTAGTCAATAACGAGCCACATATTAGTCATTACATTTGTGTGTCAACTGTGGTGACAGAGTTTATGTGAAACAAAGATTCACAACAAAATTTCAGCCTTTAAACTCCCCATATCCAATGGTGAGGTAGAATTGGAAGGATTAGCTAACAACAAATATCAAAGCATATAATATTTTAAGCTTTGTACCAACATATTTATTTTACTTTATTTTGATTAGATGTCTTTTCTCTTTGCAGAACATACAATACATGTCAACAGAGTGTGTGACAATCTACTAGCACCGGATCTCACGTTCAGTGAAAGTTTTAGCGTAATCTTTGCTGGAACCCCCTGCCATCGACTGTGACTGACATCCCATCATGCCCCTTGTTGTGTTCCCGACCTCCCAGCTGCTATGGGTGCGTGTCGCCGCCGTGTTGTTCACCTGCGTCGCGTTCAGTGTCGCAGCGCACGGGGCCTCGCTGCCCCACGGAGGCATGGCGGACTGGTGCATCTTCTGCTGGGCGTTCAGCTTCGCCTGCACCCTGCTGGTCCTGCTGGTGGAGCAGTGCGGCCTCCAGGCCCGGATCCCCGTCTCCTGGACCAACTTCCCTATCACTGTCTCCAGCTACGCCGCCCTCCTCTGCCTCTCAGCCTCTATCATCTTCCCAGTGTTTTACCTCAGGAACGACCCATACAAGGAAATTCGTGACCATCGCATCGCCTCCACGGTCTTCTCCTGCCTGGCTGCGGTGGCCTACATGTGGGAGGTGAGCCTGACCAAAGCCAGGCCAGGAGAGGTAGCCGGTTACATGGCTACAGCTCCAGGTTTGATGAAAGTCTGCCAGACCTTTGTGGCCTGTGTTATCTTCATTCTGGTCAGCGCTCCGGTGTCCTATGACCGGCACCCAGCCTTGAAGTGGTGCATGGCGGTGTACTGCATCTGCTTCATCCTTTCCATGGCTATAGTGGTGCTGTGTGTGGGGGAGTGCACAGGCTGCCTCCCCATCCCATTCTCCAAGTTCCTGTCAGCCTATGGGCTCCTGGCGGTCATCATGTACCTGACCGCCACCATCTGTTGGCCCGTGTTCCAGTTCGACAAACAGTACCAGAGCAGGGGAAGGGACTCACCCGAACTGATCGCTGTGGCCGTGCTCACTGCTCTCAACTTCCTGCTTTACCTCGCAGACCTGGCTTACACAGCCAGGCTGGTGTTTGTCAGTGTCTGAGCTGAGAGGAAGTGAAGAACATGTAAAACAGCAGGGAGCTTAAATTGCACCAAGGAGCAGATAACGAAATGGCAAAGACAAGTCTTCATATTATGCTCCCTAATGCTAACCCTGAATAAATGAGGAAGCCTCCAAATGAGCAGTAGGTTGCAAAAGTATTCAGTTCCTTGGTAATGTTTATTTTATTGGAATTGAATAAATCTATTTGTAATGTTTATTTGACCATAGCTAAAATTCCTCCAAAAGACCTGAAGACATTTTTTGTTTTTGGTTGGGTCCTGTCTGTGTTCAACAGTCTTTAAATCTAATCAGAAATTCTTTGATGGATTGAGGTCCAAGCCTTGATTGTTTCTTCTCAAACCAGTTGATTGTTTTTTTTTTTTTTTGTGTGTTTTGGGTCATTTTTATTCCTCTGAAAAATTCTAGTATCAATTCTCTGGAAGACCTTTCAAGAATTTCTGTTATTTACTCCAACTTAAAAAAACTGACCATTTTCTATGTTTATGTTGATGAAAAACATCCCCACAATATGATGCTGCCACCACCATGCTTTACTGTGGGGAGGGTGGTGGATATGGTGGTGTCCTCGATGGACTAAAGGTTTGCCCTCAGCACATTCTATTTGTTTTGGAAGGAAATTCTAAAACTCCCTTATATCTCTGCCTGTTTTATTATTTAAACTGTGGATTTTTTCCTCCGGTTACTCTTCCATGAACTCTAGCTTTGTGCAGCTTATATTGGTCAGATGAGGCCATCAGTACAAAAGAGCTGTTCAGCTCCATCAGGAATTTTTTTATCCTCCTTTATGTTGCTCTGATTAACACCCTCTTTACCTGGTCTATGAGTTTTTGCTGTAGTGACATAATCTGACATCTCTCCAGTGGATTAAAAAGTGCCTCATGGGATGTTAATTTGAGTTCCTATGTCTTCATGTTGTTCTTGCTTGGAGGCAGCAAGAGATAAACCAATTTGGTTAGCACTGTTACCTTACAAGACCTCTCAAGATGGGCCTGGGTTTGGACCTGGGGTCTTTCTGTGTGGAGTTTACATGTTCTTTAATTGGTTTTCTACCACAGTTCAAAAACATGCATGTTAGGTTGCTTTCAGGTCCAGGCCTCTCTTGTGAAAGAGATCTGATTACAATGAGATTTACCTGGTTAAATAAAGATAAAGAATAAATATATTGGCCAGTTTTTATAATCAGCCATGCCTGTACATACAGTATTTAATGAATGACCAAGTAGAAGAGACGTCAGCTGCTACAAACAGCATCCCACAATAACATATCTCGCCATAATTTAGTTATTTTTTTAAGCAAGAACGATCTTCTTTGTGTACAAGCTCTAAGGTTAAATATACACTACTCACAAAATGTTAGGTGAACTTAATGTGACCTTCTCTAAACCTTTGAAGGAATATGTCCACCTGTTCAATGTTTCAGTACTTTTTTTGCACAACTTGCTGTTCTCTAACAAGGAACTTAACGGCAACATTCACATCAGGGGGTTTGATCAGGGAACCAACCAATACATTTCCTGTTTCAATTAGAATTTTTTTTAAACAGTCATCCTCATCTTGCTGACCTAGACGACACCTAACAATGAATCAACAGAATCTCTCCAATTATCCCTAACTCTTTGCGAGTAGTGTATGTTTCATAAAGTTATTATATTTTGTTAAGTACCAAATACATTTAGGCCAAATTATTATTATGTATTATATCAGCTGATCTGGTTTGTAAAGATCAGCATCTGCCTTTGAAAAACACATATCCTCAGACCTCTGTAGCCCTTAGAGATGTTGGTTCTGGGCACTATATGAACATTTCCACACGTGGGTCTTATTTTACCAATGATTTGAGTATTTTGTGAAGGTAATTGTTGAAGCTTTAAAGCAAAAAGGGAAAGTATTAGAGGTGCACGTATTTCCTTAGTTTTGGGAGATCGGCCGATACTTAGATAAGATTGGTGGACATTATTGGCTTCTCATCTACCTCCACAAAGGTCTGAAAATCAGCCACTGTACCCTTTTGCTCTGTGTAAGCCATACCTAATGTCCCGTTAAAACAAGTTGGTATTGTTTCAAGGGTATTGTTCAATGTTTTTCAACAAAATAAGATTTAAACATTGAAGGTGTATTGCGACCTTATAACACCCGACAGTGTCAGCTATTTAAAAAATCAGTATCGGCCAAAATTGGAATTGGCAGGTCAGACTTTTTAAAGCTCGTGATCGGCCAGAAAACTGCAATAGGTGCGCCCCTAGTAAGTATCCCACATAGCAAAACTTGTGTGGCCCAGTCCTGGCCCACACAATGCTTTAAACATTCAACCCAGATACCACAAACAATGATGGCCCTTTTGTGACCAAGAAGTGGTCCATGCTTGGGGCAGCACCACATAACCCAAACCACAATTGGAACAGTTGTGGCATGCTATCTGAAAACAAGGCCATCATTACCAGGCCTGGCCCATATCCAGTTGACAAACCACTTGCAGTGCCAGCTTGACACCAGGTCTGACCCACACCTGTCTGCATGCAACACTTTTCAGTTTTATATACTTTTAAAATGTATCAGATACAGGTTTTCCTCATTCAGTTGCAGTAATCAGGAGTACTTTTGTAGGATTATTCTCATAAAAAATCCTAATAAATTCCAGGCTGGCCAACAAGATTGGGAGATTTGAATACTTTTGCAACCCACTTTTTGTGTATTTTCACTTAATCACAATGCTGCAGTATTTACCTTTTATTGTGAAGGGATTGGTGTTAAATTGGTGTCTAAAGCAAATATTGCATGGATCCAAATGTCTGCTTTTGCTTCACAGTGTAGCAACAAAAATAAAGAAAAGAAAGTTGGTAGCACACTGGAACACTTTCACCATAAACCAACACAAAAGATGTTAAATTTGTGCTTTTTACTGCCATCTGTATTTAAATGTTTGAAAAGATCTTATTTGAATAAATAAATGAGTCAACTCAAACTTGTGAGGCCTTTATTTTCTTTAAATGTGACGGTGATGTGAAAGCAGGTTTTGGGTGGTAAAGACAGGAAACGATAAAGGAACAAAATGCATGCGTTGATGCATCAGGAAACATGAGCAGATTGAGTCATTCTGCAATTTTTTTTTTTTACTTTTGACACACACCACCTCTTTTACAAACTGCCAGAAGTTTAGATTCTCATGTTTAACCCTTTCAACACAACTGTATTGCAAGACATGTCTGTTTAATTTATACATCAGCCGATCCTGATCACTTCAAATCCAGAAAATCAGTGATTTTTCTGAAGCAACAGCAGCAGCAAGAAACACATTTAGGCAAGTTGACTGTAGGTTTTTTACTCTAAACATAACTAAAGTTGCTAAAGGAGTTAGTCTTCTTTTTTTGCAACAAAGCCTCACATCACACGGGTATAAAGACCAAAGCAACTGTAAAGTTTGCTATCTAACATGATGAATGTATTTCAATGTGCATTTTAACTGCTAAATGATTTGCAGTTTTAGTGCTTTTGCTCAATGCTACTACCAAGCAAGGTGCTATGTAGGTGTACCGCAGAGTTGGTAGTCACAGCGGGGGCAAGGGTTCAGGAAATGAAACTCTGATGCCAAAACAACAGGACAGTCGTTCAGACACCTTCAGTCACTCTTGTACGTTCGGACTACAACTCCTCTCTAACAATGAATGGTAAGTTGTTTCCTGTCAGATACTGATGAACAAAATAATATTTTTATCTTTCTAGAATTTTTCTTAGCTATATGATGGAAGTGTTAGTTTAGTACTGTATTGAGTTTGACTCCCAATCGGGCCTTTCTATGTGGCGTTTGAGTGTTCCTGTCATGCATACTATATGTGGGTTTCCTCTTGATGTTCCAGTTTCCAACCACAATCCAAAAACAAAAATGTTATGGACAAATTAGCGTTGTACCAGTTAATGTAGAAGGAGAATGATTGTGGTCTCTTCCAGGATGCCTCTCACTCAGTGACCATCTCAGATAAGCACTTGAATAGAAAAAATAGAATGAGAAAATATGATTGCCCCTTACTTTTATAGTTAATGAGTTTTATGACTGAGCATACGTTTGGGCAATCATTAGATAAGATATTTAGGGTAGTTATTACGGTAAATAAAACGTGATCATTTACTTTGGGGGGCTGCAGTAGCTCAGCCGTCAGAGTCATGGTCTTGTAATCTCGAGGCTGCAGGTTAGAGCCCAGGTCATGTTGGTGGAAAACCTTTACCAAATCTTTCATGTAAGTTTGCTTGCTGACAGTGGTGACCCTTACAGAAAGGAGCAGCTAAAAAAACAAAATACAAAAAAAACAGAGACAGCTGGAACTGGGGGAATTGACCCGACAACCCATCAGTTACAGAACGACACCCCTAACCACTCTGACACAGCTGCCCTGATCCCGATAAAACAATCTCAAACATTTTATTTCTTCTTGTCACACTTATGTTTGTGAATATTTTGAATATTTTCAGGCTTTTGAGAAAGAAGCGAAGTCGAATATTAATTTATCTTTGTGCAACACAAAACAAGTTCTGTCTAGATTGTCTGGATCTTTGGAAGAGGTGTTTTGAGGGATGACTATAAACTAATATGATCCTATTTGTTGTTAATAGCTATTTTTAAATGCTTTGGAGAAACAAAGTTGAATTGTGACCAGATTTACAAACTAACAGATCAGTTCATGTGGTCAAGACCAAAAACTGCTGTGAAAAACAACTTTAGTCCCAAAATCATTGATATTGTTTTATAAACCTTTACATGTCCCTTTTGAATATGTGGCTAACACCATGCAGTGTGATGTGAGACTGATGGCTGTGTAAAGGTTTACAGCACTGTGATGAACTGCAGGTACATGTTTGAGACTGAAGTTGTTTTAAGATGTCAGCAGTGCACTTTGGTCTTGGCTCTGCTTCATTTAGCCATTTTCTTGTCAGTCAAGTCAGAATTAAGTTGCGTTCCTTTTACCTCAGATGTTGGAACACTAATCACATGTAACACCATAAAAATACTGTGTTACAATTGTAACTTGATGAACTTGGTGGGTCTGCAAAATTGGCACAATTAGTGATGAGGTTATAAGTATTAACAATAATGCAAGTTCATAACATTGATTTATTTGTATTTTCTAGATTCAAACACTCTATAAACCTGTTTCCTTATAATAAAAGAAGAAAATAAAGTTAATAACTGCAGTTATCTTTACTTTTTAATGCGCATGGCAGCCATCCTAGGTGAAAAAAAAAAATACTAAGTATACTAAATCTTAAGTATACTGTAGTATACTTGAAGCCGCACTAATCATCAGTATACTTAAAGAGTGCTATTTTGGAACAACTAATTTTATACTAAATATATTTTAGTTGTAATTAAGTTGTACAAAAGCACAATTTTAAATGTATTAAGTAAACATTTAAAAACTTTTTTGGAACAACTCCAAGTATACTTTGTACACTTTAAATATATAGCTTTGTATGTACTAATAACATGCTTAATTAGTACAAATGAAGGGCACTATTTTTGTTAAGGAAGTGTATTCAAATTGTATTTTTAATGTATTTTAAATTCATAAGAATTATACTTTTGAAATAGTAGTATTGTAATTATAGTATACTTTTTGTTTATTATAATTACTAAAGAAGTACAATTTTTAGCTACTTATGACTAACTTTTTTTACTCTATGCTATTTTGTACATTATATGTTTTACTTCACACCAAGGTACTGCAAAAGTATTAGTCTACCAGTATACTAAAGGCTGTATTAAATAAAAGACAACTCAACAATCTGGTATACTGGTAGCCTAATACTTTTGCAGTCCTTTAATGTGAAGTAAATAATGTAAAAAGTAGCACAGAGTAAAAAAGGTTTTTGATAAGTAACTACTTTGTGCAATAAATATATTCACATTTTTCAAAATAACATAGCCAATATGCTAACAAATAATAGTACGACCTGTACATATACAAAACATTTATTAACAATATGCTTCTAAAATTATCCCATTAAAATTACACATTTATGGAAAAAAAAGATATACTTTCTGGTAACAGATGAAGAATTCTTCATTAAGAATATAACATCACAGAATCACAGCATTCCAGTATTAGACAAACTGACATTCTCCTTCCTGAAGAACAGCATCTGCAGAACAGAAAAGAG
>JARVJO010000001.1:4142604-4154749 GCA_031762555.1 Cynodonichthys magdalenae
TTTATTTATGATTGTATTTTAATTATATATTGATTTATGTTGTGTTTTATAGAAATGAATAAACTTTATAATAATAATAATAATAATAATAAAAATTTTGTCTTCCTTGTATTGTGAAGCACTTTGTGATTTTATATCTATGGAAGATACTATATAAATAAACTTTACTTATCTGCTTACTTACTTACTGAGTTGCATGTTTTGATAAATCAATCTAGCTAGCAACCTTGTTAATTTCATGAACACGTGGAACCGGAATGTTCCCCCACCAGAGGGCGCACCGCAAAGGCTGAAAAATCATGAAGACTGTCTGAAATTAGTGATAATACAGAAGAGGATTAGGGCCACTTAAAAAATATTCTGACTTTTTTCTCAGAATTTTTTATTTTTATTTTTTAAATGGCCCTAATCCTCTTCTGTAATTTTAGACACGAGTTAAGATGTTTTATGCTTTTTTAAGCTCAAAAAATGAAGGTTGTTTTATACTCGAGATCATATTATACATGACTAAATATGTACTTTGTTTCATTCAGCATATTTCAGCCCTGATCAGTTCTGGTTGCTCCGCAACCTGAGAGTCAACAATAAAAACATTACATCACATTAAATTTTCTTTTCTAGTAAATGATTGATCCTCCCTCTGCTATATTCTGAGTTTCGGTGGATGATCAAATTACAGAGAGATGATTCATTCTTACAGATCAGTGTTTGAGTTCATGGTGTAGAGATCTTCTGTAGACGTGGGACTAAAATCAGCAGGACAGTAACAAATGCAGGTCTCTCAAACTGTTAAGCCTTGTTTTGTTGATTACACCAGTATTGCATGATGGTGGCAGCACTGTGCTGTGTTGATGTTTTTCTGTTACTAGGGACTCTGAGACTGGTTAGGAACTAGCTATAGTACCCACCTTGATCTAGCACTGGAACTTGTTTTGTGGAGAGCTACATGCTCAGCAATTATTATCAATTTATTCATTTGACACAACTGACATCAATCAGTTAAAGGAAATGGGAGGAACCAGAGAAATATGAACACTTCTGTAAATGTGATATTTTTTGTTTATTTTTCATTTTTAATCAATAAAAATAAATTTAAAAAAAATGAGTTAAGACTCCTGGGGAAAAAGAAAGAATTGTGGGTACGGAATGATTTCATCCTACCTTTGCCAGTCAGTGAAACTATGATAAACAAAATTAAATAAAACAATCTTAGAGACTAGACTTAGAGACCTAACTGACCTCTGCTGGAGCTGTGAAGGAAGCAGGAGTTGGCAGACTGTTTCTGACTCTGACCACCAGAGGACCATCAGCGAGCTCAATAACATGTTCAGACCTCTTCAGGACTTCCTGTTGATCTAAAACACAAAATGAAAATTCAGTTCTTTGCATAATGTTTGGAGAAACCAAAACATCACAATCAGTTGCAGAGCTACAGCAGGGTGACAACAGTCATTTGACTTTTTGTTATTATCAGGATTTATTATTCAAAAACAGATACAAAGGGTCAAAAAGTCTTCAAAAGTGTTGAATAGCTGTGGAAACCATCTAGAACTGGGCTGAATCATTTGTTGATGTAAACCCAGTGATTACTGAGTTCTTATAAAATCCATCCAGTGATTCAAAATATTTTGCTAACAGAACCAACTGTTGGCTTTGGTGAGTGGAAGGTTGGACCCAGAGTGCAGACACACGAGGACACGGACAGATAAAATTTAAATATTTTATGAAGAACCAAAACAAAAAGCTGTCAGGGCAGCAAAACGTACGATAGCAGACGCACAGATTAATTTAGGAAGTTGGACATTGCAGGGGAACCAAATGACACTGTAATGATACGCTGAGGTGGAAAGGGAAGGAATCTGGTTTATTAGGGTTCGGCTGATGAGGTAATGAAGCAGCTGAGCTGCTTGGGAGTGGCAACAGGTGTTAGGGGGGTTGACTGAAAAACACAGAGCAGCTGACTGAGAGGAAATGACAGAGATGCTGAAACACAAACTGGGATGATCTAAATTAAAGTAATATAAAAATCCAATATCTCTCTACAGTATGTTAAAATGCAGATAATATAATGACAATAAAATAGGATGCAGTGTTACATTTTAATGTGTTATAGTTCTTTTATTATGGCAGATTTGTTTAGTGTCAACGCACACCTTTGTCGTCCAAATTCACTTCTGCTGACTCATTTTTAAGTTCACATATGACACTTTTAATTCGGAGCTCTTGTTTTTTTGTAGTGAAGAATAAAATGATTTTAAATCGTTTAGTAATTAAAACACTTTTCTGTTATCTATCCAATTTAGGCTTTGATGATCATTTAATAACAAACAATAATGTTGTTGCATGTGTCTGCGTGCACATGCCTCCCATCCTGAGACTGGTGTATAAAACTGTCCTTAGAGTCAACTTTTTGTGTCTGTTGGCAAAATATCACATAAACCACTGGCTGATTTTTAATGGAACTAACTTCTGTTAGTTTTCCAGAAGTTGAGCTTAAATTTGGTGTGGCAGGAGTTAAGATTTATTCCCAACTCAGACATGACTCATTTGGTAAGATCTTTGCCTGAAACTTTGGCATGAAGTATTGAATTCAAACCTCTTTGTCTGTTTATCTGTTCTGTTAGATTGATTTTAATGAAACTCTCAGTTGGACAATTACAACTAGTTTAAGTTTTAAACTCACTTAAGCTCAAGACAAGCGTCACAACAAATCAATCTCAGCAAACACGAGAATGGCAGAAACTCAGAAACTAGACCTCATAAAAACATTTATAATTTATTCCTATTTTGTCTTCCATGAGTCATTTTTAATCAACAGTTTTATAGCCAACAAACGACTTTTACCTCTTTATAATCAGTTTGTTCAGTAAATACAAGGTATATTTATTTAGGAGGTTTCCAGCTTGCTCGTCTGTTAGCTGATAATTGATGTTTTCCAGAACAGAAAACAAAAATGGTGTTGTATGTTTAGTCAAGACTTTCCGTTCCTTTTGTTGTTAACAGTGGTTGCTTTTAACAAACAGCCTTTGAGTAAAATTCTAAAAAATAACTAAAATAAAAAAGCATATATTTTGAAAGTTTTTAATCAAGGGAATCATATCCTGATGTTAGAAAATCACCATTAAAGCTGACCACTCTACATGTAAAATATAAAAACACAAGTTAAATAGATACAACTGAGCATATATACTGAGATTTTTACACTTTTATTCTTTGATATTTTTTCATGCCATAACACTTGCCTGGAAAACTAAATATCTATTTTTTTAAGTTTTACTTATTTTATTTAAAATGCGTAGATTTTAGTTGGGTCCATTCTTCAATTCAATGTAACTGAATGCTATAAACATCACCAGAATGTACATTTTCCCCAGACACCTCATTATAACCACAGATCACTTATTTTTACTGATTTATTTTACTTTCTTTCTTCTTGGAATCCTTTTAAAAACATCTAATTATAGATCTATAAATGTTCTGAAACTATGGGCGGGGATTAAGAACCGGTGTGAGATAGTTTCACTTTCCCAATAAATGTCCAACATTTAATTAGTTTTAGTTCTATAGTTTCGATTAATAACAAATCATTTGATCAGTGAAGCGTTTATAATAATGACTAAAGTTGATAGTTCGAGCATAAAGAAGAGGGTTATGTGAATTTTTGGAAAATAAATAAATACGTATAAAGCTCTACTATCGGTTGTTTGATACGGCAGCTCAAACGAGACATAAAACAAAAAGATTATGATTTAATCTTTAACTGATTTAAACAATTTCACTGTACCTTTCTGATGTCTGAAGGATATTCTGTAGAAGTTATCAGCCGCGGGTGTTAAAGGTCCGCAGTCTCCTCCGCCTGATTTGCGACGAACACTGAAATATGTTTCTACTTTTTTCTTTTCATTTCCTAAGAGACAGCGCTGACACTGAAAAAAAACGGAGTTCGTGTCATTCTCCATCGCCCCGGTGTGAGGACATGAAACCAAACACCTGCAGTGAGCGCTTATTTTGGAGTCCCTGCAGCTGAGCCAGCCTCAACATGCTGACTCCTCAGGGAAGTATCCAATGCTATGGCAGGCCGTTTTAACATAAAATCGGATTCACAACACTTGCATTCCAAATATGTGAAATTGATTTATCACTAATCATATTAGTTAAGATATCTGTAAATATATTTTTGACTAGGCTAAATACCTATATCAGATATCTCAATACAGTCCGACTAGTTTAAATATCAGATATATAGGTCTACCATTAGGTTGCATGGAGGCTCCAATTCAAAACATCTTTAAAAAGTATTTGACTAGTCAAAAATACAGTTCTATATCTCTAAGTTAGTTTTGACTCATTTTAATTGTGTTCAAGATATTTTGAATTTTATTCTGACTAGTTCTAATTAAAGATATCTTTAATGACATATCAATGTATTTTAGCTATCACATAACATATTTTGCCTAATAATGACAAGGCAAAACTGTAGATATTTAAAACTGTATTTTTCAATCCTCAGAACTCCTTTGGATACTTCCAAGTGGATTAAAGATATATTGAAAGTTTGTTAATCTAGATGGCTTTTCAAAATATTTTGACTAATCAGAATGTCAATATAATCAAAACATTAGTGCTTTTAGTAGCATTTTAGCAAAAATTTTACAAGACATTTTAGCCTTACTGAGCCACCAGCCTTACCTTAATTTGCTTTTAGTCCAAGTCAAATTCTCATGTTTTGAACACAATTATTATCTCTGTTGGTGTTGGTCAGAGGGTCCGGTGTGCTCCAGGGCAGCTGTGGCTGCAATGCAGCTTCATCAGTGTGTGAACGTGTTTATGAATAGGTGAATGATTGAAGTGTGAAACACATTGTGGGACTTGATAAAGCGCTATACAAGTTCAAGCCATTTACCAAACCAATCGAGTCACTTTCAGCTCATGTTCAACATGAATTAAAAAACCTAATTTCCTGTTTGTCATTACAGCTGGAATGCGGGAGGGAACTCCTGTCTTACGTACCTGGTACCTTGCATAAACAAAACACTATACGTGGGCTGACATTGCTCTATTAAACCCTTCTTTATCTGGGCTTGTCAGCAAACTGACATTAGTGAGACTTTCTGGAAAATGCCTACATTTATTTACTGATTGATAAGTTAATTGTTCAGATGGGGTAACTCCTAACAAATACTTTCCTGCTAATTTTGTTCTTTCTAATGTACAATATGGGGAAATATCTCATGCAGTGTTTTGCAGTTACGAACTATGAAACCTTTTTACCTATTTACATTTCTATTACATTTCTATGCAGTTTTATTTTAATTGCATCATAAATATGTCACTCTAAAATGTCAAATAAAAACTTTAAACAGGTCAACTTTTTATTGATAGAATCTGAAAATAATGCACAAATTCACAAGCAAAACCTTTCTGTAGTTTGTAAGTCTACAGAACTCCCATTTTTAGGAACTGAGAATCAACACTGCAGATACAGATAGCTCAGATGCTTCCACATGTTGGTTTATTGTAAGTTTTTCACAGAACTGTAACATTACATCAAATTGCGACTTAACCAAGCCAAACTAAATTGAAACATGGCATCTGTTTAATTAGATTTTTTTTTACTCAAAAACAAACAGGAAAACATAAGAGCACAGAAGTAAGGTGAGAACAGGTTTCCAAAAACACATGAACAAGTCTGCAGACGTTAAAATAAGGCTGTACTTTTCGTACTTCTAAAAAAAAATAAAAAATAGAAAGTAACATTAAAAAACAAATGTTTTTAAAATTAAACATAAAAGGGAAAAAAGGACAGAAGAATAAGTGTATGATGTACCACACTATGATTAATCCTATTATGGGTATACTTGTACATGTTATTGCACCAAAGTTATATCATTACCGATCTGTACAGAAGCAGAATGTTTAACAATAAAATTAACACAACATTGTAGGAATCCTTCTATTGGTTAAAGCTTTAAAGTGCAGTTTGAAAACAAACATTTCCTAATGGAAAAATAAACTAGTTTTACAAGGATGTACCAGTATTGTGTAGTGTTTTCCATTGTTTATGCAGCCCTGATTCTGTGACACAGATTAAACACCATGTTATAAAGCACAGATGTATGTCCTCAGGTTCTGGATCAAATATCTGCAGCTCTGTCAGCTGCGTGTTGATGATCCGTCTCTTCTGCTCCTAAGCTGCGTTCACACCGAATGCGTTTGACGCCAAAAACGCGTCCATGCGCTTGTGCACTTTGAGGTCAGACACTTGTCAGGAAGTGCCTCTTGGTTGTTTTCCTCTGCCGGTCTGTGTTTGATGGCAAATGAAATTAAGAAAGTGGCTTTGCTTTATTTACTGAGAGCAAGAACACGCAGCTCTCAATTCATAATTAATTCACCAAATAATTCAAAGACATTCTGAGTTTGGTGAATTTCGCCACTCCAGGCTCGCTGACGAGGCTCGCTTTCAGCTCAATTTTTGTCTCGAGCCCAGTTTGACGAGCCGCTGACCCGGTGCCCGCATCTCCCGCCAGGACGCCAACTACAGGCACTTGATTCAGCTAAAGAGCTCCTGTCCATCTGTTTCAAGTTAGTGGGCATCATTCAGGAGGCCATCCTGTCAGATAATGCACAACTACATCACATATTGGAGTCTCTGTGATTGGTTGATGCACAGCGACGAGCTGCAGAAGTCCAGACTTTCCATCTCCAGTGTCCAACTCCATGGACGTGCGTCAAACACTCAAAACGCTTCAAAACACGCCGCACTAGATGCATCGCCCCTTCATGCGTGTCCACCACAAACTTTGCATGTAAACCTGACGCCCTCGACACTCAAACCACATTCGGTGTGATCACAGCATCAGATCTTCAAGAAGTTCTATAGATATTTGTTGGGTTTATTTTTGCATGAAGTTTCCAGAAATTCACTTGACATTTTTCAGTCTTCTGCAACACATATTCTGACACATTTAGACAGACATTGTAATTTCCTAGTTGTATGAGGCTTATGCAAAATTGTATTGTGTGCAATAATTGTCAGGAAAACTGTCACCAATTAGTTTTTGCTACTTTGCATTTACTCGAGCCATTGCCATCTATCACATTAATTGTTATTGGCTAAATATCATAATCGTGATTTTTTTTTTTTGTAAATATCGCCCAACCCTGTTTTGTATATGAACATCGTGACACAAGACATCTGAAAAATGTAACATATTTAAAAATGTTGTCAAGAAAACTTTGAAAATTAAGGTTGGCTCTTGACCAGATTTTAAATTTTAGTCCCTTGAGTAAATGTGCTTGACCTGCTTCTAGGGACGGAAGTCCAATCCTGGTCCTCGAGGTCATTATCCGGCAATATTTAGAGCTTTTCTTGCTCCAGAACAACTGCTTGGAATGTATGATGGTGATTAAAAGGATTCTGCAGAACTTGATATGGTAATTTATTAACTGATAAAGGTGTGTTGGATCTGGGTTGGACACCCCTATTCTAAGATCTGAAAACACTCATGACAAGTCAGTTAGGAGAGACGCCAGTCAGCTGAGTTTGTGGCAAAGCATTTTTTTAATGTGCCACTTTGTGTTTCTCTGCGTCTCTTTCCTGTCCCGCAAACCCAGGCGGTAGAGACAGATGGTCGCCCTGTCCTGAGCCTGGTTCTGCTGGAGGCTTCTTCTTGTTAAAAAGGGAGTTTTTCTTCTCCACTGCTGCCATTGTGCTGCTCAGGATGGGAGACTGTGATGAAGTGAAGATTCAACGCAATCTGCTGGCTTCCTTAGATTATTATTATTTTTTGAACCTGATACATTTGTTGTGACTTGGCGCTATATAAATAAATTTAATTCTTTCATTTTAGTGAACCAAGTATCTTGTCTCAACTTGTGAGGAAAAATGTCTGGTTACACCCCTACTCAACATAAATTAAGGTGGTGTGCCATTCAAGACTTTTTCTTCTCCATGATAGCCTCAATAGTCCTCTTTGCTGCCTCCATCGGTGTTGTTGCTTCCTTAGCTATGTTAGATCCAATAAAACCACCTTCTGCTCCTCCTCTTACAGCGGCGGTTACCACAATTACACCTGCCGCCACTCCAGTGACTAGGGTTGCCACTTCACTTCCTATTCCAACTAAAGGTGCAAGAGCTGAAAGGTTTTTCCCAAGCTTTATTATTTCAGTTGGATTCTTTAGAATTTTCATAACAGCTTGAACCAATGACACCACACCAAAGAAAGCCCCCAGCAAAGAACCTGTTGTGGTCGCTGACAGATGGATCAAAAGCTCATCAGACACAAATGCTTTAGCCTGTTTTCTGATCTCCTCTGGGGGCAGGTTAACTGACGTCTCCCGGATGTGCTCCTCATACTTTAGGATCTTTTCTTCTACATGCTGCAGAACATCGTTGGTGTAGCAGGAGCCGTTTTTTTTTACCATCTGGTCTATCGTGTGAAGCAACGCCTCCAGCTGAAACTGGTTGTTTCTGTAATCATGTCGCTGATTGTTGTTCCAGTGTTTATTATCAAAGACGTGGCACCGACCACCGCACCTCTTCAGCAGATCATTCAGATTCTCATTCCGACCCACAAACTCTTCGATTTTGTTCTCCTGAAGGTCGTCGCCATGAGTGAAGACGAGGACAGCATAATTTAAAGCATCATCTGAGAAATATTGGACTACTTTATCAATAACATCTTGCTCGTGCTTTGTAAACCTTTCCACTTTGAGGACAATGAGAAAGACATGAGGCCCAGGTGAGCACTCTGTGATACATCTCATGATCTCTGGCTTCAAAACCTCCTCAGACTTTTCTGTGTCAAAGAAACCAGGCGTGTCGATCAAAGTCAGGCTTTTTCCGTTCACAGACCTGGTCTCTGCTTGGACCTTTTGGGTTCCAGAGGTGGAGGAAAAATATGAAGTGAAAAGTTCCTCTCCTAATATGGTGTTACCCAGGTGACTTTTTCCAGATCCAGTTTTTCCAAGTAGGACAATCCTCCTTGTGGTGGACTCTACAGAAAGGGGAAAAAAAGTAACTTCGTTATGTTTACTGTTTGCTTTCTATTAGAGCTGAAATAATTAGTCGACATTACTAAAATAAAGCAAAAATTTATAAAACACTAACTCAGAGATCATACAATAAATCTTAAGCTGGGTTCACACCGGACGCGCTTTGAGCAGCGGGAGCAGCCAGTTCACATGCAAAGTCCATGGTGGACGCGCGTCTAGGTGTCTTGCGGCGCGCAATTAAGTGGTAGGTGCGGTTTGAGCGTTTTCCGTGGGTGTGGCACGTCCAAAGCAGCTGACGCTTGAGTTCAAATATCTGAACTTTGGCTGCTTGATGCACTGCATCAACCAATCAGAGAAACTCATTTTTCCTATTTCCTGAATGTTGCCCACTAACCTGAAACAGCTTTTTAGCTGAAATCAAACGTCTGTAGTTGGTGTTCTGGCTGGAGATATCGTCACCGATACAGGTCAGCGGCTCGCTGACCTCGGTGTTAACCGAGCTCGGGACAAAAATAGTTCGTCAGCTCGCAGGAGTGGTGAAACTCACTGAACAGACCGCCTCTAAATTACCTGGTGAATTAGTTATCTGGTTAGCATGTTTGCTTGCTCTAACTAAATAAATCAAAGCCATTTTCTTTATTTCATCCGACATTAAAGACAGACCGGAAAAAAACCAAGACACGCCTCACATTTAGACGTACGTCTAGTTTTGTTCTGGTCTGAACGTAGCACATCCAACTTGAGGCGTTGGACGCGTTTTAGATGCTCAAAATACGTCCGGTGTGAACGCAGCTTTACAGTTCTAATAACACCCACCTTGATTTTGGTCTTGATGATCATTCTGAGTGAATCCTTTGTACTTTAATGATTCCTGAACAGACCTGAAGATCTTTGGAGAGTGAAAATGAAAGATATCAATGCCAGTAATATCATGCATTTGTCCAATGAAGAAAAAACTTCAGGTTATTGTAATCGCCATCAAGGAAGAGTGTTGTATTAAAGCAGGTTTAATAATTAGATTGTATCTTTGAAGCTGGGTGTTTACTCTGTGATTGCAGGCTGTCCATAATGACACATGGCTGCTAACAAAAAAGAGTCGCTACAAGTAAACTTTGGACATGATTCACCCAACACTGGGATACTACTTGTCTCTATTTAGTGATCCATTACTCAGACATACAATAGAAATTGTCAAGCTGATTTTACTAGAACCCAAAATAATAGTAAATGATACCGACCGAATGCAGATAAAACATGCTGAATATTCCGTTTATAGTTTTGCTGAATTGCAACCTATATGGATATTTTTAAACTATAGGGGGAGTAGACCTCTTGACAGGATCAGGTTGTCCTCCAAAATCTTTGGTTGTCTGCAACCTTTCCAATGTTTAAGGCGGCAAAAAGTCTCAAGACAAATTTAATTGAATAATTATATTGCACTTCATACAAAATGTACTTCATACAAATGTTCTCAGCTAGCCAGGTTGTGGACTGCTTGGACTCATTCAGGAGTTTTTCTGTCTGCTCCGTGTTGGCTGCTTGAGTGAGGCTTTGGGGGGAATCTTAAGTTTAAGTGACTCAAACATTGAAATCTGCTGGTTTGCTATCCTGCTCTTCACACTTTAGAAATTTGTTTATACTACTAGCAAATCTCATAGTTGTGAACGAAGCAAATGTTTCACTAGTTAAAACATGCAAACTGCGAGCTTTGACTAGCCAAAAAATTTGACAGCTTCTGAATGTGAAAGTTGATCTAATATGAGAACTATCATTTATAGTCGCTGATGTTAAACATTTTGACTAATAAAAATCAAATCTAGCAATTTATTGCTCTGCTAACTTTAAATTTATGAATGTAAAGTGCGTAACATGCTGAGCCAGACATCACATTTATATATGCAAAACTATGAATTACAAGTTTAAACTGGTGGAACTGCAGAGAAAGCTTACTTTATGGGTACTTTTTCAAATTAAAATAAGCCTGTGAAGAGGCTGTAATTCAGTTTTTTCCTTAGGTCACTTGTCTTTCGTTGGGGGGTGTTGGTTGTCCGAAGGGAATGATGCATAAGTAGTTTTATGGTAGTATTGCACAAACACCTAAATCAGACCATTGCACAGAATTCTATGAGGGTTTAGATGGCAATTTAGACATCTCGGACAACCTGATACCACTTAAGTCAAAGTGATGACCCGATGCATTCATTACCTCTTCAGTTCCTTTATCACTGGGGTGTATGACGATGCGAATCACAAACGGTGCACTGCTGCTTCTGTTCTGTTCGAATGTATGAATTTCCTCCAGTAAAACTCTGGCTACCACACTGTCAGGAAACTGCAGGGCAATCCCAGCTCCAAGAACAGGAAAAGCAACAGAACCAAACCCTTTCTCCTCACAGGAAGTAAGGATGCTGTTGATACCCACTCTCAGAATCTGTGGAAAAGAACAACAAATAATCTCAAGAAAGAAGTACAGGAAAACAAAATGTGAAGAATTAGTAATAAAGTCTGATTTGAACAAAATTACTCCATTATCTCACCTCAACAGGAACTCCATTTTCATCTTCATCCCACGGAGCAAGGTTGAGGAGAAATATGGCATTAGAAGGAAGTCCATCCAATCCCTCCACTAGAACTGAATCACCGAAGTTTGATTCACCGCCTGATTCATGTTTGAACTTGGCAGTCAGCTGAAAACCAACTGATTTATTCAAATTGTTTCCTATGCGAGTGGAGAGAGGATCATTGCCGACCATGGGAGACACCAAGGCATCTACCTAAAATAGAAGATCAGGTGCGAGTACACCACTGATTACTCTCTGATTTGTAACAATGGTTCAAATTCCAAACTGAACTTGAATGATCAAAATTTATGCCATTTCAGGTTTTGCTTCTGATAATTCAAAGATTTCTCACCTGTTGGGTCTCGATTGTCCCTTGAACAATTTCAACTTTGACAGCACCTTTAGGACCTCCATCAGAACCTCCTGTAGCTGCTTCTTGACCAACAGAATCTATGCTGAACTCCAGTCCAACTGGATCACCTCTCACTGTGTGGTTTCCAGTACTTTTACTCTGAAGCAGCCTGTCACACGCCTCCTGCATGGCCTTCACCACTTCTTCTTGGTCATCTATCAAGATGATTGTACTCAGA
>JARVJO010000001.1:4155651-4176121 GCA_031762555.1 Cynodonichthys magdalenae
GTTATTGAAAAAGATGCAAAATAATTTACTCACAGGACAATTATTGGCCTTTTTACAGGTAAAATAAACCAATAAAATACCAGGCGGAAATTATGACCCATTTTAGCCTTAGGTTTTAGAGGGTTAAATGTTTAATTGAAACAATGCAAAGACATAACTCAGTTTAAAATGAGATATAAAAAAAAGTTATTTTAAATGACTATTTGGTGGAAGATGCAAGTAGAGACAGAGTGAAACAAACTCCAAATCCAAAGAATGTTTTTGGTGGATGTTGTGAAAAAAAGAGTTATGATTTATTTATTTACTTACTTACTTACTTACTTACTTACTTACTTACTTACTTACTTACTTACTTATGTTTTCTTTATTTTATTATATATTTCTTTTTTTTAAAATAAAGAATTGTAGAAAATGAGATCTAAAAAAGAAAGGAGCAGGATTAAATAAGTTCATACTTCCTTTTTTAAACAAATCACAAAAAATATATTATGGTATTTGAATTTGTGGATGTGAAAAGGTTTTGTTTATTTGAAAATAAATAAATAAATGAATGAATGAATGAATGAACAAAACTTTGCAACCTGCTATCCTCTAAGGAGCAGTAAAGTAAGTCCTCACAAGGTATGTATGGTATGTTTTTGGAAAATTGGCCTCACAAGGCAATAAATACAAGAACACGCGCGCGCACACACATTCACACCACTCCTGCAGCAGGTTGAGCTGTGACAGCACTGAAAACGCTGCGAGTCACACTTTAACAACAGCCACAGGTGCGACGTGAAGAGGAGCAGGAAACAACCGGGCTGGGAGCTGGTTCTGATGAAGAGGAGCAAAGTTTGCTGCTGCCGAGGACCGGAGACATGAGAACTACTTCAGGTTTCCTTCTTGCTCTTCGGCACTCTGTTCTTTGATCTGTCTGCCGTCCGAGCTCCCGATGAGTTCCGGTGACTTCTACACCCAATCTGTGAGTGAACTTTTAATAAGAACCAAATGGTGTAGGAATTAGATCAGATGTTTAAAATGGAGTGAAAGGACAGAGAGGGAAGAATTTTCTTTGAATATGAATGAATCAGACATAAGACCAAAACATCTAACATTTTTATCAACTGATGGAGAGAGTACAAGAAATCCTACATTTTTAGATAAAAACCCAGGGCTTTAAGCTCATTGTTCATAGACTATGGCGGACCGAATCTGACATAATTAGGAATAAAATCAGAAATATATAGACCTAAATGAACCAATAAATACACTTAAAAAGCACAAATTAAATTTAAAAAAGGAGAACTTTACCTCATGTTTTATCATTTTACTGACCTTCACATTTATTTTTCTAGCTTAGGTCCAATAACTTATATACTTTGGAACATAATTTATATATTTTTTAACTTGTAGGTGCATCTGTGTTCCTTAAATGATTAATTTTCAAATAATTTTTCTTTTAAGGCTTTTTATTTCCATATGCGGATCTACTGTGCATGCTTGTGCTGCCTGTGCTGACAAGTAAAAAGAAAAACAAAAATATATTTAAAAAAACGGCAAAATTTTAAATATTTGGTAAAATATATAATTTATTAGAACTAAGCTGGAAAAATAAATATGAAGGTCAATTGAATCATAAAACATGACGTAAAGTTCTCCGTTTTTAATTTAACTAGTGCATTTTAAGTGTATTTATTTATTGGTCCATTCATATATTTCTGCTTTTATTACTAAATAGGTCAGATTTGGTCCTCCATTGTAGGCTATATTTAAAAGATTGTAAATAAATAAATTTCTGCACCTGCATGCAATATTAAATCACAATAAAACAGGTGATCAAGCAGATCGATCCTGAAGCTCAGGCATGTCAGAGATCCCAGCACACCTTGGAATAGTGATTTATCCGACAGTGTAAACATTACACCAGCGAGGCGAATAAGCAGCCCCGTAAATGGACTACAACAGCTAATTCTATTATTATTATTAGTAGTAGTAGTAGTAGTTTTAATACTACTAATATTATTAGATGTCATTTCTAAACTTTTCTTGTCTTTTTCTCAGTATTCATTATAAAGGTGAACATGGGGTCTTATCTGTCGACATCTGATGGGACAGGATCATCTTCTCAGCCGTTTCCTGATGGTAAGCCTATGTTTATTTTTATTCACTTGTTGAGGATAAATTCAGCAAAAATGGACCATGTTTTGACTGATGTTTTTAACAACTCAGCACTGCAAGGGTTGTTGGTGAGCACTGCACTAAATAAATCAATTTTGGTGTTGCTGTGTTTTTTTCGAGTTTTCCTGTGTTTCTTGGGTATGTAAATGAGCCAAAAATAAATGTATCATCTTAAAGCCAGTCACAACAGTTTAATACATTACAAACAGATAATATTGTGCAACAAAAGAACAGCAGTCCTACTGAGTAAGTAATGTAAAATAAGCTGTAAAAATACATGATAAAGTTAGGGTTAGTATAGTTGAATTGCCCCAATGTTTTTGTATTATGCCATTTGTAGTATTTAGTGGAAATAAGTTATGATGATATCTGATGTTTTTGATTTATATTTTGTAAACTTGGAGATTGTTGAAATGTGTGACTTACACTTACTGTTACTGTCATACAGAGTTTATCAGAAGGATCGTCATTTTGGGAAAGACTGGAGCTGGAAAGAGCACCCTCATCAACACCTTTTTTGGAAAGAAAGTGTGTGAACCAGACCATTCTCCCACGTCAGGAACAAGTAAATGTCAAGCAGCATCAGGAACAGTCGACGGAAAAAACGTAACCTTCATCGATACTCCGGGGTTTTTTGACACGAGGTGTGAGAAGGAGATGAAGGCTGAGATCGTGAAGTGCATCATAGAGTGCGCGCCGGGCCCTCATGTTTTTATTATCGTGCTCAGGGTGGACAAATTCACAGAGCAGGAGAAGGAAGTCATAAAGAAGATGACAGATTATTTCTCAGATGAAGCACTGACGTTCACCACAGTGCTCTTCACTCATGGTGATCAGCTGCCTGACGGAACAGAGATTGAGCAGTTTGTCAGTCAGAGCAAAGAACTGAGTAACATAGTCAAGAAGTGCGGTAATCGCTGCAACGTCATTGATAATAAATACTGGAAATCGAGCCAGGATGGATACAGAAACAACAAGATCCAGATGAAAAAGCTGCTCGATACCATGGACAAGATTATTGAGGCAAACAATAAAAGTTACTACTCCCACGAGATGCTACAGAAGGTGGCCAGGGACTTAGAACAAGAGCAAAATCGTATAAAACAAGAAAACCCCAACCTTTCACCACACGAGGTCAAACAGAAGGCAAAAACTGTTGTCCATGAAAAGTTCTTGACTTATGTGTTAAAGACCAGCTCCAACGTCCTGTTAAGAGCGTTCCTGGGGGAGGAAGTGTTGAAGCAAGAGCCAGTGTTAGCCGCAGGAGTAGCATTAACAAAAATAATGGTAGCAGCTGCAACAAGAGGAGTGGGTGCAGCTGAAAACACAGAGACAGAGACACTAGCTGTATCTGCGGAGAAAACAGCTGAGGAGCATAAAGCTGACTCAGCTGACAGAGATGAGAAACAGCTAAAGTTCTGAGATGAAGTAAACGATATCTGAGATTTATAAAAATACACCGAGTCCTGTTCTGATAATCTCTCATGACATTTGCATCATGTCAGGGCTTAACTGGGTACTGCAACAGTCAAAGTCAAACTATACTGCATTTAAAAATGTCAACAGCTAATAAATAGAATTGAAATAAAAACTAAAAAGGAAAGGCATTTGTATTTAACTGTCCATAAAGGTAGTATCTCACCAGGCTGTGAGTAGTTGGTGAACAGCATTCATGAAGGCATTTCCAGCATGTCTTGTGACATTTGTGATGGTTCTAAATTTTCTTCTGCGTGTTGCAGAGGCTTGTAATCCCATCGTGGCATGGTGGCTCAGTTGGTAGAGCTGTTGCCCCTCGGATTGAACCCTGGCCAGGAACCTTTCTGGGTAGAGTTTGCATATTCATATATTCTCTCTGTGCATGCATGGGTTTTCTCCTGGGAAACGCTGGTTTTCTCCCACAGACCAAAATCATGACTGTTAGGCTAATTGGTCTACATTGCTCCTAGGTGTGAGTGAGAGCATGAAATTTTGTTTGTCTGTATGTGTACTTGTGATACACTTGTGACCTGTCCAGGGTGTACCCCGCCCCTCGCACAGTGACCGATGGATATGGGGGCCAGTGACCCCCGTAACCCTGAAAGGAAGAAGCAGATAAAAAGATAATGGATGGATGGAAATTTTCTCTCAAAATAATCACAGTCCACATTCAAAGCAAATCAAGTCCAATACAATATGAACAGATAAAGGTCAAAAAAATGTGCATGGCCAAGAAAGTGGTTTTGTACGGAGTTTGTCCGATGACACAGTATTTAAATAAATTAATGAACGGTCACAGAATTTATTTTATTGTATTGTTATTTAACCAGGCAAATCCCATTGAAATCACAGATCCATTTTGCAAGGGTGGCCTGGCCCTGAAGGCAGTCTATTGTACATGTTTTTGTGCTGTGGCGGAAACCAGACTACTTTGAGAAAACCCACACAAGCTCAAGAAAAACATGCAAACTCCACACAAAAAGACTCTAGGTCCAGACCAGGGATGGAACCCAGGACCTCCTTGCTGTGAGGCATCACTGCTAACCACTGAGTCGTTGTGCTGCTTAATCCTTTTGAGCAGTCGAATTAAGAGATACAGACACTGTTGGAATCAGATTATATACATATATGCTGTTATGATGTTTAACTGTTCAAAGTTACCCTACACTTTTTTTCATAAAGGTCTGTCAACAATGTACAAACATCATCTAAATAACTCAGCATCCTTTCCTTCCTGCTTCTGTTTTCCACATGCAATGAAATTGTATCTAATTATGTACTTTTGTATAAAATACTGGGATATCAATTATATTTGAATGAACTTTTTCAGTATGTTGTAAATTTAAACTAGTAAGTAACTTTTGTTCAATATGATTGATTATATGTTGTCGCCCCAATAATTCAACAATAATCAGTCAATTGAAAATTTGTTATATAAATATTTTTGCTCATTATGTTACACAGTAAAAAAAAAGCTGTTCCAATGAATTTGTTTTGTGTTTTACTTTTCAGTTTAGTTGTGGTTAGTTCAGTTCAGTTCAGTTCAATGTTTTAGAAACAAATCTGCTGTCCTGTCCAATTGGTTACCTTATTGTTATGGTAGAAAACACAGGGCAGGTGTTTTACATATATGCAATCTTTAAGTCATATTTAACTTAGGCTCCTTGAAGCATCTGTTCGGATCTGTGTCTGTACAACAGTACACAAGTTTGTTTTAAAAGGCATTTTTAGCAAAATTCCAAATAAGTGTGGTTGAAAACTTTAGCACAATAATCTATTTAAGTTTGAAAGTAGTTGCAGAGTCACCGGCATGTTCACATTCCTGCCTCACCCTGTAAGTGTTGCTCAGGTTGTCAGACCTGTCTGTGTTAATCTACTGGAAATACAGCCGACACCCTCACATGCCTTACTGATACTGGTTTTGTACTTTTTACTAGTATTACTTGCACTTCAACCACACACTAGATAAAACCAAAGGTCTGAAACAACTAATAAAAAAAAAAAATCACACAAATCCTTCAAAAAATTTATTGTTTTGCTAAAAATTCACACAGGAAGATTAAATAAACTGAACTTAAAGACAAGCAGCTAACATTCAAATGATTATGGTAACCTTACAGATCTCCTGACAGTGAAATAGCACCATCTGCCTTCAGTGAGCTGCTGAAACCTTGGTACAAAAGATGTTCGGCCTTTCCCAATCAGTGGCTACTCCCATCCTCACTACACACTCTGTTTGCGCGTGCTCACGGAGGGTTGGCCATATTAAGTCCCATCTGAAACCAATTACGTACGAGGACGAGTGGCTTATAAAGCCCTCCACAGTGAGCCAGCATCCATTGCAGACTTCAGCAGCACGTGCTACACCAATTAATGGTCAGCATGGAGAATGGGACGTATAAATATAAGTTCTTGCACACATTTACTGAGTAAACATGTCGCCAACAAATATAATTTCACATAGGCTATATAAATCATGTTCAATTCAATTCAAACTTTATTAAATACATAAAACCCTGTTACATATTTAAAAAAAGAAGAAAAAAATTAAGAAAAAGTTAACAAAAAATAATTAAAAATGTAAAAAATGGAATTGTTCTGACAAGTTATCACATTGTATTTGTTACAAATACAGTCATATTGCCTAATAAATATTTCCTTGGGTCTATTAAAAAAAGCGTATTCTAGACGATCTTACAGCGTTCATTCTCCAGCTATCAGTCGCTGCCAGAGCTTGGACTGCTACCATGGTAACGACAGCTTCCTGTTCCGGTAGTGTGAGGAGAGGCTGTCTCAAAAGCAGAGGGTGTATAATTAGACCCTCAGCGCCATCAAGGGGACTCAGTTCAGCTGCGAGGGGACATCACAGCGAGTGTAGTGAGTGGGGCGAGGGAGGAGCCACTGATTGGGAAAGGCCCGTTGTCAGACGTTGTAACTCACTTTGTTTATATGTCAAGAAGCAGGGACACGACCTGGGCTTTTTACTATATTTATTCCTGAGAATTAACTCAGTGGGAGCCAAGGATGGTAATGACACTGACAGAGGAGTCTCATTCTTTCCCATCTACAGCACTGCACATCAATGCCTGTTTTAGCCTTTAACTGCACTGCTAGTGTTGACTAATTGCTAATGAAGATTTATTACTGAAACTCACTATTGCAGGGGTGTTAAACTCCAGTCCTCGAGGGCCATGATCCTGCATGTTTTTGAGATTTTCCTGCTGCATCACACCTGATTCAGTGATTGAATTAACTCTTCAAATTGTGCAGATGCCTGTTAATTACCTATCCATTGAAATCAGGTGTGTTGGAGCAGAAAACCCTCTAAAACATACAGGATTGTGGCCCTCGAGGACTGGAGTTTGACACCCCTGCACTATTGCATCATACATGCACAAGCTGAATGTTGCCATTGGTGTGTAATAATTTTGGGCCAGAATCTTTATAAAAATCTAAAATATGTTCTATTTTACAAAACTACCAACCTATTGACAAGAATAAAATACTTTTAAAATACTTCTTAATACCTAAGTAGACTGTATTCCAAGCTTCAGCTGAGCAGCAGAGTTGAACCCTGTGGCAACAATATTGCTCACAGAGGAGACATTTTTAAATTAGATATTTTTCACAAGAAAAAGATAAGACTTAAAATAATTAAGATACACTGTTTTTATTGTGAAAATGCTTATTTTATGTTAAATAAAATGTTCTTATAAAGTGTTTTTCTTCTGTTGTAGAAAATACCAGTTTAGTGTGCTTGGACACCATGTGTTCGACATTTCATCCACTCACTAGAAAAAAAACAAGTCAGACAGGTAATAAAGAACAATGCATGAGACAAGTCAGAGCAAGGGAGCGAGAGAAACGACGTCTCCGAGACGAAATCTCATCGTTTTCAGTGTACAATCCTGTTTGAGGCAGCATGGATGGTAAGTTCTGTTTATTCCTTACTTCTATTTAAGACAACCTAAAATCAGATTTTAATAAAAATAAAATAATACAGCAACAATCAAACATGTTTAAAATTCATATGTTTGTTTTAACAGAAAAACAGCTTGGCAAAACTGTCTTAGCTCTAATTTATTCCATCAAATGGGCTCTCTTATAGCCACAACTGTCATTATTGAAGTTTTTGGAGGTGTAACTTTCCTAAATGTAAAGTTGTAAAAAGAAAATAGTGAACTAGTTAAATTTAAATTATAAGACTGACTTTTTAGAAGCTACAGTGGAACAGCTGCTTAACACCTCGTAGCAAAACAGTTCTGGGGCCTTTCTGCAAAGTTTTAATGTTGTCTCTGTGCATGCATGGTTTTTTTTAAGAAGGAACACTGGTTCCCTCTTACTGTACAAAAACCAACAATAACCTAAAAGTCGACTCTAAAAAGTCTTTAGACAATCGATTCTGTATTCATTAGGGTCCCTTACTGGTGGCGGACATCTTTAATTGGGTCAACTCTAAAAGTTAATCCAGTGATTACGTTCTTTTGAAAATATCCAGTGGTTATCAAATATTTTGCTAACAAACAAGATTGACTCCTATAGGTAATGCCCAAATGTTTTAGTGATGATTTTGTGCAATTTGTAGCAATCAAAATATTTGTTGAGAATGACTCTCAGCTACTGCCACACCAAGTTTCAGCTCAGTGTCTGTAAAATTTCATCAGTTATAGACTTTTTTTTGTTGTGTTCAAAGGTCAGTCATCAGTGTCCACCTTCAAAAGTTAATCAGTTGCGCTGTGTATCCAATGGTTGGTGTTTCTTTTAAATGTTGCCACCATAGCATGGAATATGTTGCTAACTAGGCACTTACCCGAACACACACAGGCAAAAACGTTGTCTTCCACCTTTCTGCAAAGGGCAATAAAGATAAGTAGTATATTATACTGATTTAATATCATTCCTCTCCTCCAGGGCCGGCCACGTTTAGGATTCTCCTGCTGGGAAAAAGTGGAAATGGGAAGAGCAGCTTGGCGAACACCATTTTTGGAGAGACTCTGTTTAAAGTGAAAAACTTCAAAAACTTGAACACTTTTGTTTCTGACGCAAAAACTAAATGCGTCAAAGGAAGAAGCCTGACTTTGATCGACACTCCTGGTTTCTTTGACCAAGGCAGATCGAAGGGCGAGGTAAAGCCGGAGTTAATGAGGTGTTTCGTAGAGTGCGCTCCTGGGCCCCACATCTTTCTAATTGTTCTCAAAATGGAGAGGTACACGGAGCAGGAGCAGGCCGTAACCAATGAAATACTGCAGTATTTCTCAGAGGATGTCCTGAAGTATGCTGTGGTGGTCTTCACTCATGGTGACCAACTCCAAGAGGGCATGAAAATAGAGGAGTATGTCAGTCAAAGTAAATCACTTAGGGGTTTGGTGGAGAAGTGTGGCAGTCGCTGCCATGTTTTTGATTGTAAATACTGGAAGAACAGTGAGCAGGAGAACGACTACAGGAGCAACGAGTTCCATGTGGGCGAGCTGCTCGTTACCATCGACAAGTTGCTGATGGAAAACACTGGAGGATTCTACACCAATGCGCTCCTCGAAGAGGTGGAGACAGAAATACAAGAGGAGGCAAAGCGTTTAAAACTGTCATCTAACAACACATCAGAGGAGGAAATCAGACAGCTAGCTAAAACCAACATCCTAAAGAAGCAGATTAAAGGAACTGCACTGTGGATAAAAGGTTCAGCTGTGGTGCTCATGGGTTTACTCGCAGCTGTTTCGGTTTGGTTTATCAGTTCTAGAGTCAGACAGACACCAAGAGTGGCAGCATCGGTAGCAAAAGCTGGAGAAGCAGTAGTTCCATCAATAGTGAAAGCAGCTGAACCAATAGCTTCATCAGCAGTGGAAGCAGGAAAAAAAGTAGGTCAGAGTGCATCACTGCCGTTCAGTGGGATTTATCAGGCAGCTAGAGAAGGACCATGGGTCTTACATAAAGCTTTTACCACCTTTTATGACAGAACATATGATCTTTATAAGTCATTTGTATGAATACAGTAGTAGGAGATGAAAACCAGTTGAATCCTTCATTGGTATTATTAATATGTAAATACTTGACAAATTTTAGCTTTTTGTCTTTAATACACTTAGATTTAAAAGGTTTGCTTTTATTTTATTTTAGTTTATATTGTCATGTAGGTTTCTGTGAATTTTGAAGAGTTTTAAAGAGATATTTGGCTTTTACACAGGAATTCCAACATGTTGCATAGTAATATGGTAAAGATCTGTATGATACACTGTATGTATTTGTGTTGTGGAACAATAAATGTCCTTTTTTGTTCATGCATTTTAAGCCACAATGTTACCTTTGATTTTAATTTTGGGGGGTATTTAAATAATGATTTTAACTACAAAGTGACACAAAAATAAGATTTGTATAATTTTATTGACAAGTAATTGTTGTTTTGTAGCAAAGCACTTCAGTATTCAAAGATACTATACAGTTTCTTAATTCCAGTGGTTATAAGACGTCTTCAACAAAGTACCTCAAAGAAATACAAGTATTTAACCATTAAACTACTTTGGTAAAAAAGTCTCCTTTAAGACTTTAAGTAAAGTCTATCCCCATCTGCCACAAGAAAAGTTGAAATCACAATTTCAAACACTGTTTTTATTTACAAATACTTCCATACTGCCAGAGTCATGAGATTGCAACATTTTACAGCACAGCTGATATAAAAGCATAGACCACAGGTCAGCAAGAAAGATTGGGAGCTGAACATTGATGCTCATCAGTGAAATCACTCATCAGTGAGTACATCAGTGAAAATGCCTTGATTGAGATCTCTATCTGATATTTGCAATCAACTATTTTACATTTAAAATACGGCATTTTGGGCCAGATAAAATGGTAACCAGTGTCATGATTTGGCCTGTAGGATTTGAGTTTGATATGTGCGTTAGCTGATTGTATTCCAGCCTTAACCTTTTCTATCATATCACAAAATAAAATATTCATATTTTGTTGCTGTGAGAATCTGTCTTGTGTGCTTTCTGTTGTTTTGTGTTCTGTCTTCCTCTAGTGTTCCTCTTGTGCCATTGTTTCTCATCTCAGTCTTCCAGCTTCCTCCAGTTTGTTCTCCCTCACCTGTCCTCACTCTGTAATCATCCAGCTGCTTCCAACTTTTACTCAACCAGCTCTGTATTTAACCAACGCTTCTCCACCACTTCAGCATCCACTTATTGTTTGATCTTGCTTGGTTTTGTTTGACTTCCTGTCCTGGCTCCCCTGTTTTTCCCTGTGCTTGTGAGTTTTTCAGTTATCCCACCACGTTAGCGTTTTCTTTAATAAATCTTTTATTTTTTAACTTGCCTGCTCTTGGGTCTGATTCTGCCTCCCAGACCTTAACAGTTGCTAATTTTGTTTACATTGATTTTTCTTTTGTTCAGTGTTTTATAGTATTTAATAAAAAAAATATATATATATTTCATTGTGATTGGTTTCAGTCACTTTAACAACCCTAAGAACAACACAAAAGAACAGTTACAATCATCTTACTTTGTAATAATCATAGTGAATGAAAGGTTGGAAAAGTTTCACATTGAAGCACAAACTTCCAATTCAACTCACCAAACTGGAAAATGACATGCAGGGATTTTTTTATTAGCTTTTGCAACATCCTTTTTACTGGCAACAATACGTCTGTTATCATTGATCAACAAAAAAAGTCGTTTTCATCACATTAAGTCTAATGAACCAACAGGTGAAACTGTAGGAATTGAAAGCGCGGAGAGGATTTAACCCAACTTTTATATTTATTTATTTAGATGTATTAATGTCTTAAATTAAACTGCTTAAAAGCCAATATTAACCATAAACTACACCTCTCATAATGCATGTCTGTATTTGTAACCACAAGATGACGACGGCATCCCACCCAGCTGGGGCTGCATAGGGTTCCAAAGTAGCCAGCATTCTGCAAAATTCACTGTGTAAAGTCTAAGTTTAGTTGCATATTCATTCGCTTATATAGCTTTGTCCCAGTTGCACTGGGAAGTGGGAATTTTCCACTTAAAAATCATAAAACTGAAACACCCCTCCAGTTGGAATTCCCTGTCAGAAAGTGGGAGAGATCAGAGTTCAAGACAGCAGCTAATCACCACTCAACAGGGAGTAAAACTCTCTTACTTACGTTTAATAGTATTTCTGTGTTATTTATTTCACATTTAGTCAGTCGTACATGTAGTGCTTTTCAGTGTTCATAAGAGGACGTGTTTAAACAGTGTTTCTATGCAGGAAATACCACACAGAGCTCAGTTATTGTTTGTTTGTTAGCAGTACTCAGCCGTAGCAATGGGACAAGGAATTGGACTTTTCTGTTTGGTCAAAGTTAAATATGAAATGTTGAAGTTAATTACAACTGGCCCTTTGTGGGCCACCACAATGTTCATGTGGTTCTCAGTAAAAATGAATTTGACACCCCTGACTAGGTACAAACAAAAACAATCCATACCTTTGTCTCTTATAGTTGCCGTTTTTTCTTTACAGCTCATGATGATACGGCACAATAATTAGCACACAGGTTTTAAGTATATTTATTGTGGTTAACAGCAAACTTGATTGGGTCGACTTATTTCATGCCAACTTTATTCTTTAAATACACTTTTCTGTTGCAGCAAATGTTTTTATAGTGACTCACAGAGTTCATGAACACTCCAGCAAACAAATCCTAATTAAAATATTTAGAGTTCCTGCAGCTTATTGTTTCAGGACACACCTTGAACTAAAACATCTTATTACGTCAGTTTTGTTATAGATTAATTGTGTTCCTGAAGGTGAGAATCATTGCAGTTATTTTATTCCATTCAATTTTGCATAAAGAAACCTCACTCCACCCTAACCTGAACAAAAATGTGTTATCCTCCCACTTATGTATGATTTATTTTTATATTTTATTGGTTTTTAGAAGATTTATTTTTATATTTTATTGGTTTTAAGAAGAACCTCAATGCTTCAAAACACATTTCCTAACATTTTCATTATAGCACACAACTCCACAAAGGTTTTCCTTCACTAAAATAAATAAATAAATAAATGAATAAATAAATAAATAAATGAATTTACTGTCTTTAGTAAAGCCGGATTCCAATAAAAAAAATTGAAAAACTCAATTGCCTCTAGGTGGCATCAGTGTTGACAACTTCAAAATACAAAAGAACCTGAGTGTGGCTTCTTTCAAACTATTTAAAATTTGCCCTTAATTATTAGCATTAAACTTTACATATTAGTTTATTGGCAATGATAAATTAAATCAGATGTTTAAACCATAAGTAAAAACATTATAGCTAATGTGATAGAATAAGTCCAATAAATTAAACAAGCGTTTAAATGCACATATTATCCTACATTATTATTATTATTATTTGGTCAAAACATTTCTTTATGTTGCACATATTAATACAATCAGAACAGTTTTTTTCTTCACTTTCTAATTAAAAATAAGCATTTCTTGAAGAAATGTCTCTTTCCTGCAATACTGCATGCCAACAGTTAAAAAAAAAAGGATCTTGTGCAACCTGCCAAGGTTCAAAGCATGTGATAGGGGTGATTCTCTGCTACTATCACACCAATTTTAACTCAGTATCTGTCAAATGAACTGAGTTTTAGTCATGTTTGTTTTTGTAAATGTGTGGCGAACATCTTGACCTGGGTTGACTCCAAAAGACAATAAATTTTTAGATGTACATTCAGTGATTACTTTCTGAGAGTTTAATTAAAATCTGTTGCTGGTTCATAAGATATTTTGCTAACAGACATACACACATTGGGAAATACTGTACTTGTAGATTGGCTGCCTATTATGGCGGTAGGCAAAAACAGCATCACCTTTCTTACCAAAAACATTTTTTTTCCTCATTACAACAGGTCTGCTCAATTAAATGAATAACTTTTTGATGTGACACTGGTGGCAGCTGAGGTTTCCTGATTTATCAATTATCATTCAATGTTATCATAAATATTACAGTTGATTGGGTTTTATTACTGTTTAACATCACTCAATTATTTCAAGGTTGTAAAAATTAAAACAAACCAAAACAACTTCTTAATCAGGTTATTGTTTTTCTTAATTTCCAGTTTTATTATTCACAAAACAACATTATTGACAAAAATCTGTGGTTTGTTTATTAAAGATACTTCTGAATGGTTGCATTTATAAATACGGCTAAACTCCAGCCTGATTCATGCATGAGAGCTGTTTCATAATCTGTCTTTTGTTCTATCAAGGCCAACCAACAAGTCAAACCGGTAGAGAATGAGAAGTACAGTTAAACTATGGCAAAGAAAACCGAACAAAACAAAACAAAATTAAAACACAGGAAGAACTCCACACAGACACGACTGTCTTTGCCTCGTAATAAACATCTGAGACCTATTTGTGACTTTTCGCATCTTTTTTGACAACATGGACGGTCAGTTGAGTTTATCTTTGAATTACATTTTTTTTTTCACCTACCCTAAGAACTTTGCAGCAAATAGAAGTTTAAATTTAAGACAAAGATTTAAGTACTGTAAAGTATTGACCTTGTTGGAAACTGTATGTACTACTGCGATGAACTGCCAATACTTCATTACAATACACATACTAAATCATATGCACGCATTACATTTTCAGGTCAGGGCTTAATGTGGGTTTGAAACAACAGGGAGAAAAATGCTATTTTTACAGCATTTTTAACAGCTTAATTCTGTTAAAATATTGTATGTTAGTGATGGAAATAAAATAAATTACGACCACTGTAACATCTCTATGGAAATCAGTTTTTTCTGACTGTATCAAATCAAACATGCATGATAAATGATCTGAACTTATAGCTACATTGTAGCCACAGCTGCTCTGGGGCACACTGACAGAGGCGAGGCTGCCATAATATGCTGCCGGACCCCCTGACCACCATCAATAGGCAAAGCAGGTGAAGTGTCTTGCCCAAAGAAACAGAGACTGAGACAGCTGGAATGGAGGATCGAACCAGCAACCTTCCGATTATAGGTCGACTCCGCCACAGCTGCCCCATACAGCATAATTTATACTGTTGTCAATTTTTTTAATACAAAAAAAATAAGTACGATTTTCTTAATAACTTGCATAAATATCCCAAACATGGAAATGAAACATTTTACTTTGAAATGTAAACCAGCACATTCAGTGGAATATTAATAACAGTATCAATACGGGTAGTATTGGTCCTGAGTATTGGGTCATTTTGTACTGGTGGTACAGAAATGCTGGTATCAGGACACCACTAAACAAAATCTAACAATTTTTCATTCATCGACTTAAATGGATATTAGTAAAATAAATAGGTGTTTGTTGCAAATGCAAGAACATACAATGAGTTAGATCAATAATGTGTGTTTATCTGTACCAATCTTATTTTCTAGAGACAAATTCAATGAGGATTGTCATCTTGGGAAAAACTGGATGTGGGAAAAGCAGTCTGGCTAATACCATATTTGGAAGCGATGTCTTCAAGATAAACCACACCCCAGTTTCTGAACCAGGTCTGTCTCATCCAGAAACCAAGCTTGTCAATGGAAGAAACCTCACTCTCATTGACACCTGTAGTATTTTTGACACATGTGGATCTGAGGCTTTACTAAAGGAAGAAATAGTGCGGTGTATCACAGAGAGCGCCCCAGGACCTCATGCCTTTTTCATTGTGCTAAAAGTGGATAAATTCACAGAACAGGAGAAAGATGTCATCAAAAAGATCTGCCAGTACTTCTCAGAAGACGCTCTGAAGTTTGCCGCAGTTGTCTTCACTCATGGAGACCAGCTGCCTGACGGAATGAGAATCGAGGATTTCATCAGTCTGAATGAGAGCCTGAGAGACCTGGTGAAGAAATGCGGGGACAGGTGCCATGTTATCGATAACAAATACTGGAAATCAAACAGCGACAACCCCTACAGGAACAATCAGTTTCAAGTTGCAGAGCTACTGAAGACCACTGACAAAATTTGGGAAGAAAATGGTGGAAGGTGCTACACCAACAAGATGCTACAAGAAGTGAAAAGAGAAATCCAGATGGAGGAAGAAAGCTTACGACAGGCTGCATCAAATATGACACCCAAGGAAATTAGTAACAGAGCCAAAAGTAATGTATTTGACGAGTTAATGGTGAGGTTAGTGGGAACTGCAACTGGTGCACTGGTTGGAGCCTTCCTTGGTGTATTCGACAGCATTTCAACAATTCTTACAAAACTGCAAAGTTCTCCAAGTACTTTAACCCAAGAAAAAAACTTGGTTTACAACGAGACTCTAAGTAGGGGCTTTAGGGGAGGTATGATGGGATTTCAGGCAGCTGCAGGAGCAAAAACTGCAGGGGAAGCATTTCAGAAAGCTAAGACTGCAGTACTGAACGATTCTGAAAAATCCACGTTGAGTGATTAGGAAGAGGACAGCAAAACAACTCATAAAGCACGAAAGAACCACAGACAAACTGATGTTCTTCCCTTTAGACATACAGCATTTTCACAGCAGGGAAAAAGAGTTTTTCCTCTTGGATTGATGACTGCCACACAAACTCACATCACTAACTATAGGGCAATCCTGTATACACATTTTAGTATAAACTTTGCTCTGAAATTGGGGCAGAGCCAGAAGGGTGGCCAAGGTGGTAAGTGCAACCCTCGCACCTGATTGGCTACCACAGGTGACATCCCCAAATGATTGACAAATTGGGTGGGATCACATGTGGCATTAAAAGATGGGACACTTAAGATGAGAAGTTAAATAACTAAAACTGTAACAATGAATTAATATATAGCAACAATTATACGCAATGGTTTTGAGTTTATGAACCAGTTAATAAAACTTTGGTGAATTTTAGTGACCAATCTGTAATATACCAAATAGCAAAGGGAGAAACTAGAAAACTTCTATGAGAAACTTTGATGGATTTTTGATGGAACTGTAGTCTACTAAATGTATTGTCATATGTAATGTATGACACCCCCACCACACCCAATTTCAGCTCAGTATTTAAAAAAAAATAGCTAAACAACCATTTAAAGTTAATTGGCATATCTATCTTGAATATTTGATTGGCATGTAGAGTTTGATAAAGGTTGTTTTGTCTACTACAACATTATTTTTTACCTTTGTCTTAAAATGGCTGATTTTTGGCTTTTTTATAAACTTGGCATTAGCACTTAGCTTTTTTTTTTTTGCCTTGGATTACACCTATCCATGATCCCACACAATTTCATCTTAATATTTCTTTTAATAGCTGAACAGGAGCCAAATTTGAAATTAGCTGAAGGCCATCTAGATTTTTTTATTCAGCATTCAGAATTAAGCAACATCTGTTTTCCATTACTACTTGACAAATGATAGCATTGTATATATCTAAAGACAGCTGAATTATAGCCATATATAATGGTTAGCTTAAAAGTTGGATTATCTTTCAGAGTGTCATAGCAAATGCTTTTGTCTACCTTTGTTTTACTAACTTCAAATGATATTTTATATAAAACATACAAACTTATTATCATTACAGGGTTCAACTGAAAGTAACACAAGTTAGACAGAGCTATAACTCTGGTTTGGATTACCCAATTTGCCTCAAATGATCCCACCCAACTTCAAATTAAACCAATAAAAATTTAACACCAGGTTTTTGTCAGTCCCACCAGTCTTCTACTGGAAGGAGGTAAATGCTGACAGTCGTCTTAGCGTTAAAGCATTAGCTTCCACTAATTTTGTAATCTGATTAGTGGTTTAGTGTTTTAACGGAGCTAAGATTTGGCTTTTTAGTGGTTAGTGAAGCTAACTTTTTGTTTAGTTGTGCCCACCAGTACCCAGTCCTTTTCTTGGCCTGTTTTCCTATTATCCTAATTTGTTGCAAAATGCTTCATCAAATGTTTTCAATCATTCTATACCTTTCTGTTGCCCCTGTCCCAGCTTTTTCTATATGTGTGTCTGCCATAAAATTTGTTTTTATTTTTCTAAAACTGGTACAACTTATTTGGTTTAACATTTGATGCATTTATTAAAGTACATTGTAAAATAAATACCGGTCATTAAAATTACAAACCACTGCATCCTGTGTTTTTGTTTTTATATTTCAGAACATTATAGCTTTTGATTGAGGGACCTTTTTCAATCACGTTTGTATGTTATAGATACAAATTTGTAGATATGTCGTGACATTATTCATTTTGCCTACTACAGCACATTTGATAAAAAAAATTTACCGTTAGATCCAACCATGTTTGTCTGTTTTAAACAGGAATAACTCTCTCAACAATAGCTGGTCTTCATTTAACACTCTTGTGAGAAATGTGGCCGGTGTTATGCATTATTTGAAGGAAATCTGCACTTTTATTCTATACAGATCTTGTATAGAAATTAATTTGGTAAAGGTGTATATTTATTCACAGATAGTTTGGGTTTATGTGCAGTTTTAGTTGGTTTCCATATAATATACATGGATGGTTCTCAAACTGTTGTACAAGTACATTGTATTTTAAACTATTCACTTTTTGTTGAGCAGACCAAAGAGCTCTTCTACATGGTCTATGAAACAAATGACTCATCAAGATCCGGATCTCCTCAAAAATCCATTGCTCCTATCTCTACTTGGCTCTAGGTCCTGGCAAGGGACGCATCTGTTATATTCTGTTCACACGAGTATTCTGAAACACTCTTCGTCTGACCTGTCACCTAGGACTATATGTCTTGAGAGACCCTACAAGGGGTAATTTGCCTCAATAGCAATTCTTCAGGCACACTAACTCCTTAATATCCATTAAAACTATTAATGTTTAGAACATGTTAGGACAGGGTTATGTTTTAAGGTCCAAGCTAAAAGTACAAACTTCTTATTAGTTTAATGGTTTGTTTTGATGATGTTGGGACCTCTACATCATCTACTGCTTTTATGATTAAAGGGTTTAATTGAAAACAGAGCTATAACTCATTTGGATTGACCGATTTGCCTCAAATGATCCCACGGAAAAAAGTCTAGCTCCGCCCCAGCACAAACACTTTACTGTATCACAGTCACACAGTTTGAGTTTCAGATCTATTCATGCAATCAATTACTTTGTCTTTGTTTAGAATTAGTGTATTTTACTGACATTTCACTTAAGCCCACACATAAATTTACACTGTTTTGTCATTATAATCTTATTTTCTGCTTTCCTATAGAGTTTCCTCCTTGTCTCATTGTGTCAAGACAGTTTTTTGATTTAATATTTATTTTACCAGTTATCTTAGTTTATGTTGTGTTTTTATTATGTCTTTAAGAACCCAGTTTTGTAAATGTAACATTTTGTGATAGAGTTTTGTGTTGGACTTTTTTCCAGTGTTGTCCTGTACTGGATTGCTTGCTATTCTCAAATTTTCAACACCAAACACAAATGTCAGAAACATTGGGGATAAAGTAAAGTTTTTGTAAGTACTAATGTGATTTGACATGTTTTAGAATATTGTCAGGTTCAAGACACTTTAAAACCAAGAGGAATTGAGAAGAGACACAAATAGACATAACACCGGGTTAAATTTTACTTGCACAAGGGAAGACCAGCCTCTGTATCAAACAGTTGGCATAATCTCCGAAGGATTCAAACCTCCTTGTACTTTTTATTAACATAAACCAAAATGGGTGGTTACAAGTTTCAACCAATAACAAATCAATGCTACACAGCAATGTGTTTTTCCCTCCAACACATAATAGGTGACAACACATGATAAAACAAGCATGTCTACTAAGATTAAACATATGTGGGTGTAGTCTCGTATCTCCAGACAGAAACTTGGTTCGACCACCCCCAGTGTCACATAAGGATATTTCAGTAGTTATTTACGACAGTAGTCACTGTGCCGTCTGTAAGGCCGGTTGTCATAGTAATGCCGGCGGAGTGATCGATGTTGTTGGATCCTGCTCCTCATGTTATTTTGTGTTGGTTCTGGGCTAACATTAAAGAGCTAAGAGAATTCTGGTAAAACTGAACACGTGTGTGGACATTCAGTTACTTTACATGGTGTCAGAAGTGGCAGGATGGCCAAGTTTAACCCACCGGAGAGTTTTCCATTTGACCGCCCGACGGAATGGACAGATTGGAAGCAACGTTTCAAACGCTTTCGGTTGGCTACCAAACTGAATAAAGAGGACGGCGAAGTCCAGGTTAGTTCTCTAATATACGCCATGGGCCCGGAGGCTGAAAACATCTTTAAGGCTTTCACTTTTGCGGGGGAGGACGATCAAAGTAAATTTGACATCGTGTTAGGAAATTACGATGAGTACTTCTACCCCAAAAGGAACGTAACTCACGAGCACGCATGTTTCCACCAGAGAGTGCAGCGGCCCGGAGAGAATGTCGAAACGTTTATCAGATCCTTGTATGACCTATCCAAACATTGTGACTTTGGGACACACAGAGAGGAGCACATTAGAGGCCGCATAGTAGTGGGCATTAACGATAAAGAGCTGTCACGTAAACTGCAGCTAGAGTCATCACTCACGTTAGCCCAGACTATTCAAGCTGTGCGCCAGTCTGAGGAGGTGTCCAGGCAGGTGTCTCAGCAGGGTGAGGCATACGCAGCAGTACAGGAGATCGCGCAACCTAAATCATACAAGGGACGTCCACAATGGAAAAACAAAAAGAAGGAAAGTGGGGATCGAACAACGGAACCAAAATGTGGAAGATGTGGAAAAATAAAGCATAAAGACCTAGATAAATGCCCAGCTAAGCGATCGACCTGCAACAAATGCAAAAAGGTGGGCCACTGGGAAAGAGTGTGCCACAGTAAATCAATCAAAGAAGTAACAGAGACAGATACAGTTTCACAAACACCATACTTCCTTGGGGCAGTCACAGACGCTAATAGAGAGAGCG
>JARVJO010000001.1:4181602-4193285 GCA_031762555.1 Cynodonichthys magdalenae
ATATTGCTTTGAATTTACTCAACTCAGTTAAGTGGAACCAGTTGACATAACATGGTTAAGTAAATCCAACATTTTATCTTTTAGAGTGTATAAGGAAATAAGTTTGCCTCATCCTTGTAGTGTTGTAGTCAAGACCACCTAACTTGAGACCAAGTCCAGATCAAGACCAGATCGTATTGAGACTGAGACAAGACCAAGGCTTTTAAGGCCTGGACCAAAAACAAAACAAAACAAAACAAAAAAAACCCCAAACATACAGTATGTACTGTATACAGGTACCTAACTTAATAATTATAGCTATTTGACTAAATGTCTTTGTGTGAGGGCTGGGTAAAAAAATATGGTACAGAGGCAGATTGCTAACGTTAGCTAGCTAGTTTCACTAACAGTGACATATAGTTTATTTTTATTTGTTCTTCCTTTCTAAGTTATAATGAAGGTTTCACGTAGTCCACACTGCCTCGGAAAGTGAAGCACTGCTGGAATTGCAAGTGTCTGTATGCTTTCTCCTGGATTTGTTTTACAAATACTTTTTTATGATTTATATAGCTGAATTGTACTACTGAAGATCTCCCGCTCCCAGACAAACACTGCTCACTTTCTTGCAATGTGACATGCGATTGAAATGAGGGTGGGGATGGGTAACAACGATAACACAAAAACATTAATTAGCAATGAGTCATACTTTTATTTGAATCAGTACGTTTTACATACAATTTAAAGCAAGTATGTTAAGAAATAAATTGGAAAATATTCTGGCAATTTAGTTATATTTCCACAGCGGTGACTGGGATAAAATCCCATGTCCTCAATGTCCCAGACCAAGAAAAGACTGAGCATACAAATGCAGTCTAGTCCGAGACAAGATCCAGACAATCAAGGAAGGTCTAAAGACTGGTCCTAAGATCAAGACTGGTCAATACTCTCTCCTTGTCTTGCCGTTGTTCCTTCCCCTTGCCTCTATGCAGATAACACTGCGTCGTTATGTCCGTCAGTCTGCTTCAACAACGCATTGTTTGACTGCTACAGGTTTTTTGTGAAAGTTAGGGATTCATGAGGGTCAAGATACAGGTAAACATATGAAGGAACTGACATGGATGAAAAATATAACAGCAATAATACATTTGACACATTTTCTAAAGCCTGGACAAAACAATCAGAGTTCTTTACCCAATTTAAAAGTTTTCTTTAACACAAAGACTTTATTGCATCCTAATTACAGCAAAAATCTGGTATTTTCCTTCTAAAGAGCCAGACTTTCTTTAATCTGTTAAATCAAAACTTTCAATTCTTTTATTGTTGTTGTTTTTGGCTCATCATTCTTTCATTCATTATTCAAGTACTTTTCTTTCCTTGTGCTGAAATATAACATATTGTGTGATGTGTATAAAAATAATCCAGGCAGACAAGTGGAGAACAGAAAAAACATCAGGTCTAAAAGCAGCAGATGAAAATAATTTGCAGTTTGTCTTTAAGAGATAAAAAATAATCTTATAGACACCACACAGGAACTGAGAGATTCATATCTTTCAGCTGCTCATCTACTGTATGTCAAATATTTAAAAGGCTGGATAATATTGTGTCTTTTTGCCAGGCTGCTTTTAACAAAGTGTCGTGGGATTCAATGCAAATCTTTGCTAGGATTTTTTGACACAACACTGGTTCATTTGTGAGTTTAGGAGCCCTTTTCATGCATTAATGATTCACAGGTTAGAGTTACCTGACAAATAATAATAATAATAATGAAACAACTCTGACAATGGTACAGAACTGGAGTAAAATAAGTGACGAAATACCAAAGTCTAAAGAAGCTGTATAAGCTAACAAGGAAGTTAAAAAAAATAGAAGAATGACTCAAGAGTTTTGCACAATTTCAACTGTAGTAACAGGATTAAATGAAAAACCTCGTCATAACAAATTTGAGTTATTTAGCCTTTGATATTACAGAATAACAGAAAAGATTGGTGAGAAAAATCCCACAAAGTTGAGCAAGATGTGGGTGTGAGACATTAGAGGTACTTCCTGGCTGTCTGTGGGTCACAGCAGTTATATATGTTTTCATTAGTGAGTAGTTCACATAATAAAAACATGTGATGACTTGTTCATCTTAAATGAAAGGCTTAACATTCCTTTAAGGAATGCATATCACCCTCCACCTTTCATGCCAGAGTTGAAGATCATTCTAGGTTAAAATAAATGACAGCTGTTTTGGTCAAACTTGTTTTGTGTAATCTCGTGGAAAATCCTCTGTAGTCTTGCATGATCTGTTTGTGCTGAGTTGTGACTGACTCTGTTTCTACCACTCCAAAATTTAGCATTTGTTACATTGATTGAGTTGTTTCCTTTTTGTATGTTTTCAGAGGTCAATTGGTTGTGGTGACCATCTTGAATTGGGCTCACTTTAAGGTGGGGGGGTTGGGCGGGAAGCGGGAAATTACGCTAAACAGACTTTTTAAACTTTATATCATGCTGTCATTAGTGTTGCTTTGACTCATTCATGCATGCTTGAGAAATCCTTGAAGCTCCTAGATATGTGGCGCAGCCAAATTGCTTGCTCATACAAAGCACCGCCTTTTAACACAAAGCTCCTCCCTGGAGCTCAGTCCCGAGCTGAGCTGCCAACCTGCAGACAACCCCACCACAACAACATACACACACACAGCTCAACCAGACCTGGTGGAACTGCAAATCTATTGAGCTTGAGCTTGTAATACTACAGTCCTTTTTGGATTAAAAATACCTTCATAGAGGAAAGTTTTTTTTTTTAGATGCCAAACATACTACCCTCTATTTGTTTTAAATCCCTAAGGGAGACACAATTTGTCAAAAATGGTTAAACTTTTCTTCTATGAAAGGTTGTAAATGGCATGAAGCGTTGCTGTGAAGATGTGCTGAAGCGGGAGTGTCTGAAATGGTAAGAGGTTCTTAAAGAGACAGAGGACAATTTCAATGCATTTAAATATGATGCAAAGTCAAATTTATTTTTGATATACACAATATTTTCATAGTTACTTTAAAGGTAAACCAGTGGTGTACACTCAGTTGTCACTTTTGGAAGTTTAATTAAATTCAGTCCAGTGGGAGATGAGATATTTGCTAACAGACAGAGTTGACTCCAGTACGTAATGGCAAACATTTTAAGCAAAGGTGTGATACAGTCAGTTCTAATAGAACAGTCAGACACATACATGTACCCAGACATAGGCAAAAATATAATCCCACGCCTTTTGAAGGCGCATGTTATTGAAACATGAAGCCAGGTGCAAAAGAGATTCAAATGACAAACAGCTTAAACGTACCTAAAAGTGCTGTAGTTGTTTTAAATCCAAAGGTCAGTGGTTTATACCCAGCCTGTTTGATCTTACAGAAGACTCAATCAAAAGACTAGACTGCAATAAATATAATGTTGTCTGATAAGCCAGTCTTTAACATTTTATTAGATGCTATTGTGACATTTTTGCCTTCAATAATTTTCCAAAATGTCACAAACCACAAACCTACACATGGGTAGAACAGCTTATTAGCACCTTACTGTATAAATAAAAGAGCAAAAAAATGCATTTATGACATATCTGTTAATAAATTACAGGTCTTGAATTCCTTAAAAAATGGGCATCACTTATTGTCTTTCATGCCGGAATTTTACCTTAAGCTCTTATAATAAAAATGAAGAGTTCTGGCTGTTTTGGTCAAACCTTGAACAGTGCAATCTAATATAATATTAAATGATGTGAATGACTGTCAGCTAAAGCTCAATGTGTAAAATTCACTGAGTTGCATTCATTTTTGTGTAAGCTAGGGCTGATTAGTTTGAGGTGACTCCAAAAGTTCATCAGTTTTAAATGTTCATCCAAAGATAACTTTCAGAGTTTGATTGAAATCTGTTTATGAGATATTTTGCAGACAGACTCACAGCATTGACTGTGACATGTTTACGAGTATTTCAGCAAATACATAAACTCACTAAACTCAGAACGTCTCTGAATTATCTGGCCTTTGATATTGACGCGCGTCACGTGCCTCAATAGCCACACTTTTCAGACTTCTGTTTTGCAAAATGTCTATGCTCTCTCCATCCAGGAGGTTTTGGACATTTGATTATATTTTAAGTGTCTGGAAGAGTCATATGGATGGACGTACTTTCTGACCGCCTTGGACTGCTGCTCCTCAAAACTATCCATGATGTTTGAACGTAAACCGGTTGACTTTGGGAAGAGGAGTAGTTGAAGCAAAATACTATTGTTGTCTGAGTGTTTTTCCATGTAAACAAACACACCCACAAATTTCTTACCCTTACTACTCAGTTCATTCACCAGGGTCTTGTGTCAAGAAGAGGTGGGTGAAGCCACTCTATGAACAAAATGACAGCTTTTATGTCACACAACTACACCAATGAGAGACGATTTTGCAGAAACAGATGGAGCATGTGGGGCCCTTCAGAGTTTCACACAGAGCTTCGGCTTGTTGTGAAACATTTCTTAGTACCCTTCTACCCCCTTAGCTTGTCTTCAAAGCACCAAAAGAGGAAGGAAATGTGTTTCTATTAGCATATGTACCACATTGTGTATGCTTTCTCATCGTCTGCTGCAAAATAACAAACACATAGGGGCCAATCAGATAAGATTTTTGTTTTCAGTACCACATATCCAACCATGGGGGTTTTGAAGCCGACTGTGCAACATGTGCTTTTCAGCATTGCTCAAAGACTATTTCCTATTTTGGTTTTGTGAGCAGTGTTGAAAAAAAAAAAGTTTAGATCAAAAAGTTGTTTGTCAAATCTTCTAAAGACATGATCTGAGAAATATTATAGTAATTTGACGTTTTTGATTGAAGATATAAAGCTGGATTAAAAAGTTCATTTGACAAATTAAAAAGAAAGGAGATTTAATTTTTTTTTTCTGTCTTGTTCTACCACTGAAAAAATAATTGAACAGATTACGGTAAGGACCCCTATTTACTTTGCATTGTTGTCTGAAAGTATTAAATAAGTAATATATATTCCTGATTGAAATTTTAACATTTAGGATTCTGGACAAGTGGTTGTTAATGAATATAATTCTTATAAAACATTGAACAGTATGTGAACCTTAAAACCTCATCAGCCCCAAGAGGTTTCATTGAACTTTGTGCTCGAAAAATTGTGCCAAAATTTAATTCAGCGTTTCTTAGCATTCATAAACTCTACTTAAATAATCTTAGTATGAAATGAAAGTTAGCACTTGGGAGATTTTATCAGAAGTGCAAGTATGAAAACAGATGATATTGTTTCATAAATGTCATCCTTTTTTTTCCAACTTGTCTGAAGTTATTTTTCATTGTACAACATATAACCCTTTAAAAATACAATGAATAAGACTAAAACCCTTGGAAATCATAAAGTTACATCGGGACATCACCTGTGCAAAGTTTCATGCTGCTAAATAAACTAGAGCAACGTTAAAGCAGTTTCAGTAAAGAAATAAGTCAGTGTTTTGTCTTTCTGCATGGGACGGACCATTTTGATTCCATCAATAAGAAATCTTAGGTTTTTAATTGCAAAAAATAATTATTTTTTTACATGCATAAAAAGACATGTTTTCAAATATTAGTTTATTTATTTTTTAAATTACCCACACATTTATTTTTCACCCTATCCAAATAACACAATGAGAAATTATTATGTTTGACTCCAAAAGGAACTAATTTACCCAAAATCAAGTAAAAAACAAAAACAAACACACAAAAAAACCTAGAGACGAGTTAAAACAAAGGGTGTGTGTCTGGTACATTAATCTTTAGGTAATTTTTAAACTAAATCTCTTTAAAATTCAAAAGGTATTATGACACATAATTGAGTAAAACAATTTATTTTTGATAATTTCTGAGAGGCTAGATGATCTGCAGGGCCTGATGGGTAGTCTTGGGACAGAAGGGTTGCTCTTGTTGGTCACATTGGCACCATGAGTCAGAAGGTTTAAGTGCTGTATAAATGGGGGGCACTTCCTGCCATAGAGGGATTAAAAAAACAAAACAAAACTGAAAATACAGATCTGATGTAATTGTTATATAATTCAATTGTGCTTTCATTGTTAGCACAAGGAGCTAAAATATGTAGTTTATTTACAATAGATGCTACTATAGGTTAAAATTTGGATGTAAAATGTCAACCTTGAAACTGTAGCCATCAAAAAAGATACCAAAATATATTTTTTTACAGGTGTACATGATGTCTAAATTGTGCAAAGACTTTCAAATGTTCATAATTTGCTCTGTTATATTTAGTATGTACAGAGGTTTATAGTATAAGTAAGTAATTATTTTTAAAAACCTACTTTTACTTTTATTTTATTACATTTTAAAGCTAAATTTTAAGCTTGTAACTCGTTACAAAATAAATAGGTTCGAACTCATCATGAAAAAATATGTTTATGCACTCTAAAAATGAAGTGTTGAATTTACTCAACAAAGTCATGTCAACTGGCTCCACTAAGCTTAGTCGAGTAAACTGAGCAAAGAATATACATATACTGCTCAATTGACACAATCTGGCTTTGTGGAACCAGTTTGGTTCAGTAAACTCAACAGTTTATTTCTTAGAGAGTGTGTAAAAGTACTTTTACTTTTACTTTTCCAATTGTTGTGAACAGTTTTATAAACTTTTATTTGAGTAGTTTACTCATCAGTGAAATTTGTTTTTACCAAAGTCATTTTCTGTTTATGTAACTTTACTTGTAATTTAACTTTTACTTATAAGTAAAAATTGTTTTTTTCAAGTACTTTATAGACCCCTTTATAGACCCCTGAGTATAATAATAATATGATAAGTATGCACAAGTTTGCTGTATGTTGACTTTGACTCAAAGTAGAGATAGTACAAATGAACATATTAAGGAATAATCAATATTGTCAGTGCATTTCAAACCTTTCCAGAAAGTGCTAACAATAAATTCATGCAATAGAGAAATAATATAAATCCTGTACTTGATTTGCTTATTTGTGTCCCAATAGTATCTCGTTGCATCAGATTTGGTCTTTTACATTCTTACTGTCACCAACTGATTTTTTTAACATTTAAAGAATTTATAAGATTTTTTAAAAATACACACTTTCATTTGGATTGTTGTTAAAATTCCTATCTAGCATCTCAAAAAATAAATACACTTTGTTCCAAATTATTTTATCAAAACTTCAAACCAACAGTTGATTTTCACACATGTCTAGTCTCGTTCAGGAATTAGTTGCCCCAGTTCAAACTTGTTACACTCGTGCAGCACTCCCACGCTTTTATTAATACTTGTCAAAGTCTCAGTCCCACCAGAAAAAAACATAGTTTATGTATCTGGGAAAGTTATTGTTTGTTTTGGAAGTGATGAAAGCAGAATGTCAGTGCTATAGCTGCTATTTTGAGGTCTATTTCCTGGAATAGAAAACAGGATTGTAAAAAACCATGAATTTTAGTTTGACCTATGCTCTCTTTTTGGCAGGTAACACAATGACCTTGAGAAACTGTACTATAACGATAAACTCCACAAGCGATGAGTCGATTGTGGGGAATCAAACTAGCACAAGCCTGGGTGCCCTCATCCTCACTGTCGTCTTTCTCCTGGGATTTCCTGGAAACCTCTTTGTCATTTGGAGCATCCTGGCACGAGCTCGAAAGCTATCAGTTACTACCTTACTTATCCTCAACCTAGCTATCGCTGATGGCTCTCTGATGGCTCTTACTCCGTTCTTCATTGTCTACCTTGTTCTGAAGAACTGGGTCATTGGGAATGTAATGTGTAAGATCCTTTTCTACCTCTGTTTGGCCAACATGTATGCCTCCATCCACCTCATTATGCTGATGAGCATCTATAGAATGATATCCGTGATATGGCCGCAACGGATCAGTGTGGTCACCGGTAAGAGGACCCTTATGCGTGTCCTGGGAGTGATGTGGGGGCTTGTGATGATTGCCTCTATTCCTACGCTTATCTTCCGAGAAGTAACTTGTAAAAAGACATCCCAAGGCTTGGCGTGTGATCCACACCATGAAAAAAACAGAGACGTAAGTGAGGATGATTAATCCCAGTTTATTAATAGTATAAACAATAATGAACTTAGCTCATTTTCCCTGTATTCTCCACTATGTTGATCTCTTCTTTCCTTCCCAGGTGGTTCTGCAGTACACACTGGAGCTTGTTTTAGGATTTCTGTTGCCGTATGGGGTCATTGTTGTCTGCTACATTTGCATTTTGCGACGAATTCGCCAGACCAGATTCAACCGTCGCCTTCGCAGTGAAAAGCTCATTCTAGCCATTGTGGTGACTTTTTGCCTTTTCTGGTTGCCCTACAATGCCATCAATGTGGTTCAAGTAGGTTCTATTTTTCAAAGCATGACGACTGTAGAGCAGTGGTTCTCAAACTTTTTTTTTATAACAAGTACCATGTCAGTAAATTCTAAGCTTTCTAAGTATCAACTATTGCAACAGACATAAAAAGCAGTAGAGCAAGCTTCTATTTATGACACAAACAAGAAAAATTGTCCAAATCCCTAATACTAAACCTGGCTGAAAGGTGCGGCTAAACATGTGATGGTTCATCGCATTTTGCCTTTTCTTCTTACTACAAAACAAAATACTATTTTTGTAATAGTTTAATTCTATTTTTTTATGGTTTTGCTTTTCTTAAGGATCTTTGAAGAGCAGGGGTCACCAACTTTTTTGAGGCTGAGAGCTACTTCAGCATTACTGAGTAACACAAAGGGCTACTTTGCACGGCTCACCTTAAATTATAGTATTAATATTAATAATAAATTTATAAATGTGAATGTTTGACTGCCTGATTACATCTTAATATTAAATTACCATCGTGATAATGCTAATTATCATTCACTGTGGTAGATATGATAAATAATTATTAATAATAAGTAATCTGAACTGTGTCTGTTCTCAGTTTGAATTCCTTTTGTGTGACTGGGAGTGTGGATAGTTATTTGTCACTTTGTCTTTGTCCCTGATAGACTGGATACCTGTCCAAGTGTCCCTGTGATGGACTCAAACTTTATTGGTAACAAGGAGGATATAGCAGATGGATGATATTTTTATAGCAGGACATAAAACCTTATTTCTGTTTTCTGCTCAGAGACATAAACAGATCGAATATATGAGCCCTGCAGTGTTAATTTTCCAGGTTCCAAAGTGGGGTGGAGTTAGGTGTGTGTGCCTGTGTGCGACAAAGAGGGGGAGACTCAGAGAGAGCAGAACAGGACGAGTAAATAAAAAATATAAACATTCCCCTCTGCGTTTTTGCTTTAAGTAGTTTCCATATGTAACCAAGTTTATAATTTGGTTAACAATTCATCAACTTTGTCTACTTTTACTTTTTAGCTTTATAACACAGCTCGCGTTTTGAGGATTAATTAACTTGTCACTTGAATTAAATAGTTGATACCAAATTTTCTTCCAAAGACCACCAGTGGTACTTTTACTACAGTTTGAGAACCATGGCTGTAACGTCTATTGAGTTTAGTGTCAAAACAATCCTTTTCTCTTTATTAAAATTTTTTCTGTTAATAATGAAGAGTTTTATTTTGCACCTAGGTTTCATGGGCTTTGTGTCCAGAGGGCCCAGTAAAAGAGACGTAAGTAATTTCACATTTTCTAGCATCTCAATGATAAAACTCAAACACTAAATTTTTTGTGTTGAGTTACACAAACTAAAGATTTGGGTAAACATTGAAATAGTGTTGGATTCAAAACAGACAATATATTTCATCCGTAATTCAGTTATTTTTTCTTAACATGTCATTTTTCTGAAAATGATCAAGGTGGATTATAATAGGGGGGAAGCCAGAGTTAGGGTTAGTGCTCCATGACAGAATTCTACAGAGATTCATATCAGCATTTTGTTAGTCAGGTTAATTGAATCTATTTTATATTAGTTGTAATAATCTGAAGAGAATTTATTTCAAGAACAGACATAGCAGTTTCATATTCTTAAGATTCACTGCTTTTTGGAACATTGATGGCAAATTAATTAAATCAATGAAAAAAACAAACTAATATGCTTTAAAGATACATGTTTTCATTCATTTGTATGATACACCAGGTTTATTAAAAAAACAGTTTAAACAGGAAACAGGTAATTCTACACATTAACACTTTATTAACTGCCAAAACATAACACGCTGAACACACCCTAACAGTGATTCATTATTATATGAAACTGAACTACCAATAAAACAACTTTCACCAAATATCAGTACCATTCATATCAAAATGTGTTATTAGAAGCCTTAAAACTACATATTTCTTTAATTCGTGTATCTGGAACACCAACATCATCTAATGACCTTCTTAATCAAATATGACAATTTTCAGTTCCAGAAAGGTCAATATATATGTAGAAAGTAAGATTGATGATGGAAAATAAAATGGAATCAAATTGGCCCTTCAAAACTTTGAGTCTAAATGGTTTCCTTCAGTTTTTTAATATTCTAAGACAACACTTATAGCAATAGAATCCTCAAAGGACAAGTGACCTATGCTGGATGAAACACAACCGGTGACCCTGCGTCCTCATATGCGGACATTGCATTTTTTGCCTCTCTACGCTACTCTAGAACACAGGGTTGTGCTAGTTTGATCCCTCACAATCATCTCATCTCTACTCTAATGAAGCATCGTATTTTCAACCCACTGACCTCATTAAAAGACGCTGCCAGCACCCTCTAGTGGTCCTATGACAATATTACACACAATTGAGTGAAAACAAGATGGTGGGGATCCCAGTAAAAAGCTTCTAAACCAACTCTGGTAAGAAAACTGGCCAAAGTAAAAATCTAAATTACATTTCACCCTTGAAACCAGTGTATTTATGCACAGTTACATCTTTAGCTTCATGAGACATGCAAACAAAACATTTTATTTTTTTTACAAATGAAGCAAAGTACAATGTCAGTAAAGATGAAATCCTCACTTGAGGTCATTGGGACTACGATTTTGTTATTTATTGTGCCATTGTTAATCTGCACATATTTGGCAGAGTTTACAAATGTAAATATTTATTCTAAGTAGTATAGTTGGCCACAAATTTTTGACAAATGTGGAAATATTTAGAACAGTTCACAAGCACAAATAGTTCCTGCAAGAGGTAAATTTGTTCAACCAATTAATTATACCTAGGAGGTTCTGGTCAAATGGTCTGCAATTTTCTGCCATTATGTCACATAATATGTTCTTTAAACTGATGAGCAATCTGAAAGTTGTCATGGATGATGATGATGTGCTTTACTAACTTTGCTCTGGTCAACAGTTGGCTGCTGAATTGCCAAAATAACTAGGAAAATGCTCAGTCATCTCTCATTGACATACAGTTGTTGCTTGACAAAAATCTCATTATTTTGTTTATGGTTATGGTTATGGTGAATGGGGATGGATAAATAATCCATATGAGCAGGGTCCTCATAAGTGGGCCCATTGCTCTCCCCAAAAGACAGTGGTCTATATTCAAACCTTTGCGTCGCTTGGATGAAGGACACGAGGTTAGAAACACTCAGTGTTCTAAGCTTCTCGGGATCCATAAAGGGGTCCCCAAGAATTTGTTTCCTATGACTACTCAGAGCCAGACAGTGGCCTAAGTAGTGTAGAGAGGTCTCTAATTCAATGCCACAGGCATCACACAGACCATTGTCGTGGAGTCCCATCACCATTTTGTGGCGGTT
>JARVJO010000001.1:4193385-4216991 GCA_031762555.1 Cynodonichthys magdalenae
TCCTCAGACTGAAGAAGTCTCTTGGAGGAGAGACGAAACGTTTCATTAAAGAAGAACCCGTCCAGAGGACCTACATAATTTTTCCTTTTGAAATTTGTTAAAACACAATAAATTGTTAAAACTTAAAATGTTAAACAAAGGCTCTTTCATAAGACAGCTCAGTCTGGGACTGATGTGTGTTCTGTCCTCCGTGCATTCAGAAAAAACACAAAAGCGGAAAGGCGAGTAAAATGAGCCCACCTCTGACGCGCCCGTGAGCAGAGGTAGTATCAGAGCCGGGACCGAAAGAAGCTAAAGTTTCTAAAATACTAAATAACTTAAAATGCCAAAACCATTAAAGGTATTTAAGCACAAAGTAAAATAAATTTGTCTAAATCTGTTTTTTGTAATAAAAGGAGGCACATTTGATGAACAGGCTGTTCCACAGCTTTGGGACCAAGGCAACAGCTCCCTTGCTGACTAATCTAGAACACGGAGCATCCAAAGGGACCTTTTTTTGATGATCTAAGAGATCTACAATTAGAATAAGGGCAAAAACGTTCAGATAAATGTAAAGGCATGCAAAGCTTTAAAAACAAGCTCATAAACCAGCTGAAAGAAAAGCAATAATTTGCTCTGGATTTTGAGGACATGTCAATATAAATGGATTCAAATTCACCCATACTTGCTCTATCATTTTATCTCAGCCCCCAAGGTCCTATCCACATGGGGACCGTGTTTTAGGAGCCCCTAAAAAGGGTTTTTAGAAATCAAGTTCCAGAAGAAAAGAAAACGTCTTTAAACATCAAATCAAATGTATTTGTAAAGCATATTTAAATCAACTGTTGTCAGCTAAAAGAAAATGATCTTTAGATCTAAGGGATCTGGAGGACAGATATAGCTGCAGGAGATCTGTTAAATATATTTTAGGTCAACAATAAAACTTTAAAATCAATTTTAAATCAAACAGGAAGCCAGCACTGGGGAGATACTGTATCTTCACACATTTTTGTTTGTATTAAATCAAGCTGCATCATTCTGAACTAATTGTGAATTCAGCCCGGCTAATACTAACAGAGCTATAATAATTCATTTGGAGAGTAATAAAAGCATGAATCTCATGTTCAGTCATTAAAAGATTAAAAACGATTCCACTTTTATTAGATAAAGTCTCAGTATAAACAAGGATCTGTTTACGACAAAATCAATCTTTTTCTCAAGGTTAAAATTCAAATCAAATATCAAAACTTTTAACATAAGCTTTTACAAATGGCTCCAGCACAGATCTGTAGGAGAAATGTTGATCTTTTCATTGGGACCAAAAATACTGTCAGTTTTATTCTCAATAAAATGTAGAAAGTTTGAAGACATCCAAGCTTTTACCTCAGTGAGGCAGTCAAATAGTGGTTTTAATGAAAAAAATAAATTTCACTACCACTGTAAGTAGATCTGAGTGTTTCTGCATATGAGTAAAATGAGATGGGATCGAAGGGAGTGGGGAAATTATATGGAAAATTAAATGGTTCCGAGAATACATCCTTGGGGTACTCCAAATGTGAGGTGGGCAGAGGAGGAAACAAACTCTCCGAAGCTTACAGAGAGACTCCAGTCAGACAGGTGTAAGACTTGAACCAGTCCAGCAGCAGGAGGATTGGAAGGTTTCATTTAAACATTAACACTTTTTATTGACTAAATAGGTTCATACTGACACTCAGAAAAATCAAAGCTGGAGCTGTGCTTCTCTCATCTAATTTGCCTACCACCACCTATTAATAAAAAATGTTTATTGAAATGCATGTAAATCTAACTGGGTTTAAAACCCCTCTTTTTAGAGAGAGCTGCACAGGAGGACACACCTTTTAAAGCTTAAAAAGTGAGTGTTTCTCCAGCTTTAATTATCTAAGATGATGAAATACTGAGAGCGGTGAGAGTCTGGAGCTGCCTCCCTGCTGAGTCACTCAGCAGTAATGCAACAGCTGGAAGTAAACACTGAGCGTGTGTGGAAGGGGGGCACTGACAGGCAGGTAGTCAGCAGTGAAACACGTGCATGTGTGAATCACCCAACACTCGAACGTGTTATAAAGCATAAATCATCTGTTTGAATCTGAGTGTTAATCGTGTTAAACCCCCCCTCCTCTCATCCCGTTGGCAGGTTTCTGTGTGGGACTGTGAACGACTTTGTGGCGGAGGTGGGGAAGGCGTATGAGAGAGCCACAGAGAACAAGGAGGAGGCCGACGCAATGGCGAAGAAGGTAAAACAGGTCGGCATGTGTGTTGTGTAAGCACTTGTGTAACCAGTGGACAGGTGGAGGTGTGTGTGAGTAGGTGTGTGTATTAATAACACTGTGAGCACACATTTTCATCAAAAAAGGAAAGTTTCACCACTTCCCTTTTTAAGCCTGATTTATAGTCAACATCTTGCTGATAGGGGTACTTGATGAGAATTGTTTAGTTTGCTACTATTACCACCTGCTGAAACTTGTGCATTGCCTTAAGTCAGAACTAGATCTATTATGCTACTGTAAGGCTACTAAGCTACTAGTTACTCCTACGTTATCATTTCAGATTGGTTTTAAGTCGTATTGCAGCCACACAGAAGGATTTAGATGTTCTGTGTTGCTCCTACCTCTAAACGTACTTTTTGTTCATGTGATTCTCAAGTGACCAGAAGACACAGTATAAACAGTGAAAATATATTTTGTTTCATCCCTTTCTTTGCCTCTTCTCTCAGTGTGCACTGTTGAATGAGAAACTCGACTCCCTGGTCAAGGCCTTAAGTGAGGAGGCAGAAGCACAGGTAAATATCAGCATCAGGTATTATCAGGAGAAAAAACATGATCCTTGTAAACAAAATGTTTTGTCTATAATGTTTGATCCCGACCTGGGAGTCAGGAAACATATTTAAAGAGCATTTGTATTAATCTGAAGGATGAACACAGGATGAGCAGAAAACCCATATTTAGACAAAGGAAATATTTACTACTCTTACATGTTTTTATTGCTCTTTCTCAGCTCTGGGGGAGAATACTAAACATGCATTAAAAGCTCAACAACACATCATCATTTTAGCTTTTCTGATCCCTGTGCAGTTTTTTCTTCTTCACAGATTGATTTAGATACTGGAAAAATAACAGCAGAGCCCTGGAAATGTCAGTACAGTTTTAAGTTCCTGCTCACTGAAATTGAAAGTGTAAAAAAAAATCCCTCATCCTGCAGCGGCTCTGCCTGTAGATTATTATTAAGTGCAGCCTCTTTTGTTAAGGAGATGAGAGATGTTCCAGCAATAAAGCAGGAAGTTAAAACACAGACTTGTTGAGGTTTTAATGCTGCCCTGCTCTTAAAATGTAATAGATCTACAAGAAAGGGTAAAGTGGGATTTTACAAGTGGTCACCTAATATGTAATTACCTGTATATCTTATGCAGTTGGTAATGAATTATTCCCCCTTAGTTTTATTTCTATTATGTGGCTTTATAGTCTGGAATTTAATGGATTTTGAATTGGATTGTAAATAATGACCCTACACAGTATACTTCAAATGAATGAAGTCAAATGGGAAAAAAATAAAAGCTTTTTTAACATAATTCTAATAAAAGTATAAAATAGAAAAGTGATGTGTGCTTGGAAACCACCGCCACCCCACCCTCCTCATAACTTTGAAGCTCCAATCATTACCTTCAGAATGCAGGTTATTAGATAAATAAGATCCACCTGAGAGCAGTTTGTGTCAGATGATCTCAGCATAAATGTTCTGACAGCCCCCAGTATCAACAACAGTGTAACATCTCTAAATACTGCAGGCTACCACCAAGCAAAGGACATAATGAAGACCAAGACACTATACACATAGGTCAGAAACAAAGTAGTTGAGAAGTACAGATCAGGGTTTGGTTATATGAATATCCCATAGAGTATAAATAATCCCATTATTAGATGAAACTACACTTGCTCGTCTGCTTCCATGCAGCACTCAGAGTATGTGTTGGCTACTGCCTTAACAAATTTTAGCTCAATATCAGTGATATTGACTGAGTTTATCTTGTTTCCTCGGGTTGATTATCTCTGAAGGCCATCTTGGATCAAGTTGACCTTCAAAGTTCTAGATGTACACCCAATGATTACTTTGAGTTATTATATATAATATAATACATATATATATAGTATATATAATTCATCCAGTAGTTCATATGATACTTGGCCAACAATCTTTCTTTCTCTTTTTACACTCTCTCTCTCTCTCTCTCTGACATACAACAGCTTTCACGGTGGAGGACCATAAAAATAAAAAGATTATGGCTCCACAACAAACCTACCTTGAAAGGTTTGTCCACTAAAACACATGGACCAAGCAAAGAGGGCAATAAAGAATAACCAGGAGTCTAAATATAACCCTGATGGAGCTGGGCAGCTCTTCTGCAGAGATGGGAGGTTCTGTCTGTGGGACCACTAAAAGCTGAACAGAGCTGGGCTTCATGGAAGAAAGGCCAGGACAAAAACAACATTCTAACAACAAACTAACGCAGACAAACTAAGGCAGCATCATGCTGTGGGGATGTTTTTTTTATCAGCAGGGCCTAAAAAAACTTCTCAGAGTTAAGACGAGATGATGGGGAGTCTATTGGGTCTCGCTAAATGGTTAAGTGACAAAAATTGCTTCTTGCTGCCTCAGACCCTACCTATTCTTACAGGGTATGCAACAAGTATAGTACAATTGGTCAGAATATTGTGGCTATAGTACATTAGTGTCATTCCACTTCAGCTGAGGACCAGCTGGCCGAGGCTAGTTGTCTTTACAGCTGTTCCAGCAAAGCTTAATTTTGCACATTTCATCCAGGCAGCTTAGGGACACGTTCCCGCATCGTCTGTTGGAAATGGTGGCAGTCTCTTTAGCCCCTTTTCCACTAGCGCCTGTACAGCATGGTTCAATTTGGCTCTCCACAGTTCCAAGGCTTTTCCACTAACAAAATCTCGTGGAAACGAACCCATTTGTCAGAACATACTTCTCTGTGGTTCCAAGTGTTCTGTGCTGACATGAAAACACAGAAGACTGTTGGTCACTGATTGGTTAGGGGGTGGAGTCACTGGTTGTGTCACAAGAGCTACTCTCACAACAACCTGATCTGCCATTTGCAATAACAACACTACCATGTCCTCCGGAGGACATGGTAGTGCAACACAACACTGGATCCATTGTTGTGTTGCGCATATTTTCAGGGTCTTCTTTTTCTACTATGTTTAATGGTGGCTGGCAGCTTATTGGAGCATAACCACCACCAGCTTGTAAGGTGTGTGGCGTCAATTTTTGGACTCTAGGACCACCCAACTTTACGATGAACCCCCCCACTAGAGCTGCTACTGAAGTGTAATGGAAAACCACCCAAACCATGCTGAACAGAGTTCAGCCAAGTTGAATTGTACTGTAGAGGTGCTAGTAGAAACTGGCCATAGATGACAAACTTATAAAATATCACTTCTCCTTGATTAACAACAAAGATACCAAATCTTGGTCCTTCAACTCCTCCATCATCAAATGAAAATAAACTTTCTGTTTGCACGTGCTGCAGTGGGAGGACTTATGGTTTATGGTGTATGGTGAGTGGGGGTGGATAAAAAAGCCATGTGAGCCTCGTAAGTGGGCCCATTTGTCTCCCCAAAAAGACACTGGTCTTTATTCAAACCTTCGCTTCCATCGTATGAAGGACACAAGGTTAGAAACACTGTGTTCTGAGCTTCTTGGGATCCATAAAGGGGTCCCCAAGAATTCTTTTCCTTTGACTACTCAGAGCCAAGCAGTGGCCTAAGTAGTGTAGAGAGGTCTCTAATTCAATGCCACAGGCATCACACAGACCATTGTCATGGAGTCCCATCACCATTTGGTGGTTGAGCAGATTGTGCCCAGTAAGGACTCCAACCAGTGTGCTTAGAGTTTTCCTTCTCAGGGCAATGAGAGCTTTCCCAAACCTAAGGTTTGGACCATTTATCATTTTCCGTGCCTGTCTGCAGTCCGTTAGCTCCCTCCAGTGGATTGAGTGTTAACATCTAATTCAGGCCTGTATGGTAGTCCTACAGACTGTTGTTGAGATACTCACAACAGGCTCTGGTCCTTTGAAGTGGGCCTGACTGCCAGCTTTTGCAAGGCATTCAGTTCTTCCATTACCATAAATGCCAGTATGTCCTGGTACCCATTTAACAATAATACCGTTATCTCTCCCCAGTTGGTTGACTGCTTCGGCACACTCCCAAGCCAGTATTGATGTTTATTATTTTGTTTACAGAGCAGCTTCGTTCACATCTTCTTGACACAAGCCCCGGGTCAAACCTTTTCCCACAGGCGAAGGCAACAAGAATTGTATGATTGGTCAGAAATTTGTTCATGTGGAAAAGCACTCAAATAGCAATGGTGTCATTTTGCTACAACTACTCCACTTCCAAAAGTTGTCTGTTGTGCATGGAAACAACACAAATAGTTTACTCAGAAAGTGTGTCCATCTATTGGACTGTTCCAGAATTTATAAAGATAGTCAAACGGACAAAACGGTCTGCTGAACAGCGTGGAGCTCTATTCGTGACAGATTTGTGGCCAAACAGCAAAAATCAGAGCTGGAAGAAACCTATGCTTTGTTATGTACAAAAGCAGGAGGGGTTTCCCATGAGCTCTGTGCAGTATGTCTCATTGATTCTGAAAGGTCTTTGCAAAAACAAATATCTCACGACAGAGTCAACTGATCCTGCTTCGGATCGAGTATGCAAGGCACTTCACACTTGTTGACAGTAAGGCAAAGGTGTTAGGATAGACTGTAAGGGGAAGTTTTGAACAGTCCAGTATATGTGAATAAAGTTCCTTTTCCAACTTCGACAGTAGAGTAAACATGTTTTAAAACTGGTTTTACTCTTTAGAAAATGACAGATAAAACGGATAAGATTAGCACTTTCTGGACTCTAGGTCATGAACTGAGTCAAATTATTCACTCCCTGGAAAAGAGCTGAAATGAGTCTGTATCAATTAAAAAACATGTGAAAGCCAAACAAGATTTTTTAGCTAAACAATTTTTAAATCCTGAAATCAGAGGGAAATTCCTTCACTAGTCTTCTATTATACTCTCCCTCATTGGGAGTTTATAATTATTTTGTTTCTTTGTTTTACAACACAGTCCATTTAATCTGACACTCATTGTTTCTCTTTCCAGGTTGGGTAACATATGGCGCAAAAGTCGAGCTGCTACATCTGCCACTGCCTTCATCAGCAGCTGTGCCAACCCGGTGCTCTATTTCTTCGCAGGAAAGTCCTACATTAGAAGAGAGGGGCTGGCATTCATGGCTCGTTTGTTTGAGGGCACTGCTTTTGACTATGCCAGGAAGAGCCGACAAAACAGCCAGAACAGCCGTGATAAAGACAAAGATGCAGATGTTGTTCAGCTCAATGAAAAAAAACTAGAAGATCTGGACTCGGTCACAAATTCGAGCAGTAATGTCAAACAAGTGCTAAATGGTAAATAGAGAAGTCAGGAGGACATGCGTGATGGATCTTTAGGTAGATCAGGTCCTTTAATCTTTTTTCTGTCCAGTCCAAAATCAACTTAGCATAAAAAAATACTTTATGCTATGCTGGCTGCTAGTTACGGACAACAACCAATCCAATTCAACTACAATTATGGACTTTGGAAAGCCCTGGTAATACATGCATATATGACTCTATTAATATTTTTTCTCCATGAAAGTACCGACTGTGAGTATAATTCTGTTTTGAACAATGTTTCAGGAAACCACTGCCATGGATTCCTGGGATTAAGTCACTTGCTATCACTCAAAGATGGCTTTTTATGCAAAATGTATCCCAAATAAACGGAGAAAGTGCAACCCTTGTTGAATGTATTACTAATTGTTTATTGTTAATATAATTTTGAATCAATTGTCAAAGTGTTTTGTGTGGAATGCCAGGAAAGACCATCTCAATACTTTAACTGACTGCCTAATTATTACACTCACTGGTCACTTTATTAGGCACACCTTGCATGTATCTGACTGGACCACCTCTGCCTTCAGATCCACCTAAACTCTTTGTGGCATAGATTCAACAAGACATTCTTAGAGATTGTTATCCATGTTAGCATCTCACGGCTATGGATTTGTCAGCTGCACTTCTGTCATGTGAATCTCCTGTTTCACCACATTCCATAAGTGTTCAATTGGGTTGCTATCTGGTGACTGTGGAGGACCTTGGAATCCAGTGAATCCAGACCTATCTGACAAGGCAAAATTAATCCAATGTATTTTTTTCCACTTTTAGAAAGTTTGTGTAGCCTGTTTCCTGTTCTGACAGGAGTGGCACCCACTGTGCTCTTCTAATGCTGTAGCACATCCTCTTGGTTGGATGTGTTGCAGGATCAGAGTTGGTATTCTGCAGACCTTGGTTAGAATGAATGGTTATTTGAACCATTGTTGCCTTCTTGTCATCTCAAGTTCATTATTTTCTGACCTCTGACTTTTTTTGTCCACACTCATTCTGTTCCCTGACTATTTTCCCATTTTTGGGCTATTCTCTTTAAACCTTAGAGATGGTTATGGGTTAAAATTCCAGTATATCAGAAGTTCAGGCCAGCCCATCTGGCACCCAAAAACCACCCCACATTTAAAATTCTTTAAATGCCATTTCTTCCCTTTTCTGATTGCTTGGTCATCTTCACCACTTCTGCATTATTTTAGGTCCTGAATTGCTGCCATGTGATTGCCTGATTAACTATTTGTGTTAACAAGCAACTGAACAAGTGTAACTAATAAAGTGGCTGGTGAATGTCATGAAAACTGCCATGATTTTCAATTAGATGCAGATTTTTTTTTCAATCCTTTGATCTTTTTCATATGTTGTAGAATTATCTGAATATAAAACATTGTTTTTAATGACCTTAGAGCATGTAGTTTACATCAAAAAGCTTTTTTATTTTATATTTCCATGTTACACTAACATGCTTACATTGTAAACGAGGAAAGTCTTTTTAAGGCCTGTTGTTTATTCTTTTTCTTTAAAAGGGAATGGTAAAACGTTTAGTTTACCTTGCAGTATTGCAGTTTATCTCAGTAGTTGTCACTGTGATAAACCCATTGGATCATTGCCTGATAGATGTGTTTGTTTTCTTAGTTACTTAGAATTCGTCATAATTCTTCAGAAGGTCAGCCATGAAATCAGATTCACCACCTCGCCACTGGAATCCAGAATGTTCAGATTTGATTCTGCTTTTAATGTTTGTGAGAGTTTTGGTTTTATATAGTACATAGAAAATATTGCAATTTATTTTTCTCATGCTTATCAGGTAAAATACTGAGCCAGAATTTTCTTCATATTGTATAAAGTGCAAATAAACCAATATATGTTTTTTGTTTAGAAATTGAAAACTTTTTGTGGTAATTATTTGTCCAAATATGGAACATACGTATGATTATATGAAGTATAAAGCTTACAATATGTTAACTGATTTTTATTTTCTGCTGAATATGTCGGGTTAACATGTCTGGTTCTTGAGACCCACAGTCCTGCATATTTTACTTTTTACTCTGCTCCAACACACCTGATTTGAATGAATGGGTGATTATCAGGCTTCTGCGGAACTTGGAAGAGGTAATTCAATGACTCAGGTGTGTTGGAGCAGAGATAAACGTAGGCAGACCTCGAGGAACAGGATTGCTCATCCCTAGAATATATGATTCATGCAGTGTGATTTAGAGATATTAGTAGAGAGGGGAACAAAGGCTCCTTGAAGGGATTCAGATATTGACAAGCCCAATGTTTTACAAAGCTGTTCAAAAGAGCCGTTCAGTTTTGAATGAGTTGTGTTGTGTCAAATTCAAGGCCCGCTCTGCCTGTTTACTGTGAAAAAACAAAGGAGAAGCGATAGTCTCCCTGGTTCAGGAGGAAAAACAAAGATATTACAAGTCATTAAACAAACCACTGCAAACCACTACCCGCAACTTATTTATTGAAAGGAGTCATTCAAAAGATTTGAATCACTCGCGACTGTCACATCTCTAGATGTGTTTAGGTTCAGGTTTTATTTCACACCATACTAAATTTGAACACACATTAAATTAATTATGGTTGTTACTTCACAACAATGTTTTTTTTAAGGAAAAAAGTGCATGTATTTTTAATTCAATACTTTTTTTAAAGTTTATCAGAGAAAAAGTTGAAAAACATGTTTGACGTTTTATATTTTTATTATAGCGTAATGGGAAAAAAAATAACACTAAATTGCAAAACCATAACCGTCTACAAGTCTGGAAGGAGCTGAATTTGTATGACTGAGCTGCTGATATCTGTCTATCCATAGACTGCAGGCAGCTTTATGAGCTGGGGGTTTCTTGTGTGAATCATCTGTACAGTGTTGCTTCACGATTTGTTCGCATTTCCTTTGGGTAAAATAGAAAAAAGCCTTTGTCAAATTTCTTTCTGAGAATCACCTTTCACTGACCTCACCCATTTCCCAGTCTTTGTTTTGCTGCCTTTTCATTTATTTAACATACAGTAGTTTCCATCACATGCATCAATCAAATTCATTCTTTGTGCTGTTTTTAGATTTATTTTTTGAACATAGTGGCAGCAGAGTTCTTCCCGCGCATTGTGATTGACAGTTGAGCTGCACATCAGCCTCTCTCTCCTCCTTGCAAAGGAGTTAGGAGACAGAAATTAGGCATTATTTCATAATTACAAATTACAACCACTAAATAACATTTTTTGAGCTTACTTATTTTGACCCTTGGCTGCTGTAATTTGTCCAGCCCAGAATCAGTCATTCATGACTAATGGACCGATCTACCAGTTGTGTGTGCCTACAAGCATCATAATTTGAAGAGAAAATCATAATAATAAAAAAAGGCCCAGCCCAAAATCACCACCGGCCCACCGGGCAAATGCCTACTATGCCCGATGGCCAGTCCAGCGGTGGTCAATTATAATTTGCACCTTGTGCTTTTAAGGGTGATTTTTGTGTTTTTTTCTAAACGGTTTTAGGCCTTGTCTACACAGAAATGCAGTTTTTTTTTTTAAATTAGTTGATTTTAAAACTTGCATCAAAAGCATTCTAACATTTGTACAAATGTCTTCTTCAACACAAAAACAGCAAAAACTATCCAAAACACTTTAGAGTCCATGCCTGGCTTATATGTGGCACTGTAATGCTGCCACAAAAGTACACTGAAAACAGGAAACAAGGTTGCTTATCTCTGTTACCAGTCTAATTTTTCTTTGCAATGGGTCAAGTGTGTTGTAAATGTTATTGTTCCTCAGTCACAGTGCAGAAGTACAATACTGAAAGGTTTTGCTCAGTAGATATTAGTTCTGCAGCACCTACGCAAATATGTAATCAGCAATTATTGTTGTTACAACAGATTCACTTGGGTTAAAAGTACGGTTAGTGGTGGGGCTATGACATCATTAAAAGAAGGGACTTTTTGGCTGCAAGCATAAAAATCCAAACATGGTTTTTCCTTTTCTTTTTTCATTTTTTAACTTAAAAATGTCATTGGCTTTCTTAAAGTGCCTGTGACGTGCATATCCTTCAAATACAAAAATCAAAGAAAACATGTTTACATTTAAGAAACTTGGCAAAGTACACATGATTTTACCCATGCTGTAACCTTCACATTTTCTTTTGAACTTGGCTCAGTCAAAGTGAAACAGGAAGTGACATCAAATGGGAACTCTTTGGTCTTTGATTACAATATTTTACTCTGACTCTTCATCTCACCCTGTTTGTGACTCAAAATAATATAAAGAAACATCAGATTTTTCTTTACAGTCTGGTACTGTAGCAATGCTCTGTTCACATTCAGATATTACCCTTTGTCATCACTTCCCGTTTCTCCACATGTGAATAAATCAACAATTGTTTATCTCAACAAAATGATGTTTTGCTGTTTTGTTACAGGTACACAGCAGGTACGTTTTGCGTAAGTTCACACATGTTACATGTAAGTTACTCATAAGTAGACATACATCAGAAACCAGTTGGAAAATTGTGCAGTGTACACGTCAGCACAAGTTCTCTAACACATTAAAGTGTCACAGGGCCTTTAGGCAACATGACTTTATTTTCTTGAATGTAATTCTTTATTTCCATCAGCTGGTGTTTTATTGTTTCATCACTAATGTAGATTTTTGTTTTTATCATTGTGCATTCCCGTTTTTTTAAAAGGCATGAATTCATTTAGTTTTTGCCAGGAGGCCTTGCTATTTTTCCCCAGTACATTTCCATTTTATTTGGATTTGTTTCAAAACAGATACGTCTTACTGAGAACCACAAAAACCTTGCACAGTCATTTTAGTAAAGTAAATTTAAGAAACGTTCTCATTATTCATTGAAAAACTTCCACAATGAGGTCGTCTTTCCTTTTAATCAGCCTACAGCAAAAACTCTATGATCAGTAGGTTTTGTCCGTTAACCCACAGATTTAATCGCATTCTTAGACTTGTACAGGTTTGTATTTTAACAATCAAATGACATTTGAATAACTATATTTTTTCCACTCATTCAACAACAAAAACAAGTTTTTATACCATTATTGTTAATCTTTTGATGTGTTTTACAAGTCTATTATGTTCATTTGGTCTTTGTTTCTGGCTAAAGAATTAGACTAAAATAATTTATACAGTATATAAGAAGGTTCATTTCCCAGCTGTTCTCAAGTTCTTATCATACATGTTCTTGTCCCACAGTCCAAAAACATGCATGTTTGTTGATGACTGGAAATAAGTTTTAGCTCTTTGTGACTCTGATTGAGACCAAATTTGTAAAGAAACTGATGGCTGAGAGCAGTCGTCAAGTTGCCCATGTTTGTGTATTTGTTTGCAGAATATATTGTGAACCACAGAACACAGGTCAATAAAAATCTCAAAAACTAATTCTACACATCGCTAATTAGTTTGACTAACACCAAAATAGTTATATATTTTTACACACACTGAGCTAAAATTGGGTGTGGTAGTAGCTGAGTGTTCTTCCCAACACACACTCTAAGTCCAAACAGATTATGCTGGATCCTTGTTCAAGATAAAATTTTGGTCATTTTCAAAAAATGACCAAAATAGCTAAAACTGATATTTCTCAGGATGAGGTGGATGTAGTGGAAATTCACCAAGAGATCAGGTAAAGACTTCAGTAACTTATTGTGTACCAACTTCTTACTGTTGGCAGATTTGGAGAACAGTGAAATCCCAGAAAATCCAGCATGGCATCTTGCCTTGCCTGCTTGCTTAGAGTTTCAGCTGCTCTGTAGATAAGAATGAAAATTAAGGATTTTATACACAGCTGTGAAGAACTCCCCCCTCAAATGTGTGTGATAAGGCCAGAGAAGATGCCAAAGAGAAGAACTTTTAACCAAAACATAAAGAGAGACTTTTCCCCAGATGAACCTTGAAAAGTAAGTACTGAAATCTCACTCAAAATAAATCTCCAAAAATAGACTTAATGTCAAATCACAGCATATTTTGTACCTTTAAAAACAGTTATGAAAAATTATATTAACAATGTAAATTTATATACATATACTATACTATAGAGCAGGGCTATTCAACTAAATCAATCCGGGAGCTACAGTTACTGCAGGCCAACAGCTGAGGGGTCAAATATCCAGCAATTAAAGTCCTTATGTAAATAAACAAAGTATTACAAAAATCTATTACCTTTTACTTAGTTCATTTTGCTACACTATCAAAAACAAATAACACATTATGCCTCCTTTTTAACAAAAATATTTGACATCTATGACCTGCCAAATTTCTAAACCAATGTTATTGTAACTTTCATAGTTTATCTTCAGCTGCTTGTAGTTTTAACTGTCTTGGATGTTCAAAGAAATGTTTTTCCAGCTTCTAGCTAAGATTCTGATGTTTCTGTAGATACCAAACATGTTTATGTTTAACAAAAATAACTTATAGTAATTAAAATAGAAAACAAGAGGTTTGGCCTTAAGAGACTAATGAACCAATTGGCGGGCCAAACTTTGGTCGCTCGCGGGCCAGATGTGGCCCATGGGCCGCCAGTTTATTAGCCCTGCTACATAATAAGTAGCTAAACAGTTTTTTTTCCTTCTTGTCCCCTTAAATTAGTACCTTGCCTTAAAAGGAGGGTGATAAAATGCATACTCCCAAGAAAAATAGACCTTTAATTGATTTAGATAATGTAATGTTCAAAATTATTTTTTAGCCTAGAGCCTTTGATTCTTACTTTTCATTTGAAACACATATATTTTTAACAGTGGAGGGGTAATAATGCGTGGGTGAGTCAATGTTGGCCCCATTTCACTTTGAACATCAATCATTTAATTTGTTAATAAAAGACAGAAAATAATTGTTTCATGTTCATCTGCTGACCAAAGTATTCTTGCTCTAAAAGCACATAATGAATCAACATGACACACCTGACATGCTTGTGAAATGGAACACATCCTGTCCCTCGACTCGACCCAGATGTGGAAAGATGAACGTGATGCAAGAGCCGAAAATGCATTAGACTGTGGTTTGAGTCTAAACTCATGTTTCAACAAGATCCAGTCAGTTTACTGGAATATTCACCCTGATGATGGTATCTTAAGCTGTTCATTCTTGTTTGTCTATAAAAACAAAATCAAACAAATCCATCTGGTTATCATCATGTTAGAGCACTCTACACCTTTCTTTTTTTGTAATTTAAGAGGCGAAATTAAGGGATCGGTAGCTGCCATATTTGTGTTATTGGCATTAAAGTCCTTTCTCAATAATAGTGGAACAAACATTGCGCTACAGAGGCCAGCAGGTGTTAAGTAATATTTGTGCTCTCGGTTCCATTTGATTGTATTGCTCAATCTTTAATATCTCCGTTTTCAAAAGCAAATGACACCAATAGGCAGGAGGAAACTCGCAATCCAGTTAGCAGAGCTGGTTTCCTGTGATCACTGGTTTTCCCCTCACATGACCATTCTTACTCAATACTGAATGTGTAGTTTTCAGACCACACACTCAAACTTCAGAGGAAGCAACAGGGCCAATGAGTTCAGGTGAGGTGAAGAAAGTGGATTAACACAACTTTAAAAAAGAGAGGGACTATCAGGTAAAGGTGAGTTGGATATCATATTCTATGCATTTTTACTGGACATGAAAGAAAAAAAAATATGTTGTTTCAATTATCTCAATATCCTATTATTGGCATCTATTCAACATGTATTTCTATTCATGTATTTAGCACAAAAAGTAAGGGAATTTTTGTTTAGAAAGTTATTTATTTGTTTTAACAATGCTTCTTGGCAATCAATCTTATATCATTGAAAGCCTGTTAATTTTCCTTTTAAATGGTGCCACATTTGTAAGAAACATGCATTTGTGGGATGAGCAGAGCTGAGTATTTGGGTTGTGCGCATGAACAAATTTGCCAAATTATCTCTGCTAAACTCCCACGACGTGTCGGGTTGTGGGAGTTTGCCTCTCCAGTCTACATGTGTTTTGTAGACTTGGAGAAGGCTTATGACCATGTACCTTGAGGCATTCTGTCGGGGTGCTGCAGGAGTATGGAGTGTCTGTCCCTTGTCTCCGATCCTGTTTGTAGTGTTTATGGACAGGATCTCAAGGCACAGTCGTGGAGAGGAGGGTGTCTGGTTTGGGAACCACATGATCTAATCTCTGCTGTATGCAGATGATGTGGTTCTGTTGGCGTCGTCGGACCAAGACCTTCGGCATGCACTGGTTCTCAACCGGAAAAGGATGGAATGCCCCCTCCGGGTCAGGGGAGAGTCTCTGCCTCAAGTGAAGGAGTTTAAGTATCTGGGTGTCTTGTTCACGAGTGATGGTAGGATGGAGCGAGAGATGGATCAACGGATTGGGGCCTCATCCTCAGTAATAAGGGCGTTGCTTCGGTCAGTTGTGGTGAAGAAAGAGCTGAGTCGAAAGGCAAAGCTCTCAATTTACTGGTCTGTCTTCATTCCAACCCTCACCTATGGTCAAAAGAACGAGATCCCGGATACAAGCAGCCGAAATGAGCTTACTTCGTAGGGTGGCCGGGCTCAGCCTTAGAGATAGGGTGAGGAGCTCCGTCATCCTGGACCTGTTGCCTCCGTGACCCGACTACGGATAAGTGGAAGTAGATGGAGATGGAGATCTCTGCCAAACAGCTTATTTTGCTGTTGATATCGACTCTTGTTTTGAGCTTCTGGTACCCTCATGTGCTGCGAATCAGGTGCTCGCTATAAGATTTATTAGCAAAAAGCATTGTTACAACAAAGAAATTATCTACCAAACACATATGTATGTATATACGCACCTTTTGACCTTTTCTCAATTTTGTTTCTTTACAACATATTTCCCACTATTTTGCTCCAATTTTACAAGACAGGTCAACAAAATGGAGCAAAAGAAATTTCTTTATTTTTATTTTTTAAATAAAAAGCCGCAATAAACAACAAAATTTTCTGCACCCAACGGCTTTTGGAAGCCACCTCATTTGTAAGTAGAGTCCACCTATGAATACTTTATTTGGCTGGACTTCGATTCCCACTACACTTTTTTTTTAGTGGGAGTTTGTATGTTTTTTTTTTTAACATGCATGCATTTTCCTACCGTTTCACAATTATATGCTACTTTGGTTTGGTCTGTCACATAAAATTCTTTATGTAAAAATACTTTAAAGTTCGTGTCTGCAATGTGACAAAATGAGGAAAAGACTATAAACAAGTCATTGTATATAAGAGGAAGTACACCATGTCAGCAAAATTAAATGTTCGAAATCTCAAAAGAAAAAAAAAAATTCAAACAAAATAATCTTGTTTGCTGACAATCTTGTCTAATGAAAATTAACTAATTGCAGAAATTAAAAAAGCAGAAATGAGCAAAAAACAAATGCTGTAAAGCACAAGTTCAAGGTTTTGATGATGGAATACGGCTTTATTCTCTGCAGCGGGAGAAAATGTGAGTTACGCAAATATTGCAGCATCCACCAACATTCAACAATCTTAACACAACATATCCTGTTTCCTCCCTTTCTCCCTTTTACACAAGGTTTGTCAGGCAGAATTGCAGAAGCCACAAACTCAATTTTCAGAGGAGCCCATGATGAACACCACAAACTTCCAGCAGTCCTCCTCCCCCGGCTCCCTCTCCTTGCCTATCAGCGTCTCAGCCCAAGTCGGCATCGTCATCCTGACCTTGGCGTTTGTTCTGGGTTTCCCTGGGAACATGTTTGTCGTCTGGTCGGTGGTCTGCCGGGTGAAGAAGCGCTCAGTGACATGTTTGCTGGTGTTGAATCTGGCTGCGGCAGATGCTCTTGTGTTGCTCAGTGCCCCTCTGTTCCTGCGGTACCTGGCAGGACGGCGGGGATGGGAGTTTGGCTCGGCAGCATGCAAGCTGGTCCATTACCTGTCAAGTGTGAACATGTATGTGTCCATCTACCTCATTTGTCTGATGAGCATGGACCGCTGGCTGGCAGTCACAAGGCCCTTTATGTCTCAGAGAATGAGAACCAAGCGCTCCCTGCTGGTTCTCCTGCTGGGGGTCTGGGTGGTGGCGTTTGTCCTGTCGTTGCCGATGCCGTTCTACCGCAGGTAATCCTAAAATACTACCTCTATAAACGTTTTTTATGTGTTTCAATGGGCAAAAAAAAATCAGGATCCTACTAAAAAAATGTGATTCCTAACAAAGAATAATAAAACTGAATTAGTCAAGTGAACAAAAATATCTATTTTTACTTTGTTTTGAGCAGAGGTCTTTATCCCTCATGACCCAATGTCCTGCAGAATTTCCTCGTTTCTCTGCTCCAACACACTTGATCCATTTATTCAATTAGCTCACAATTCTGTAAAAGCTTGTTATTTAATGCAAACATGGTGTGTATGAAAATAGGTTTTATACTGTATCAATTTTCAACTTCAAATTTATGATTCAATGCAAAAAATATGCACACCTAAAGGTTGAAAAATAATATTACTCGTCCTGTCCTGTGATGTTGGCTTTGAGTAACTGTGGCCCCCTGAACAATATTGTTGAATAGCCCTGTATTATTATCTAAAAAAAAAGCTGCTTCAAACCCAGCATTGACCATAAAGTACATCTCCCATCATGCATGTTGTGTATGCATGGATATTTCCTGTCAGAAAGTGGGGGGGGTTCAGAATTCAAGATGGCAGCTGCTTATCACAACTCAACATTGAGTAAAACTCTTGCTTTTACTTTTAAAAAATATTTCTGTCTTATTTATTTTGCATTTAGTCAGTCGTACATTAAGTACTTTTCAGTGTTTATTAGAGGACATGTTAAAACCTTGTTTCTATGCACAAAATACCAAGTAGAGCTCAGTATTTATTTGCTAGTGATGTTAGAGGAATGCGATGTTGCGTTTAGTTGACATTAAACATGAAAAGTCAAAGTTAATTACATCTGGACCTTTGAGAGGCACCATGATGATCATGGGTTCCTTTGTGAAAATGAGCTTGACACCCCTGTTTTAGATGTTTCTCTGCTTTGATCCTCCTGATTGGGGGGTTAGTTACACAAGGGGTTATGAGGTCTCAAAACGGCATTTCCAACAGCCCAGTACAGTATAGCTGCTAAAGCTCAGATGTCCCAGCTTCTCACTAGCCCTGAACGCAGCATTTCACATGCGCATCATGCAGCGGTAAGAAAGTCTCAAAAGTCAAATTTGCAAGCTAGCCGATCCGCAAGCCTGTACGTGTACCCGTGCTGCTGCTCGCTCTCTCTAGTCTTGTGCTCCTAAATTTTGTTGAAACTGCTCTCTCTCAAATCTTCTTGCTCTCTCTCTCAAATCTATTTGCTCTCTCTCAAATCTTCTTGCTTGTTCTTTCAAATAATTATGAGACTAATTTATCTTCATACAATCCTGACAAAATAAATCTCTTTTTTTAAAAGCACATAACAGGTTGGAATAAATCCAATTGGAAGTACTTCGTTAATTTCCTACTTTATTTTCCTGAAACACATTTGTGAAATAAATACCGTCAATGTAAATTTTAGAAATGTACATTCCTGCATTTTGCTGATATCCAATACGCCACTAACAACACTCCTACTTATTTTGAACAATGTTGATTCTGATAATATCCATTATGATTTAATCTAGGTCATAAAATATCAGAGCTGTCAATCATAGCCACACTTTAAGCATGTTATTACACATTAAATGCTATCCTGACCTTTGACCATGACAGGTTGTGACTATGTTTTGGAACAAAAAAATCCAGTTTTGTGTTTTTTGTTTTGCTGCTAATCATGACACAGTATTAGTTTGAGGTTGTACAGGTTTCTGTTTAGACGTGTACTGTAAACAAGACTCATCAGTTATTGTATAGTTTTATCTTACAATCAACATTCCTAGGTTTATAAGCTGCTTTTGCTGCTTTTGCTGCTTACGCTGAAAGATGTGTGTACACTCTAAAAACTAAATGTTGGATTTACTTAACCATGTTATATAAACTGGTTACACTTAACTGAGTTAAGTAAATTCAAAGCAACAAACTCCTGTTCTTTGATTAAAAAACTGGTATATTGCTTTGAATTTACCCAACTCAAGTGGAACCAGTTGACTTAACATGGTTAAGTAAATCCATTATTTCATTTATTAGAGTGTAGTGTGTAGTCTAGGATATGTTACAATGTCTTACAAATTATGTGCTTTAAATTTTTATCCAACTTTGTGAAAGCTCTCAATAAAACTTTTCTCGGCTCACTTTAAACTGTAGAACTGGATCATAGGGGTGCACTGATTGCAGTTTTGAGATTTGTAAAAAGTCTGTCCTGCTGGTTTCAATTTTGGCTAATACCATTTTTCTAAGGTCACCATACACCTCCAATATTCCAATCTTATTTTACTTAAAAACATTGAACAATACCCTTAAAACAATACAAACTTGTTTAACCTAGACAACATTAGGTAGTGGTCACATCAGAGCAAAAGGGGACAGTGGCTGATTTTCAGACCTTTGTGAGGGTAGATGAGAAGACAATCTTTTCCATCGATCTTACCTAAGTATCGGCCAATCTCCGATCTCCCAAAATTTGGTGGTAGGTACCCCTACTGGATCACCAACCAGTACACTTTATTTAACCTTGTATAGCACGGATGTGGCATTTCTTATCTTTTTACAAACATGGCGTGATGCAACTGTATTGGTAGAGCAGCCATGTAATAATTAAATTCTGCAAATAAATCTAGATCATCAGCATAGACTATTCCCTGCCTTGGTGGGTTGGATGCAGTGAAATAAAAAAATATATAACAATAAATGAGTTCTAATGCAAAATTACCAGCTACAAACATCCAGCAGCATATGTGTTTATTACTCTCTAGATAAATCAAGAGCCAGTAGTTAAAGTATTTTCAATATAATAAATATTAAACATAAGTTAACCCTTTCTTCTAGATTTATCCCCATGAACAGAATGAAAAACCCTTAAAGTGTTTGTTGTTTTTATGTTTATTTGAGTGTTTGTTCCTGTTTTATCTGATGCTGCTTCAAAACATTACATTATGACTAAATAAAAGGAAGTGCAACCACAAAAAGAACGGTCCATTAAGAAAATGAAGACAGATGATACTTTCATTCACAAGAGTTCCTAAATTTATGCTTTTTCAATTGTCCTACTTAATTAGTGGATGACTAAAGAGACCTTCTATCAGTCTTTATTTATTCTTTAAACAGATTGGTAATTATTAGAAATAAGGTACATGAATAAACTAACACGGCTAGATCATTAATATGTTTATAAACTAAGTGTGATCCTCCTCCTTTCATTGTCCTAAAGTAAAGCCAAGATGTCTGCTTGGAGAAAGCTGCAGAGTTGTATTTTTAGTGCCGAATTTTGCTAAAGCGGTTGCACCATCATTATATAAGTCCTTCACAATCAGGCTGACACATAGCCAATCACAGAACATACATTTTCTAAGCCCTAGATAACTAATAGAAAAACATGCATAAAAGGCTTTTTTTTAACACACAACAGCAACAAAAGAGCTGCCGGAATCAACAAAAATCCACATTTGAAAACAAAAAAAACATATATTTATATATATATATATATAAATATATGTTTTTTTTTGTTTTTAGTATGAAAAAGTCCTACCTGTTTACATAAAGGGGAAGCGAGCCAAGATGTGTTTGTGAGTTGTGTTTTTTAATAGTAAATGACTAAATGATTAGTCTCAGTAAATGACACAGAATCATTCATTTGCTTTTTTTGAACTAAATCACATTGAATCTCAGTGTGTTGAGTCATGGCTCATAATGAAATACATTGTATTATGATTGAAAGCTGAAATGGTCTTGATTAAGGGGCTGAATTGCACCATATTAGTTTTTAAAGTATTTAATGAGTCAGCTCGTGGACAGACACGCAACTACCTTTTTATATTATCATAAACCTTGCTTTAGGACAACATAAACAAGAAACTCTTATGGGGCATGGCATATATTTAGTTGTTAAAACTAACTATTCTCTCCTACTTTGGATACTTCAATTTGGACAAACTTATTGAGCTAGTTGTTTAAAAAACTTTACTGCTGATTTGTCTGAATGAGAACAAGATCTGTGTCTCCAAATTCTTTTGCACATAATTTTGCAGATTTTTTTTGTGCTGATGGGGTTAATGGACAGAAAATGTACTTAGTGCTTCTACCCATTTAACAGAAAATTGAAACTTGTTGATGATTAGTTATCTCATTTCTAACATAGAATTGAAACCAGTAAGAATGAACAGTGGTGTAATGATATGAAGCAGCTCCAATCCCTCAACCCTTATTGGTCAATGCAAAAAGCGATTTAATAAACATTACATTATCATCAATTTAATATTAAAAGTATATTATTAAATATTTTTTGTGGTAATTTAGAAGCTAAAATAGCAGAAGAAGGAGTAACACTGTAGGTTAGTCGTGATTTTGCTTTAAAATTGGACAGAGGCTCCATTTTTGTAAAACAAATTAAATAAAAAATAACCCTAAGTTTTTTGTTTTTTTCATATGTGCAATTCATGTTTTGCTGTTGGAAAACCTTCCTGTTCCAGATCACTATCATTTTTTTAATCAAAATTTGTTTACATTTTAGGTGTGCATATGTTGAAAATGAGTGGAAATAAAGCAGCGGGCATTTGAAATATGACCATTGAGTTACCCTTTGAAGCAAGATCATTTTATATTGTACACAGGGCAGTACGTTGGCCCTGTTGGTAGAGCTGTTGCCTCTGAACAAGAAGGTTGCTGGATCAAACCCTGGCCGGGGACCTTTCGGGGAGGAGTTTGTGTGTTCTCTTTGTGCATGTGTTTGCTGTGGTTTCCTCCCACAGACCAAAACCATGACTGTTACGTTAATTGGTGACACTAAAATATGTGTGAGTGAGAGAATGAATGGTTGTCTCGTTTGTCTCTATGTGGCCCTGTGATGAACTTGCGACCTGTCCAGGGTGTACCCCACCCCTCGCACTGTGACTGCTGGATGTGGACATGACCCTGATAGGAAGAAGTGGGTAAAAAGACAATGAATGGATGGATGTACAGTACATTGCAGAAACAATTCCCAAGGGTTTTACCCTATCCTGATTGGTTTATAGTAAATATTTGTGAACTTAGGGGTGGATCTACAGGGGGGCAAAGGGGGGCAACTGCCCCCCCCCGGTTGTAGAGCCTTGCCCCCCCACCTGCCCCCCCAGCAGCCTTCCTACTTTTATGTTTCAAAAGTATTTGTAATTACTAACTGTTTTTAGTCCAAAAGCCTATTATAGCCTTCAAAATAAATACTTATTTACCAAAAATATATAATTGTAAATATCTGAGGCCCCTAAAAACTTAGCTACGGCCCTGCATCAAACACTGCCAGGCGCTCCGCAGGCGGAACATGTGTCACATTGATGAGGCAGTCTGTCTGCTGCAGAGTGGAGTCACTGAGCTTTTAACTTACTGTAGGTAAAGTAAGTTTCTCTTGCTGATGTTTTAACACACAACAGTAAAGTTAAGTTTGCAGTGAATGGAATATCTGATAAAGTTTCTGAAGTTCACGGTGTAATGACGACAGTGACTTAGCGTTAGTTTATTTCCATAGTTAGTTTTGCTTACAATAAGTACGGTATCAGTTAATAAAAAGTTTAGATTAAAAAAATGAGGTTTGGGTTTCCTTTTTTAGGTGCTGCAGTTTCACTGACACCTTCTGATCAACATCATGACAATGAGTCACAATTAAACCACGTTACATTTGTTTTGTCAGATCAGGAAAGTAAATAAGGTGCTATGATAATGTGGGCTAATTTTTCAAAATCTTAATGCTTGCACATTGCAGACCAAAATGAAAAGGAAATTTCAAAGTGGAGATAATGACAGTTATTTTTTATTTTTTTGCAAAAACACAAGGGATGAGAAGGAAGAAGAGTCTGTGAGAGTTGAGAAAGACAGAGTGATTGAGAGACCAGGAGTATCACAGGTGAAGAAGACCACTGAAAGTGCAACAGGTGAAGAAATGAGTCAGGATGAGGAAAGTGATGTCAGCAGAGGTGGTTAAGATGAGAAGATTTCAGAGTCATAGAGAGAAAGAAGACAAAGCAGAGGAAACTGATGAAGGAGAGAAGGAAGCAGAGAATCCAACCTATATTCCAGCTGGACCACCTGGTAGTGCAA
>JARVJO010000001.1:4234313-4252099 GCA_031762555.1 Cynodonichthys magdalenae
TTTTTATGCTTTTTAAGCTCAAAAAAGCGGGGGTCGTATTATACATGAGATCGTATTATACATGAATAAATACGGTAATTCACTGCCCTCTTAAACCATCTTTCTTTCACTAACTCAAAATATGAACATTTTGGTGCTCAAGCATGTTCTGAGGTGTAGGTGTATAGCTGAATTATGTCCCGAAAAGCTTGCTATTTTCTATAATTGTGTCTTTTGGTTTTTCCTATTAGCTCTCCATTAATCAGGATACTTTTGAGTTTAAAATGAATAAACAATTTACTTTGATGTCTTGTATTATTTATGAAGTGGTGATTTATTGTTTTCTAGATTTACCAGACATATTAGGTGTATTTGCACAGAGTATCTGTATTGGATCAATATCGTCGATACCAGCCTCAGTTTTACTCAGGATCAGAATCAAAAAGGAAGTTGATATTGAGCATCCCTAGTATCAAGGCCTTGCAGTGCAAAAAGGCCTTATGAGTACTCAGTTTCTAAGGCACAAGCAGATGAAAGCCCTGCGTTCCACACGCCTTGTATAACACAGATTTGGAAAATGTATTTATTTTTTTACTTCCACTATAAAAATTGATTTCAAATCATTTGTAAATTTACAATTTATATTTCTATGCAACAATAAACACATTTAAAATATAATACTTGTTCTGTTACATGCTGCAGTGTTTCACCTACCATTAATGGGTAACGTCTCCCCCTCGTGTCCGGCCCCTGAGCTGTTTGCTTTAAATAATTGTGGACCCTGGAATGATTTAGTTGAATAGTACTTGTTTAGCATGTTTTGGATGACAGGGAATTTACAGCAGCTTGTCCTTCGGGCACTACAAGAGAACTGTCCCTATCCCCTGCTCTAATGGTTAAATAAGTACTTTTCTTAGACAGTTTTTTACTTTGCCTTAATTCATTGTCTTCTGTCTTTCACGGTTGTTTCTTTCAGGGTGGAGGCCAATGTTTCGCTTCTACAACAAATGGGTAGCTCTATATGCAACAGTGATCTCATTGGTTCTCATGTTTCTGTTCGTCTGGTGGGCTGCTCTGGTCACCTTAGCTATCATCTTCTTCCTCTTTGGATATGTCATCTACACAAAACCCAGTGAGTCCATAACCAGAAAGCATGCATCAGATTTTACTCACACTCATGTCTAGACTTGCTGTAAATTCTAAGTTAAAATAACTTTCAGTCCAACAATATTTATTTCAATTGTTCTTGTCTGAATGTCAATGCTCTTTTAGAGAAAAAAAAAAAAAAGGTGACCAACAAACAAAAAGTGAAAAAGCTGTTATACATAAAAACTCAATTATCACCTTTTGTGATTTCACAATCTCTGCAACTAGCATTAGAAAAGTACGCTATCTATATTTATTCTTCATGTGTAATGGCAAGTTTCCTTTGTTAGCTTAAGGTGACAGTATTTCTGACATTAAATCTGTTTACATTTCCAGCTCAGAGTTAAAAATGTTTACATATTTACTCATACTAAATGATAAAAATCAAGTGTAACAGCAGAATGCATCTCCACACTGTTGGTAGCACTTCTTAATAGCATTAAAACAAATAAAATAATAGTCAGTGCTAATCTTAAAAATGAGTTGCACTAGCTCTAAAGCACTGATACAAATATTTAGGTCCGCTAACTCTAAAGTGCTTACATACTGAAGAATTTAGCAGAAGCTAATTCTAAAACACTAAATAAACCCAATCAAGCCTTGGAACATTCTCCAGAGTCAACATGAGGCACATGTTGCCCTCTAGAGCTTTATCATTGACATTTCACAGTATGTGAGTCCACACAGTTTATGGAGGTCATTCTTTGAAAGAGACTCATAGTGGTAATTAAACAGTTGTTCAGGACTGCTAGCTCTGTTGTACGTTGATCATTTCCCTATGTTTATGGTGGGGATTCAGTCAGAAAGCACGCAGGATATCAAGTTTGGATTATTTTTAATTAAAATGCTCAATGAAGAAACATTTATTTATTTTGTTGGGACTGGGGTTGTCACTCAGTGACATAGCTCCAATGCCTTGCTGCCATGTAAGCACAAAGAATTGTAGGAATTGTCTCTTACTGGCTATAAACTAAGCTTCTGAGAGAGGCAAAATGTACTTCAATCCATGAGGCTTTGCTGTTGAGACAATATTTACTGTGTGCGGAATATTGTTAATATGTCACCTAGTGGACAAACATATGAATGCTCTGTGTGACGGTTTTCACCCTCAGCTGGTAAAAATAACATTGATCAATGACATTAAAAGTGCTCATTTAGTGCTTCGAAATTTAGCAAGTGCTAATCCACTAATAGACTTTAAAATTAGCATGAGCACTAACTTGAAAATTAGTTTTGCTATTAGTGCTTTAGTGGAACTGTGCCCACCACTGGTAGTATAGTGACAGAGTAGTAAAACTGGGCGGGGGGGGGTGGGGCGCTGTATACTAACATTAGTGAGCCTGTGTACATTGTGAGTTTATGTGAACATGTTTATACTTACATATAGGTGATAATGTAGATATGGTATAATTAATTACAATCTCCTCCAAAAACAGATTATAACATAATGAAAATTTACAATGTAATCATTTTTTTGTTTCAAATAGAAGTTGGTTATTTTTAGATGACAAACTGGGGTCATTCTAGTTTCATCATATTATATATTATTATTTAACTAGTTTCCTCAGCTGATATAATGCCAACATTTTTATTATATTAAAAGAAAAAATAACTTTTTATTTGGAGCTCCAAGCTCATCCAACAGAAGAAATGCACATTTAGCAGATGGTTTTCGCTCCCTCATCATCTTCAGTTAATGCAGCTCTTGTACGTCTCATTCATTGTTTTGTGTCTCTGAATCATTTATTTCTTCACAAGGATATTTCAGATGTCCAGAGAGAGCAGACTAACACATCTGAGCCTGTGCTGAGAAGCTACAGCTTCTGCCTGTGCTCTTGTGCCTTTTGTTGTTATATTTGTTAATAAAAGCTTGGTTTATTTAGCATTTTGATCCTCATCTTTAGTAAAAGGGCAGGCTCACAATGTGGATAATCACATACATTACAAAGATCCAACTGAAAAATTTGGCCCAACAATAAATGAAAGAAAAAAATTGGAGCTATCACTCTTTTATTATCAGACTTCAAGAAAATAATTCTGAAAGGAGAATTTTGGGAAGCACAGAAGCCTAAGTGCAATGAAAAAGTTAATGTTTGTGCTGAAACATGATTCAGCAGATCCTATTTGCATAAATTAACCACTTTTTTGATTGTTCTGGAAATTTTTCAAAAAGACTGACACAATGTCTGCATTAGATCAAACTGTAAAATAGAGCAATTTTACTGCAGTCTTGCCTTATAAACCTGTTTCTCTTGTTACAGATTCAAACTGGGGTTCATCAGTCCAAGCAGCAAGATACAACATGGCCTTGTCGTACTCCGTCTCTCTGACGGGTGTGGAGGATCATGTCAAGAATTTTAGGTTAGTCCATTAAAAACACTAATTACTTGAGAACAGAAGTAAAGTTTAAGTTTTTTACTGACCAGTTACTTCCAGGTAATAAACTTCCAGGCAAAGACAGACTTACAATTATTTCAATAAATCTTTTAATTGACTAGATTATTTATTAATGTACTTTGCATTTCCTACTATCTGTAACAGCAATATACTGAAAATTAACTATTGATGTGTTTTTTTTTTTCAGGCCACAATGTCTGGTCCTGACTGGACCCCCAAACCTGCGACCTGCTCTGGTGGACTTTGTTGGCAGCTTCACGAAAAACGTCAGCCTCATGATCTGTGGAGACATCATAATGGTACGAGCTCCAGTTGTGGGTTTTTCAAAAAAGGAAACAAGCAGCATTTATCCAGTTCTTATCATTGTGACAGAAACTTGTCTTTACTTGGACTCTTGTAGGAGAAGGACAGGACGACACGACCTCATGATGCTACAGACACCTTGGTTAAGTGGATGAACAAGAGGAAGATTCGGTCGTTTTATACTCCTCTTTCTGCTGAAAGTCTCAGAGCAGGAACTAAAAACTTGTTAGAGGTACTTTCTTTATATAACGTGTTTATCTGTGAGAAAACAATTTTTTTCTTCTTCTTTTTTTTTTTTTTCTTCTCCACCTGTTTTTGTCATCAAGCTGTCATAAACTATGAACATGTTTGCTGCAAATCCAATGACTTATTTTACCATATTTTGGGGGTTTTATTGTAATAATAAAAATAAAAAAATGTTCTTTTATCACATAAATAAATAAATGAATGAATCTGGATATGTCTTATTTATTAATATTTATTTTTCCATTCTCTTTTCCACAAAGGCGTCTGGTCTTGGAAAAATGAAGCCCAACATTCTAGTCATGGGCTTTAAAGGAAACTGGAGGGAGAGTACTCCTGAAAGCATTGAGGATTATATCAAAACTATTTAGTAAGCTGATCACCATTTACTGTGAATTTTAATAAAAAAACATAAAACAGTATGTCTTGTAACTATAGTTTGGACATTACGTTGATGACTATTTAGTCAAAACAACACAAATGATAAGGTGAAAGAAAAAACAAATGTATTTTTTTTTCCTCAGTTTTGATTTATTTTTAATATTTATTGATTGTTCTTTTTTTCAGTGACACGTTTGACTCCAACTACGCTTTGTGCATTTTGAGGGTCACGGGTGGGCAGGATATCTCTGAGGACTTAGAATGTGAAGGTTTGTTCAATAAAATGTATTTCCTTTTTTGCTCATTTACAAATTTACATCAGTTTATAACAAAACATTGGTTATGAATATACTGTTGACTTCACAGTAAACCAAGGCTTTGAGCCTGATGAAACAATGGAAAATCAGGACCAGCAAACTCATAACGACTTAGGTAAGAACCAACAAAACCCTAAAATTTATTCTCAGCTACTGCGATAACTTTGTTTTTAAAACTATTGTGGGTCCTAGAATTTTACCAGCTTGTGTCTGGGTCATGTGTGAAATAAAATGTTTAAAAAATGTCACTAACCCTTTTTTATTATTTAGCTCACTTTCTGAGTGTAACATCCTAGTTAAAAAAAACACGGTAATTAACATCTAAGCATTTTGGAATAGAACAAAGCCATTGGTGCAAGCCCTTTATTGTGATGTCATCATCCTGAGACAAAAGCAACTGCTAATGCAGCATAGGCTGCTAATGCTTTTAAGTTTTCCCGCCAAGACATCAAACTTGCAGTTGAGGCTGGTGTCTGAGCTGCACTTCAAACTGCCAGACCACAGGTACCATCCAAACTGTTTTCAGCAAAAACATTTTGAATTTCCCGCTGTTTTTGTGGGGTCCGTATGACCCCACTCATAGTTAGTATGGCGATGGGGTCCTTCTGACCCCCACCTGATTAAGCAGTTGTTGGGAGGGCAAAGTAGGATTGGGGTGGGGTTGTTGGGGGGTGTTTGTGGGTGGCCTGGCTGGCTCCACAAGAGGCAGCCATGACTTTCACTTGCTAGCTTTGTTAGCGCGCCGCAAGGACAGCAGGAGGTTAAATATCACTTTCAGCATCGTTAGTGGTTGCTTTTGTCTCAGGATTATGACATTACAATAAAGCCGCACACCTACACCAATGGATGTGTTTTTTTTATTTCAGTTTATTTATTTGGAAGGGACAATGCACAATAATTGACATTTCTGTAACTGTGCCAGAATTAGCCAAAGGCTATTTTTCATTTGTGTTCCATTCCAAATCCTTAATTGTAAGCTTTGTCATTCAGCTAAAGCATTTAAGATTTAAAATTTGCATTTAGATTTAGGATTTAACATTTACATATAACATTTAGTAAAAACTGGCAAAATGTAAGAAGAGTGAGCTAAATAACAATTAAATGTTAGTGGAAATATTTCAACTAGAATTTTAACTGAGCCAAATAATGGAAAATGTGTTAGTGTCATTTTATTTTACACTTGGTGCCCTTTACTTGTGTATTTCAAAATAAAGACAATGATTAGAAAAATGTGATTTTAGAACAGCGTGTGAAATATACTGTCTTTATATAAATATCAAGCTATCATTTTAAAGCTTCTCAGTCTCCTTCTAATTCCTTTATTCGTGTGACCAAAGCATCTCATGTGAGCCAGACAAACAAAGACCTTAATGATTCTACTTTGTGAGTGGTGCGTAATTTAATCTGCATGTGATTTTAGGTTACCTGTCCAGGTTTGATGCTAGTTTAGAGCTCAATACTCCAGTTTAGGACAGGACAGTAATTTTCCTTATGGGAGGAGGAATGTCTTCTACTACAGAACAAAGTCTTGTTTTTTTTCCTTTTTTTTGAAATTATCATTGTTTATTTATTTTACTTTTTTGGGGGGTTTACTACATCCTGGATGAGTGAAACTCCTTATTCTGCATCATTCTACCACAGAACAAACTGGGTTTTTTAATACTTGTTCCAAGAATGTTTAAATTATGGACTAGTTGCCACCAGCTTTTACTCTCCCTTCTTATGGGGGATTTCTTCTTTCTAATGTTTGAACTTCACCTGTGTCTGCAGCTGATGACGTGTCTGAAGAAGGTGACACTGAGCAGGTCCAAACAGTGTTTCAAGGTAACCAGGGCAAGAAGACCATAGACATATATTGGATTTCAGATGACGGAGGTGAGTAAATCAAACAGGTTATTACAGAAGAATGAGAGACCTTGTTAGACAATAGGATGTTTTTAAATGGAGGTTTCACTTTTTAGTTTAAGTTTATTGTTCCCCAATAGATAAAAAGACAATTCATGTTCAATTTATATAAAACAAGTTACCCTAATTTACAAGTATGTCTCTTTTTTAAGGTTTGACATTGCTGGTGCCTTACCTGATCACCAGAAGAAAACGCTGGCAAAAATGTAAAATCAGAGTTTTTTTTGTGGGAGATGAAGAGAACATAGAGGAGAACCGTAAAGAGTATGGTTTATTTTTTTCCTTTTCATACTATAATGTTTTTTTCAAATGTTGCTAGTAAAGTTTAAACCAAGCCAAATGAAATAGTTTAGTAATGTGTTTTGGGATTTAGCTTTCTAACTTATATATTTTGTATTATTTTTTTCCAGGATGCTCTTGCTGTTAAACAGGTTCCGTGTGGACATCAGCGAGGTTATACTCATGACAGACATCGAGAAACGCCCTCACCCCAAGAGGTATATCAGAAAAGATTTTGCTCTTCTATAAAGTTACAGCTCACAAAGTATTTTCTAAAACAAGTTTTATGTAAGACGTGATTCAATTATTTAAATAAATGACCACATTTAGGATTGTTGTGGAAAAAAACAAATGCCATTCCATGAAGTTTGAAGGATCACTGTGTAACAAACACTGCCATCTAGTGGTCAAACTGTAAACAGCAGCTATTTGAAACGTTCCCGTAACTGTCAACATTAAACTTTTCAGCATCTGACCAACAAAACAAAGTGGACAGGGGCATGAAAAAGGCCACCTTAGTTGGTAGTAGTTTAGAAACTTTTGTTGACAAAAAATATTAAGGGAAAAACTGTGACAACACAAAAGCCCCAAATTGATTTTAAGTTATGCCAATGTTTTAAAATTTTGTGTACCAGTTATAGTAGAAATAGGATGTTATTGATTGTTCAAAGTTATTTTTTTCTCCTAGACATCTATTCTTGGTCAAAGCCTTCTTATCTTAAAATAAACACCTTTGTTTTTCATGTTAGTGTAAACATAAAAAGTGTCAATCTCAATATTTTAAATGAAAGCCGAGAATGGCCGTTTTCTGCTTCTAATTATTTCCCCGTGGTTTTCTTGTGATAATGACATATTATCTCATTATCACGAAATGACGAGGACCGAACGAGTTATGGTTTTCTTGTGCATCATTCGTAACCCCTCAGCTGGTCACCAGTAAAGTTTATTATATCAGCAGGATCACTGTATAAACGCCTGCTGATCTGCAGTCGGGCCAGACGTCTCCTTAGATGATGAGGGCTGAAATGAAAGTTTTTTTGTATCTGTACAAGACAAACAAAACACAATTTCAGTCTGTGCAATGATAAAAAAATTACACAAAATTATGTACACTAAGTTGCCCTTTCAAAAGAGATCTGCAATCTCAATGAGATTTGCCTGGGTAAATAACAGTGAATGAATGAATAGATGGATGGATGGATAGTAAACATCATCAATGAGCAACTAAGGGGACCAGACCATTTCCATGGATACTGAATGATACACAAAAAGAAAAACCATCTTGAAATGAACTCGTTATCTCGAGAAAGCGGTCCACATAACAAAAACCATGATATATATAATGAAAACCCTAAATATATGCAGTAAATGGCCACTCTCGGCTTTGTAATTTTAAAAGATTATACAGCAAATCTTATTTTATCATGTCTTATGAATACCAAACTGTTTCTTCATAACAAGCTAATATGTGTCTTTCCTTTCTTCTTGGCAGCTTGGACAGGTTTGTGGACAGTGTCGCCCCCTTCAGGCTGCATGTTGAGCAGCAGGAAGGAATCTCAGTGCAGGAACTGAGACGAAATTCTCCTGCTAAAATATCTGACAAAGAGTTTGAAGCCTTCAAACAAAAGGTATGTGTTTGGTCATTTAATATGTGGAACGAAATAATACTTCATGATGCATTCTGTTGCAAGCCTGTCTGAATGTACATAGGCTACACAACACATCTGTTTTTCTTGTTGAAATGTCTTTGCTTTCCTCTTTTATAGTCGCAGAGTAAAGTGAGGCTGAACGAAATCATCCGAAAGAATTCACAACATGCTGCTCTTGTTCTTGTGTGAGTAAAGTTTACATTGTCTAAAGACATTCCTTATATCACAAGCTTGAGACGTTTGCACAATGTTTCCAAACATCCGACAGCTGAGCACATTTTCAAACAGAGTACAATTTTACAAATAAATTTAGCAGATTGGAAATGAAAATAATCAATTCTGCGTTGATGAGGCACTTATGATGAGGCATACATTAAAAAAATGTATTTTTTTTATGTTCATGCGAATGTATATTGCTTTGCCCTTTCAGGAGCCTTCCGGTACCACAAAGTGATTGTCCCAGTGCTCTGTACATGGCCTGGCTGGACACACTGACCTGTGGTCTCTACTGCCCCGCTGTGTTAATACGAGGAAACCAACAGAACGTCCTCACCTTCTATTGCCAGTAAACTACGCAATGAATGGAGGAGTCATACCGATGGATAACTTAAGGCCATGTCTTTAGATAGCATGTGTTAAAAGGGCATGTTAAGATTTAGAGCTACTATCGATCATGAAGTGGGCTGTGAGTCTTTCCCTTTGCCTGCATTCCCTAGAATGCCATGTGATTCTGAATCAGAGTTCAGTGAAATTATCAAAAATCTATTGGACGTATTTTCTATTGATATTACTATATATATTGTTAATGCTTTCTACTGATATTGATCTATGGCAATAGTCGTCAGTCTCATTTTTTTTATATAATTCTAAAATAAAGAGAAAACACATTCATTGACCCAACTAGAGCTGATGTACCAAAACCTACAACAAAATGAGACATTTAACCATAAATACCTATTTATACAGAAATACATTCTGAGCAGTTATTATCTGTTCCAGTCTTTTTAACAAGTTCAAGATCTGCATCAACTTACCTGGAACTTTATAAGGGGTACAAGCAATATGATTAATCATAGTCAATCTAAATATGCAGCCAATTCCACCAGTTTTTTATGCTTTCAAACATTTATAGTTTGAATTCAGTAATGCTGTGTCATCACAATGAAAAGAGGAAAATCCAATATTATGTAGATAAACATAGTACTTTGATGGAAAAACCCTTTAATTTAGTAAAGTGTTGGACAACATTATTAACAGGTTCAGTGATTCTTGGGATTAATTTGGAACTTTTCCTCAAGAGTAATGCATCCTACTTTGAAGACATTACATGTATTGCTAAGAGGAGACTATTCATAATGTTATTATTATTTATATTATGCTGCATAGTCAGTGACAGGCTGCAAGCCCTTATGCTTGTGAATGTTGTTCCAAAAAAGACCAGTTTAACTAGATTAGAAATCTAATCAGATAAAATAGATTAAAATAAACAGTTTAGAGACTCTAAGTGTTCCAACTCAGGTTAGAAAACTACCAAAATGAAGACAGAGCAAACATATTTTTAATCTGTAGAGCTTCAAGTTCTTTAGATCTATACATTTGTCCACTTATCAGCAATAATGTTGGAGGTTTTCATCAAATACTTTATTTTTTTACATCACTGTCGACCAGTGAATTTTGGCTTTTGCACAACTTTCTGTAATTATTATTATTTGTTTTTTCCTATTTGTATATCTGAAATCAAACTGTTCTTACTGATGATCTATTTTATCTGCATGTTGCACAATTGCACAAACGCCAACTGGTGAAAATAATGTGTAACCCTATTTTTATTAGGTCTTGCCCACTTGCAAATGTCACTTTACCCCCTGTTGGTGTGCAAACAGTAACTAGTTGGTTTTACTGAAGTTGCTGCATTTTTACCCTAACAATAAAGAGTCTTCTTTTTTTAATGATTAACTAAGGTTTTAAAATTCATCTTATTTAATTTGCCTGACTTTATAAATCATATGGCCCATTATATATGTGACAAAGAAATGTTAAATTTTATTTTGAATCATCTTCATTTTAATTGTTTGCTTTAAATTGTCATTAGGAATAAAAAATGGTTCTTTTTTCTTAAGTATATTTATTTTTTATTGATTTAAAAACATTTAAACCCTTAAAAAACCCTGACCTATTTCATCTTTTGTCAAACCCAGGATCACTGTAGGGCCTTATGGATTAACTTTGCTTCAGATATAAAATGGGTCTTGTGTTGAGATGTTTCTGTTGATTCAATAATTATCCAATTTGTTTAGAACAGAAAATTCTATTGAGTTAAAATAACACTATGCTTTTTTTTTGTTTTCTGTTTCTTTACAACTTTATACTTAGGTACATGTTGTACATGTGTATTTTATTTGTGTAATGAATTTCTTGTGTATTTTCTAACATGCTAAAAAATGAATGTGACAATTCTAAGGAGTGAGAGCTTCTGTAGCTTTTTGTTACTTTGAGGCTGCATGTTTGAGGCCAGGTTGCATCAGGAAGAACATCTGGCATCAAACAATCACTAAATCTTCTCAACATCATTCTAAGCAACAAAGTTTTTGTAAAATCTGAGACTTTCCATGACAATATGGCGTGAAGAGAATCTTCACGACTGCTGACCAAAAGTCATCTTTCAGTAACTGTTCTCTCTCTCTAAAGATCATTCCAATCTCATTGTATCTTGATTATTTTAACACCTGAGGCCATACACTCAGACGTCTAATCAAGTAGAGACAAAATGTTTGCATTTTTAAACTCAATAAAAACTGATTTATGCAAAAATTTAATTTGTTTGAGAATGAAATCTTGTGAACTTTACATTTACTAAACTCAGTTGAGTGGAAATTGTTGACATAACTTGGTTAAGTAAATCCAACAATCTGTTTTTTTGAGTAATGGTTAATTATTATTTGTTCAAATATTCAATGACAACTTATTCAAGTGTTTTACCACATCTTTAATACCTTTGTCTTGCATATATTGTTGTAACCCAACTTTGGACAGGAGAGAAAAATGTTTAATTCACTGAAGATGTCAAGTCAATTAAAAATAACCTAACAGAAAATTAGTTATATATTTTTTTACCTAAAAGAAAAGTACTTAAACGTCCTAAAACTGGTCACAATGATTGGATAAGTAAAAGCACTTTTAAGCACTCTAAAAAGGAAGTGTTGAATTCACTTAACCAAACTTGTTCTAAATTGATTTACGTTTACTCAGCTCAGTGTAGTGGAACCAGTTTGGTAAATTCAACACTTATTTTTTTTTAAAGTGCATAATGATGAGTTCGGCTCATATTTAAATCTGTAGCATGTAGCTAAAGTAAATAAGTAAAAATATCATTTTAGGTTTGGAATGTAATGAAAAAACATAGGTCACAATAAAAAGAATACTTAGTAAAATTTTAAATCCTCAAAAAATTACTTAAGTACTGTTACCAAACACCTCTGGTCTTAAACTTTTTGTCAGCCGATAACTCCTGAGGATGTCTTTGGATTCTCATTTGTAGACAGTCAAGTGTTTTCAGTCTTTGAGTTTGTGTTTATTTGCTTTTACCAAAGTAATAGAAAACATATATATATTTTTTTTAGTTCAGCAGGGAAAAAAGGAACGAAAAACATTAAAAGAGAAATTCAACAAGTTGATAAATAACTTTTTTACCTTTAAGAGAATTGCTCTGCTTTTGGATCAACTGGTAGCGTGCTGACCCTCTTCAAAACATCACAATCTCTGCTGACATTGGACGGAACCCTGACCTTTGACCCTCAGAGGGCATTGACCCTCATCCTGCCGTTTCATCATAGTTCTGAGGAGGTCTGATCAGTATCTGGAGTTCCCCTGAAGACAGAGAGACAATGGGCCGCACACAGCTTCTGATCCAGTAAAGCATCATTAATTTGGACTAATGAGAGATTAAAGAAGTCATTTAGGTTTTGTTATATTTTAAACTGATGCAAGTCGGATTAATGTTTAATGTTTATTGTAACACTACACTGTGCAGAGAATGTGACCCTTCACCCCATCACCTATTGCACATAGTGTTTGAAATAAAATCATCATTAGTAATATTCACTGATATTGACATTCCTGAAAGGACATCAAACTGGGTGCAATGAGGTCAAAACCAAAAATCTGAGAACAGAACAGAGAAAAACACCTGAGAGGGTGTTTATTATGGTCACCAAGAAAGCAGAGTTTCTTCCTGTTCCTTATTGATAGAAAAAGCACGACAAATTCCTGTATTGTCAACAGTTCTGCATCAAAAAGAAAGAAAAATCTTAACTTTAACTCTTGCTTTGTTGTAAAATACCAAAGAACCTGCAGTCTTTTAGAATAATTACTTTTACCTTTTTTATTTTTTTAATATGGACAGTATTAGTAATTCCTGTAAAAAAAACTTTGTTTCACTGACTAGTCATAAAAGTTATTCGTTATAACATTTTAGGGACAAAATATCACCATTATAATTTGTACTTTGTATTAAAAAAGGCAATAAAATCTGTGTTTGCCTAAAGTTTATAAAACAGAAAAACTGCTCAGGTACATTTAGTAGCACTCAATAGTACCACTCTTCTCCTGTTTAAACCAAACTTTGCCATGGCTAATTATTTCCATTGTTTTGAGACCATGTCCATTCTGGGCGCTCAGAAGACGTTTGTTCACGTTCATCACGGAAGTAGAACTTCTTCTGTTGTTTTTGTAGGGAAAGTTAACTCTAAACATAGTTTGTGTGATTTCACCCCAAGAAAAAGCACCACAGTATCTATTTTTGCTTTAAGAAAAAAGTACAGAGAGGGAACTTCATTGTGTCTTTGTGGATTTAGAAAAAGCATAATGACAGGGTGCCGAGGGAGGAGCTGTGGTGTTTTATAAAGAAATCTGAGGTGTCAGAAATATGTTAGAATGGTAATTCAACCTGGAAAGACTCACACAGTGAATGATAGTAGTTAAACAGTTTTATTGATATAGAGAAAGTTCTTTTCTCTTCTTTGAAAGTTCAGAAATCCCAGCAAGACAGAGTTCAGGTCTTCAAATGAGACCTGTACTCTGTTGGCTCCCGTTCATAGTCAGAAAATAATTAAATATTTTACTTTTAAAAACAAAGCTACATCTTTTATTAAATAGCTTATATTTTTTAATATCTGATTGTACCATATTTTAGATGTTATAATTTTCCATAAAAAACAGTGCAAACTGTGAATTCACCTTAGGATCATCTGCTGGCTTCCTTTGATAAATAACTTTTACAAATTGGCATTTCATAATTTACTGTTTATATTTATATTTTAATGAGAATTTAACTGTAATTAGAATTGAACATGAATCAGATTTTTTTTTATTTTGTATAATGCCTTAAGATAACTATTGTTGTGAATTGGTGATGCATACAGTAAATTAGTTATTAGGCTAACATAGATTTCCTGTTTATTGAAGTAATTCAGATCAACTTAACTGAAGCAAAGTTTAGACAACCTGCCACATATTCACACTAAAACAAATTTGTAAATTTTATTCAACTTAACTAGAAAAGAGATTTGCACAACATAGGATTTTTAATCAAGAGACCCTAAAGTGATGTTAATTGAACACATTGTGTTTTCTCTTACCTTTAGAAAATTAGGTTGTTTTTCCACTTGTTTAATTTTAAGTTGAAACATGTTAGATTGAACAGTGGGTTTTCATTGAAAAAATATATATAAAAAACGTTGCATCTAGAACAACCACTAGATGGTAACATAACATTTTAATTCCTATTTAAATGAAGCTGTTGATAGGACAGATACTTCAATACTGTTTTGGAGATAGCTCTGAATAGGTATTTTTTAAGTCAGTGCAGTTTGACACACAGTTTTTCATTTGTCAGCTCTATAATAATAATGATTTAAAAAAAAAAAGAAAAAGGAATGAAGTTCAGCAGTACTGCAGAGTGAAATACACTAGGACCTGGCCATAGTGTCTAACATGACAGACATTAGGAAATTCAGCAAATCACTGGAGAACAAAACAAAACAAAACAAAGCAAAAAAACAAAAAACAAAACAAGAATTGACTGGTGAATTCAAGCAAACAGACATCAACAAGACGTGGAACTGGTCTCTGCTTGGGTGGAGCTTATTGAAAGTGAGCAGAAATGGAAGGAATGAAAACCAAATGATCAAGGAATTAAATGAATATTTATTGATATGTTCTTCATTGGAAAAGGTCTCCATGACCTCCTTACTGTTAGTCGTGAATATATGCAGTCTGAGTTTAAATACAGCTTGAGTCCATTTGAGCAGACAAATTACCACATCTGCTGCTGAATTGGACTTCAATTTGTCTCCCATGTAAAAGTCACAGATGAACTTCCCAGCATTTTCTTCAAATTCACTCTGGCTAAGGCAATAAACAGCCACTGCAAGGAAGTGGCTATTTCCTTTTTTTTTTCATCCAATTATCTACAATCTCTTTGTCTAGGTCTGTTATACCTTGTCTAGGAGCAGCCAGGATGTAATTTAAATGGTGATTCCAACCTCCACATAATTCAAGCAGCCACAGAACAAGGTTATGAAAAAGTGTGATTTATATACAGTGATTAAGTAGATACAAAATTTGAGTTTTCCCCAATTCAGGGTGAGCCTGAATTGGGGCCAAAATAGGCCAAAATATTAAATAAAATGCAAACTACTGTAATTTTTCCTCTTACCTGTTTACAAAAATAAAGTTAAATCAAACCCAATTCTCTTTCTTTTCCCAGAAAAACAAAACTGGAGAAAAAGGTCGACCCCTTGAAACCCCTCAACTATTACAAACAACTAATGTTGACGTGGCACAGATGGTCAGGCATGGCTGGTTGGAATGTGCAGAATGAATGGAATCCAATGACATCACTTCCACAGCTCATTCTTATGTAGCCTCTGTCTTTGTCACCCAACCACAGCTGAGTACTTGGACATTAACCTACATGTTTTGTTCTCATTACACACAGGTATATGACCACAGTCATAACACTGTCATAATCTTTGAACTAAACAAAATCTAAGAAGAAGTAGAATTTTTGTCGTAGTGTATGTTCACTGTTAAAACAACATAGTCTTTCTGAAATTCCAGCAAAAGTCCTACAAGGCTGCTGTAGAGGTCTGACCTTCATGTTCTGCACTAGAGTCAAACACAACCCTGATCCGTGAAGTTTCTTGGGGTAGCAGACTCCAAAACAGAACAAATACCAATGTTCTTCTCCAGATACAGTAATTGTGGTAGTTCCTACTCAGCATGTCCATTTGAAAAATACTTCTATACTTCAGAAGCATCATAGCTGCCATTGTTTCACAATTATGCAAAACTTAATGCAACTTTTCATGGCTATGTGTCATTGTCTACCACATGAATTTTCACATGTGACTTCTGAATTATTATGTTGATCCAAGACTGTTTTCTTCTCAGTTAAAATGGAAGGAACCCTTAGACAATCCACATGCCTTTTATGCACCTCAACTGTCTATTTGCCTTGGAAGTGTGTGGTCACAGATGTGTGTTAAATCTACCCAGAATCATGATAGTGCCTCTGTCTCAATTGTCACCACCTGGCAACCTTAAGTGTTTCTTTGGATGGTCTCTGCAAAAAGTTAGTGAAAAAGTCAGGAGTAATCCTGTGATCTGTGACCTTGCCTAGATTGGTTCTCACCTGCCAACTTTCAAAAATGTGTCCTAACTTACAAACACAGAAAGCTGAAAATTACTAGAACTTGAGGTGAGGAGATGATAAAAAAAAATAAAAATAAATAACTCACCCTCTTCATGGTGGTTTCCAGAAACAGCTAGATGAATGTGTGGTGGGTAATGGTGGTTATGACTTATGGCAATTCAGGGCTGAGATAGTTCAAGTCTTAGAGAAAGTCTTGGTGGGTATGTTTAGCTTTGCTAAGTTGAGAAAAAAGGTTCTACTTAACCCCTGAATCCACTAATGCCTGAAGAGAATTAGAGTATTTAAATAGATGACAGTAGGAAGTAATAAACCAGGGATCAGAAGAACAAGCATATTGATCCACCATCACCCCTGTGTTTATTGGGGGGTGTTGGTGGGTTACTCTACTTATTTCTGGTTCGTTGAAATAAACATATTGTCCATATCCTCCCATGTTTCAGCTGTGCTCTACTGGCAACATTACATGTAGACAACATTTAAATATCACAATTTAAAATACCAATAAAACAAATTTATAAATATAAAAGTCCATACAAAAGCAGGATAGCTATGAATCTATTTGGGAGCATGGTGTCCAATTTTACACATATGTAATGAATACTAAAAGAACAAATATATTTTAGTAGCAACTCATTTTAGCAACTGGAACTCATCCTAATGCAATTTTTTCCCATTTTTTTAGGAGTTAGAAAGTGTAGGTTTGAAATCTGGGACTGGAGTAATGGTCGGAGGACCTCTAGGATTTTTGAGGAGAGATGTGCGCGCATCTAGTGAAGAGCGATAGAAAGTTAAGGCTGGTTAGACAACTCCATCGGATGCTAGTTTTCAGGAGCAGGTGAATGGAGGTCCATGAACATGAGGAAATTCTGCACAAAGAGAACAGGTAAGAAGCTAAACTTCAAAACTGTGTTCTAGGTCAGGGCAGGGTTGTCACTGTTTGGCATATGACAGTCTCACAGACTAATGGTTGGTTCCAAATAGCCTTCAATATTAGCATCCTTGATGAGCTGTGACAAGTGTCAGCTGGGTTGATACAGGTCGAGCCAGTGTCACATCAGGTAACGTCTCTGTACAACTCACTCTGTACGGAAAATGAGAGAACAAAAACAGCAGGGTGATAACCTAGAATCCTGACATAGATGTATTTTTAGCACCATTCTAGCTGCCATAACTTCTCCTGCAGTCCTAAATATAAGAAAAAAGTTATACTGTATTTTAACACACAGCAATGACATGAAATAATAGTTAACCTACTCAGATTGTTGAGACCACAGATATCATACGAGCACTAGATACCGTATTCCCCGCTAATGCCTATTGGAGCTGACGAGACGTGGGGCCGCCATCTTGGAATGGTCTCCCGGTCCACTCAGTGTAATGTTTGGCATACACAACGATGTATACTGAAGTGATTTTCACGCATTTTCTTTTGCTGGAAACCTTATACATACAGCTAACATGGCTACATGTGTA
>JARVJO010000001.1:4271537-4283124 GCA_031762555.1 Cynodonichthys magdalenae
ACACTACAATTACATTTTAAACAAGGTAACTTGTAACTGTAACGAATTACATTTTTAAAGTAACTTACCCAACACTGGCCATAAGAGTAACCAGGGCAAGAAACGCATGGAGCTGTGTTGTGCCAAAGCTAAGCTAGCTGACAAATTTCAACTGTTTTTTTATCAACTTTTTTTTCTTTTTTTTAGGTCACGAGTACTAAACTTGACCTGTGTTTGAATGAGTGCCCACTGTGATTTAAGTAGGGACACATTTATTATTGGTTATTAAACTAATATTTATCTTTATTGTGTTGCAAGAGTGCCTTAAGGATCCAGGTTAAGAGGAAACTTTATTTGGCTCTCAAGGTAAAGGAAAAAATGGGTGCAATTTAAAGCTAGTTGACTGCTCTAGTACTTTGTTTTAAAGAAGTACATGTTTTTATTTTTGGAATATTTTCAACATATTGTTTATACTTTTCCTAATTGGTAGGTCTTATTCATTGTAAACTTAGACAGTACTGTTGCACACAGGTTTTGGACTTATCCAGTGTTCAGGTGGACCTTTGTTAAATCTATATTTTTCATTGAATCCAAAGACCCCTTCCATATTTGGTCATATTTCATGTAAAGTGATTGTGAGGGTACTACATAACTTGATGCATGCTTAAAATATTTGGCCAAGCATTATTAAAAAACACAAAAGGAAACAAAGTAATGTTACCTACCTGTTTTTGACTCATTCCTTTTTAGTGTGTATGTTTTGCCCGTCAACCAATCTGTGGCTTCTAATGTCTTCAAATTTACTTTCAGCACCCTGGCATCTGGTGTCTCCATATCCACTGACACTTGGTTTGTCAAGCGAGCGTTCTCCAGCATGTAATTGTCACGCAGGGTTAGTTCTTGCCATTCCCCACTGTCATTCTTAATTGCCCACTGGATGGTGAGAGCCAACATTGCCTCTTCCTTATCTCTGAGGTCTTCTTCAAGTGCTTTTTGAACCGCTTTGTTTATTAGTTCAATGACACCCAAAACGTCTTCTTTTAAGCCTTTCAGCAAATACACTTCTTGTCTTGACCCAGGTCGATTTCTTCTCACAAATCCAACACTCACTGTCCCAGAGCTCTGATGCTTTTTGTGCTCCAGACTTATTCCAGAGAGCTTGATTTTTGCCATCACAGCGTCCATCTCCATGTCACTTAGCTTAGATAATTCATGCACATTCACTGATCGCTCTAACAGCTCCTTCTGCAGCAATCCTTCTAAATCAGTTTTGATGGTCTTGTTGATGTCTTGACCACAGCTAGTCACTCGTAACACCACTGGCTGGGGCTTTGAGGAAAGAAAGGACTGGCCTTGAGATTCTGAAGTTGTTGAGAATGTTACTGCACACCTTCTGTGCAGCATTTTGAGTTTTTGCACAGCACTTTCTACAAAAAAGTACAAGAATGATTTTTTAAATGTAGCACTTTTGACTATCATTTGTGACTGACAATGAACTCCTCTAAAAACCAGCATTATCATTTTTACAAGGACCCTATCCATTGATCCATCTTGCCCTGCACCCCACCATTGCTCCTGAACTAGACGCCCAAATCGTCAAACACCAGTACCAGAGGTAAAATACTGTCCCCTGACCTGGATAAAGCATTCTGCCTTCTTGCAGGTTGAAAATTATGGCTTTGGGTTTAGAGAAACTCTCATCCTAGCAACTTTAGACAGCAGTAGCTGAAATACTCAAGTCTATCCCATCAACAACTGTGCTCATTCAAAGTCCCAGAAATGACTTTTCTTCCTCATTCTGAGACTCATTTAGAACTTCAGCAAACTCTCTAATTCTTAATAATAATAATTATTATTATTATTAAATCCATCTAAATGTTATATTTAAAAAAGGTACACTAAAGAAAATGTTGAACAAAGAAAACAAACCTTTGAGGCTAAGTCGAACAGTTTGTCCAAGGCGGTTCTCCAGTTCAGAGCTGTGAAAATAGAAGAGATTAAAAAAAACTGAGTGGTTTAGAGATCTACGCAGTGTGGTTGTCTTAACGTCAAAATCTTACCTGAAAGCTTGAAAAACTGGTTTTTGCAGAATAAAAATGCGGATCAGTGAAAGAGACTTTTGCTTCAGCTCAGTGATAGCTGAAGCCATGCCATCCAGCATGGCTTTGCAAGCTTCAGCAGGGCTCATACCTACTTGTCCTGGAAAGACACAGTTGTAAATCCATGTTTTTTTTTATAATATTCTTACTCATACATATCAAGTTGCACGGAATGACCATAAACTACATGGATTTTCCACCATTTTGCGTAAATAAAAAAAAAATCTCACAGATTAAAAAAATATATTTTAGCTTCAAATTTATATTACATCTCAAAGCCAGTCTGTAAGGAATGCTAAGCTAGGTTCCTTCTGCATCTTCCACTACTGTAACCCCGCGGTACACTGCCAAAAACCCTGTTACCCCCACCCCATCCCTGTTGTATTGTTTAAGATTACTATAGATTTTTTTAATGAAATTTGTGGATTTCTGAAGGCCAGTATGCAAGTAAACGCATGAAGGGTTTGAGATGTATATTTATCCATTCATTGGGTGGCTGTAGCAGAGTGGTAAGGGGAGTCATCCTGGAACCGTTAGGTCGAAGGTTCAACCCCCCCGTTCCAGCTGTCTCAGTTGTGTCTTTGTGTCCTTTACCCCCAATGCCTCAGATGTGTGTCCCATCAGTGTATGAATGTGTTTGGCACTGATTAGTCTCCATAGATGATTATACATGTTAGTTTTGTAGTGACCTAATAGAGTGCTGTGTGAATGGGTAAATGAGGACACAGATTGTAGTGTAAAGCTCTTTGAGTATCATGGTTGAATAGAAAGACGTTATATAAGTACAGTCCATTTATTTGGTTGTAATAATAGGTTGGGATTTTATAGGATAATTTATTTCATTTGTGAGTCTTAAAGGGCAGTTAAATCCAATTGCTCATTTTTGGCTTGTTCTTCTAATTGAATAGTTTACAATATTTAAACATTTTTTTAATGAAACTACCAATATTAATTGGAACTGGGGTTGTAAAATGATCTATAAGCACATCAACATGATGAGTTACAAACCAGTATTAATGGCTGGGAAGGCCACTGAGCTGAATCCTTTACTGTCACACTGCAGCAGTATCTTCTTGCAGTTCTTGCGAGTGATATGAGAGTCGCCTTTAAAATCAGCATGAACTATTTCTTTACATCCAAGCAATCCAGGTCCTGTGGTGCACATTAATCCTGCAGGAATGCCCACTGAAAACAGAAAGTGAAAAACAGAGACAACATTAGCACCAAACATCTTCAGATTTTTTTGTAAATCCATATTTTTGTTCTTAAAGTTTACCATTGTCTAATTCTGCTATGACAGACGGCCCTGCTGCAGTCAGAATTGCTTTGGAGACACCTGTTGAGTTTTTAACGGCAATAATCAGAGTTTATAACAGCAATAATCAGAGCAATACACTATAAAAAAATTATTTGCAAAAATCTTTTGCAATAAAATCATTTAGATCATACCAGAATTTGGGGTTTGGAAGCCAGTTGTGTTGACGATAACGTCAGTTCGTGCTTTAGTGATGTCATCACATACCATCTCCAGTCTGACTCCACCAAGCAAGGCTACAACTTCATCATTCGTCACAGAGATGTGACGATAAAAGGAAGCTAAAAGGTGTGGTGATAAAGAAAAAATATGAAAAATATGTTAAACTTTTATTTAAAATATACATTAAGAAATGTCAAAGTGATCCAATGTATTTTCACTAGCATGTATATATAACACTAATAGGCAAAACTTCCTGTCTCAACAAAGATACAGAAACATTAATCTATGAGTTTATCACATCTAGGCTGGATTTGTATTTCTCTACTGACAGAATGTCAGTAGGAAAATAAACACCCTAAAAAAAGCTTTTAGTTTGGATGAAAGTTAGAAAAGATATCTCTACAATTTTAGTTTCTCTCCACTGGCCCCCAACCTAAAAATAGAATTGAAAATCATACGTCTAAACATACAAAGCTTTCAACAACCAAGCTCCATCTTAAAGCAAAAACTTTATTGTTCCATATCTTTTAACAGTGAACTTTACTGCAGGTTTATTTGTGGTTTCTAGAGTTTCTAAAAGCAGAAGATCAAGTGATCAAAGCAGAAAAATGTTTTGCTGGGACTTCATGTTTTGCATAATCAGACATGTAAATTCTGATTATTTACATTTAGTATAAACTTAAATGTGGCATTAGCTTAAAAAAAGAATTAAAAGCTCAAAGCTCAAAACTATTTATTTTGTTTTATTTTAAACATGTTAATGATATACAGACAATCATTTTAAGCAAAGAAAAGAGAAACAAAAATAAAGAACCTATGAAGAAAAATAAAATGAAATTAAAATAAAAAGTGTTCAAGTATCTCTACGTTTTTTTCTAAGATAACTCCCATGTCGAAAAGGAGTGGGAAGAAGTACAAACTTATTTAATATGACCCTTTCACCATTAGTTATTATCAAGGAAAAATAACTTATTTCCTAGGTCCCACATTCTTCTCAGGACAAGAGTCAGTGACCTCATTTTGTTAACCTAAATGTCACCATGACTTAACTGTTTATCCTCTGTTTTCTTTCAGACAAAGGTTTTACAATTAGGACAAGATGTTTTAGAAGTAATCATTCTTGCTGGATACTTTATCACATATCATATTTTCCTCGGCGCCAAGAGAGGTGTTCATTGTCTGTTTTGATAACATTCTGTATAAATGTAATCTGCTGAGACTGCCTCAGTGCACATTTTATGTACCACTGCCCTGTGTGACATGAGGTGTGCCTTGCATATGCAATAAATCCTGATGACCATTTCATGGAGTAAGTTTCATTCTTGGACCACATATTTTCTGTCTTGGGTAAATAATATTTTCCACAACATTATCAACCTTCACCAATCTAATAGCCACTAGTGAAATTATAGACATATTTAAAATATTTAAATATGATTTCTTAATACAGGTTATTTTAATATTTTTTACATGTTTTTATAATCCATGAAATTATTGTCTTTATACTTTTAAACAATTTTTTATGTTTGAACATAGCTTCAACTCCACATTCAAATTATTCCACAGATTCACTCCACACACAAAACCTCTTCCTACCAGTTTGCGCAATTACAAGTTTAAACAGACAAATACCCCTTAAACTGTAACTTCCTTCAAGTAAAAGGACTTTACTTTGACTAGTTTTTGGAAAATGTTCATGTTTGGCTCTGTACAAACTTGGTATTGTTTGGAACTTTACTAGGACTGGAAATTGTATTATTTTGAACTGTAACAATAAATTGTTTGCATGATCCATGTAACCTGCATTGTGAATGATACAACTTGCTTTTTTCTGAAGAATAAAATCTGAATGCATTTATAGATGTTGCCCCATATTGCCACACAGTAACTTAAACAATGGGAAACTAGCAAACAAGATATGATATGATATGATATGATATGATATGATATGATATGATATGATATGATATGAGTTAAGGTATTTTGGAAACAAATCAATGGAGAGAATAAGTACTCAAACCTTGATTTGGATTAACATCATTTGTGAATCCTCTGAGATGCAAAGCCTCCTGGGCAGAGTGGAAGGCCTGCAGAGGAAAAGTAAAATGGTTTTAAAGTTCCCTATAGAGCCCATTCAGTGACATCACCAAACCTGTTATTCCACTGTAACCTGCATTTAGGCATAGCTGAAAGTCACATAGTTTGTTATGTACATATTATACTTCGGCAAAGGCTAGAGTGAGACACTCAATCACACTAGAGATCGAGTTTTCCAGTTTGAATCTTGACTGTGTGCCACCAACACAGTAGGTGGCTATAGGGTGGCTGTGGCAGAATGATGAGGGGAAGTCGTCCTGTAACTGGTGGGTTGCCGGTTCAATTCCCCTTGTCTGTAGTGTAAATCATTTTGAAGTTTGATGGGACTTAATAAAGCACTATATAAGTTCAGTCAATTAAATACCATTTCATTGGCAAATCTCATCAAACCCTCAGAGCATGACATTGGTGTGTTGTATTTTAAGACAGATTTTTGGTTCAGTTTTTCTGTTTTTCTCCCAGCCATATATAGGGGGAACAAAGAAACACATTAGCCAGATGATGGAAGAGTTCATGCTGTAAGAAACCAAGGACTTCATGTATGAAAAATTGTGCAGTTTTATACTGAAAGTTCATGTATGGACCAAATTAGAAAAATATGTACACACAGAAATATTCAGATTTTTTAAACCATGCAAACAAGTGTTTTTTACAATAATTTCTGTCCTATACCCAAATGAACATGAAACTCCTCCCCTGAACACGCCTCAATTTAAATACGCAAATATGTTCTGCCATGTATGAGTTTCCTCTCTAGCAATTTTTTACAATGTTAGTCAGAGACACTTTTAAGTAAGTTTGTGAAGTGTAATAAATTTTAAAACACCATGCACAAAGAGGAGTGACAGTGTTTGTGAAGCTGTGGTTGTAAGAAATAAAAATAATGAAAAATGTTTTTTTCTAATTTGAAAGAACTGTTTTTTCCAATTTTTATCAGAAATTCCACATCAAAATGAACTACAAATCAGAATCTTGCTGTATAACATGTGGAACCGACATGGATCACGTGATCCTCTGACGTAAACTGCATATGTACTCTGAGAAGATAGATTCAAAACGTGTATTTTCTAAACAAGCAAATGCAATGGCTATTTCCTTACCTTGCTAGATTCACTGTCCTTTGGATGAACAACAATACGGACCAGAAAAGGTGTTTTGATGGTTCGATTATGTTCAAATGCACGTACTTCCTCCAGAAGAACACTGGAAGCTATCTTATGGGGAAATTTCAGTAGATTACCGGTTCCAAGCACTGGAAAAGCAACTGAAGTAAAGTTGTTGCTCTCGCAGGAAGCTAGTATTTTTCTTATTCCTTTCTTCAGCTCCTGAAAGGTTCAAGGGTTGTTTGTTGTAGTTTTGACAAAAACACAATTAAGCCAGCAATAGTAGCACAAAAAACTTTTTTTGTTCACCTGGATTGGACATCCATCAAGGTTATTATCCCAGCGGTCAAGGTTAAGGAAGATGACTGTCTCGCATTTGAGACCAGGCAAGCTGTCTAAAACAACTGTTTCACCTGGCAAAGCTGCTCCTCCAGCCTCCTTATGAAACTTGGCTGTCAGCATGGGTCCGACCACTCTGGCCAAAGCTTGTCCAATGTTAGTTGAGACAGGGTTAAGGCTGGCCATAGGAGATACAATGACATCCACCTAGTCAAGACACAATGATCAAAATTTATTTGCATTAACACAAAATAGAACTTATCATCGAGCAAATCCGTAGGACTGGACCAAGAGCTTTATGACCATATTTATTTTTGTAACATGCTAAGTTTCTCACCTGTTCAGTTTCAATGGTTCCTTGAACAATCTCAACTTGGACAGTATCTCCAGCAGCTTCAGCAGTGGCTCCTCGTGCTGCTCCTTCATTCAACTGGGATGTCACATCATGTGGTCTTGTTCTGGTACCTTTTTTTTGGAAAAGCCTGTCACATGCCTCCTGCATGGCTCTCACCACCTCTGCTCTGTTATCTATCAGCATTATAGTGGTCAGACTTCGCCCACTCTGACTACCAAACTGCTTAATGGCCGTTACGATAGCATCGGAGCACACTCGGATAGGGACTCCAAAAATACCTGAGCTTATACATGGCATGGCAACAGACTTGAACTCCATCGTTTCAGCTAAATTAAGAACAGTTTTGACAGTTTTCTCTAGCAAGATCTTCTCTCTGCCACCATTGTTTCCACCTACGGGTCCAACAGCATGCAGCAGTTTCTTGCATTTTAGGTTGCCCGCTGTAGTTACTACCACATCACCAGTAGGGATCTTTCCAGTCTGTTTTACAATTGCTTTGCTTTCTTTCTGCACTTGAGGGCCACCGGCTTTACTCAGTGCGGCTGCAACACCACCAATGTGATCTAAATCTTCATTGGCAGCATTCACCAGGGCATCAGCATATTGTTTTGTGATATCACCTTCACAAACCATCACCTGAAGTCCATGCTGAAGATTATATTTGACAATTCCCAAATTCTGTCCGCTTAGATGCTGCTGTTCTTCAAGCTGAATGAGACATTTATGAGCCTGAGCAACCTGTAATAGGCTCTGTCTTCCAGAGTGACAATTGAAAAATCTCACTGCCCCTGCCATATCAATAGTAACTTTGTCTTGAACAATGGAGTCAAGAAACGGACCCAGTCTATTCCTGACCTCTGTCACTTTACTGGCTGAACCTTCGAGCACCACAGTGGGCCTAGAGGCAACTTTTAGAGGGTAGAAGGAAAGTCCTGCTAAGTCAAAATTATGTGACAGCAACAACTCTGGTAAGAGTTCAACTAACTCGGGAAAAGGGAGAATGACTCTTCCCTCTACGTTTGACTGGTCCAAAATGAACTCACTAACAGCCTCACTGAGCACTTCGACTTCTTTAGTATGGCCCAGTAAATACACTGTGCTATCTGAACCAAACACAACCTTTGCCCTGCACTCCTTTTGGTTCATGTCATTTGTCTTGGACTTAAGTTTTTCACGAAGCTCGAGTGGCACATCAGGGAAGTTAGGAATGTCATATTTAACCTCCTTAAATTTATCTTCCGCATTTTTTTCTACCTCATCTAGTTTGTCTGCACTGAAGGAGAAGAAGTGTAGCTCTGTGTCTCGCAATTCAATATCCACTTGGTCCCCAACTCCTAAAAACTCACAAAGCATGCTTGGATTACAGTAAACTTGTTTTAAGAAGGCCAAAAAATGTGGAGTCTTGTTGGAAACAGCCCTCTCAAACAACAAATTTTCCTTTTCATTTATCAGTTCACTAGCCTTTAAAATACCTTCCACAGAGCCTTCCAACAACAGCTTACCTTCACCTGGCTGAGTAGCCTTCACTTCTGGAAAGTTTGCCCTCAAACTACGCTCAATCTCTTTCCAAAGGAGGCGAAGTTTGGCCTCACCAAGTCGAAGCACAGTAGTTTCTGTCTCACCTGAGCATGACTTTCTTTGTATACCACATGATGTCTCTAAGTCTTTTAACCTAGCTGTAACCTGGGAAGATTTTCCAACAAGAACAGCAATTCCAATCTCACTGTACACCTTAATGTCATCTGCACTTTGGTGAGAGCTGAGGGACTGCAGTAAAGCTTTGATTTTATGAGAGTCTAACTCATAGTGACTTGTGTAGCTTTCAAACAGTTTGTCTACTTTGGATTTCCAGTTACCGACTTCACCCACAGCACCAGGTTGAGCCAATTGTTTAACTAAAACTTTATCCTCCAATGGGTGAAACTCAGCAGAGCAAGACATAGCGGCAAGCTTTTCTTCAAGTTCTAACATGGCATTTGGACATTCTTTCAGGTATCGACTAAGATACATGTCGAGCTGTAGTTCATATTCTTCACCACTAAGTGACAGGCTTGATAAAAGATTGGACACCACATTCTGCTGGGACAAAAACAAAATGCAGCTTATGTTAGTTTTGATCACCATACATGATAGCCATTTGGAATAGTTGTTAAACATTACAATAATCTTTCAAATGTAAGGCAGAACTCATGAGCTAAATATCAGATATTTGTACAGCTTTGGGAAACATTTGTATTTCTTTTGTAAAAGTATAATAAACAGATCAACCACATGGAAATCACACATATGTGAAAACATGTAATTAACACATAGAGAATGAATCACTAAAAAAAATTGTAAATTGAATTTAAAAGTATCAAAATAGTGTGAAAGACAGAGCAAGACGATACATAATTAGTTTAGTAGTTAAGTGATCAGTATTATTTATTAGAAGAAACAAATACTTAAGGCATTTTTTTTTAGAATGTCAGAGCAATGCTTGCCTTTATAAATTGGCTGTGACTGTACAGATTAATGTCAAACACGAAAATGTGTTTTCAAACTTACCTGTGGCGATGCTAAATCCTGCTTTGGGTTTTTTAACTTTTCTGGAGTCGGGGTAGTTTTGTGAGAAGACTTGTTGTGTCCTGGACTGTCTTGTAACGTCAGCACCAAAGGCCCACCCGCAAACTCCAACACATGCTCCGTCTTCTGTAGAACTCGTTGTTGAGCTGAAGGAGGAACAAAGGCGAAAATGACAAATGAAGACTGAATTCTTACTTTATCTTCATACCACCATCACTGTAAATTATCAGTGGAAACATCTGATTAGATAAAATTGTGAATATGGTCACAAACCATGTTCAAGTTAAAATAGAACAAGGTTGAAAAGAAGAGACCAGAATTAAATAAATTAGGGTATATCAGTATAATTTTAAATAATAATTTTTTATAATAATTTTTAAGCACTTTAAAAAATATGAAATTGATTTTAAAAACAAAATGAAGTGACTTGAGCTAAAATGGGCCAGATTTTTGTAGGTCACTTCATTTGGGACAGGGGCATGTTTCCCAATGTGTTACATCAGCTTTCCTTTTAACAACACTCAATAAGGGTTTGGGAACTGACGACACTAATTGTTGGAGCTTTGTAGGCGGAACTATTTTCCATTCTTGCTTGATGAACAACTTCCTTTGCTCAACAGTCCAGGGTCTCCATTGTCAAGTTTTGCGCTTCATAATGCTCCACACATTTTCAATGAGGGACAGGTCTGGACTGCAGGCAGGATAGTCTAGTACCTGCACTCTTTCAATATGAAGCCACAGCTGTAGCATGCAGAATGTGGCTTGGCATTGTCTTCCTGAAATAAGCAGGAGGTCCCTGAAAGAGACGTGGCTTGGATGGCAGCATATGTTGCTCCAAAAACCTGTATGTATCTTTCAGTCTTAATGGTGTCTTCACAGATGTGACAGTTACCCATGCTATATGCTAACACACCCCCATAACATCAGAGAGGCTGGCTTTTTAACTTTGCACTTATAACAATCCAGACAGTTATTTTTCTCTTTGACCCAGAGGATACAACGTCCATGATTTCATAAAACAATTTTAAATGTGGACTCATCAGTCTACAAGACACTTTTCTACTTAGTATCAGTCGATTTCAGATAAGCTCGGGCCCAGATTATCTGCATCTTTTAAGATTGTTATGGACTGTAGATGACGAAATCCCCAAATTCTTTGCTTTTGAACAACTGAGCCTTTCAGGGATGCTCCCTTTATACCCACTCATGACATTCACCTGTGTCTAATTGACCCGTTAACCCGTGGAACGTTCCAATCAGGTGTTTTTGAGCACTCATTAACTTTCCTAGTTGTCTGTCACCCCAGTCCCAGCCTATTTGGAATAGGTTGCAGGCATCAAATTAAAAATGAGTGAATATTTGCAAAAAAAGAATAAGGTTTATACAGTGTGAACATTAAATATCTTGTCTTTGTAGTGTATTCAACAGAATATAGGTGAAATAGGATTTTCAAATCACTGTATTCTGTTTTTTTTTTTTATGGGGCAGAGTGGTCTGGGGAGTCGTCCTGGAACTGGAAGGTCGCCGGTTCGATCCCCCGTTCCAGCTGTCTCAGTTGTTGTGTCCTTGGGCA
>JARVJO010000001.1:4344764-4355422 GCA_031762555.1 Cynodonichthys magdalenae
CTCGGCCATCTTGGAGGAGAAGGTCTATGTGCTGGGGGGCTACTGTCAGGAGGACTACAGCGAGTCTGGACTGGTTCACCGTTTTGATCCCACCACACAGCGGTGGGAGAGCGTGGGCAAACTACCAGGAGCTGTAACTGACATTAGGGCTTGTCTTCTCCGCTTGCCCCAACACTTTAGACAATAAATCGTTGGGTTTAATAGACAAATCTTTTGATCCTTACGCGCATGTGTCAACAACATCAAAACCAAATCTGGAGATAAGGTTCAATTAGCTGACGTTTGGAAAGCTGATTTTTGAAGAGATGTACAAAATATTAGCAGTCTTATTTTGTTTCAGTTTTGACCAAAACTTGTAGAAAAAATATTTAATATCTGAGCATAGCCAAGTGGTGGTAAAATTTATTTGGCTCTAGTGGCCGTGTAAACTTTTATCCAAGACTGAAGTTTAGCTGAGCTTTTGTTCACTTTGTTCATTCTTTATGTTCAAGATATTGCTATAAAGTTTTAGGAAAAAGTTCTACATTATGATTTTTGTAACTTAAAACACTAAAAACAAGTATTAAATCCAATTTAAAACTATAAAAGTATAATAATGTTACAAGACTCAGGTCACCAAACTGCAACATCAAGTCAACTTGACTTGTCTTGGAAAAATCAGGAAATTAATATCTTTTTAAAAAAAAACATGTCGACCTATTTTAAGCCCCTTAACCAATGATGGGCTGTGAAATGTGCCAAGTATTAACACACTTTGCTATCATAGACTATTCTGTAGAAAACAAAAAAACATGCTTTGATGTTTCAAATCATAATGAAATTTGGAAAAACGGTAGGTAGAATAATATTCTTCAGTTCATGGTGTTCACTGTCAGTCCTGGTTCTCTATATCTCCCTGTGTCTTGAATTTAAGTTTTGCTGTAATGTCAGCCCAAGTGTTTTATTTTAGTTCCTTTTGTTGCCTACTTCTGGGTTTTACCTCTATGGACCCCAACATTTATTTTAAATAAATCTCAAATTTTTTGCAAAATAATGACAAATTCTATATACCAAATTTACAAACTTTAACATGTTGTCTTATTGGTATCCAACCAAATGTTTAGAAGAGATATGTGCTGCATATTGTTGTATCTGCATTGGCATAACATAATAAACTGCTAGTTGACAAAACAGTCATTGAACCCAGACTTGTAAAAATACATTTTTCTTGTAATTTCAATTTGTGAATTAATTTACTACAAAACTAAAATAAAGTTAGGGATGCCATCATCTACAGTCCATAATCATCAAAAAATTCAGAAATTCTAGAAAAATCTCTGCAAGCAAGCAGCAAGCCTGAAAACCAACACTGAATTCCCGTGATGGCATGTGTAACTGTCTCATCTGTGAAGGCACCATTAATGCTGAAAACTACAAAGAGGTTTTGGAGCAACATGTGCTGCCATCCAAGCCACATCTTTTCCAGAGAAGTCTTGCAAGACAATGCCAAGCCACGTTCTGCAGGTGTTCCAACTGTGTGGCTTCATATTAAAAGTGCAGGTACTAGACTGATCTGCCTGCAGTCCAGACCTGTCTCCCATTGATAATATGTGTAGTATTATGTAGAGCCTCTGGACTGTTGAGCAACTGAAGTTGTTCATCAAGCAAAAAAGGGAAAAAAATCCATCTACAAAGCTTGAACAGGGCTCTAGAGTGCGACCTGATTTCCCACTAGTGCATCTAAAAAAAAATTCCCGTCTCACTGGTGCGACGGGAAATTGCGACAGGACCAGTCGTTTGGGAGGGGGAGGGGGAGCGGTCGCCCGCCAAAACAAAAATTTTGCATGTCCCATAATAAATCAATGGCAGTATCAACACAGCGCTTCGCTCTACACCCCGCATGCGCATCCACACAGGTTTTGTTGTTCTATTCTCATGGGGACTTTCCATTGACTTCCATTCATTTACTGGTCACTATGTATGCTCACAACCTAGTGAGATTAGGGTTTGGGTCGGGTGTGTACCTGTGAGGTTAGGTTAGATGTCACATCCGATAGGAAGAGCCTCGAAATTTGATTGTAAAAACATAAAATGTTTGTAGTTTAGTGTAGACGTGTTATAAACTGTCTCTCATAAAGAGCTGTTCTGAGATGACACGGGTCACTGTTAACAGAGCTCACACTATTTAATCACAGTTCATAAAAATGTATAGTTTTGCATTTAAATATTAAAAATTGTTGAGACATCTCAAACATATGTATGGCACATTTAAAAAAACAGTATAAACAGAATAAATTTTCCTTCAAAAAAATTAATAAAGTACAGGCTGCATATTCAATTTCAAATCCTGCATAAACAGAAATGGACACACAATCACATACACAAGATTATTTCACACAAAATTGTGAGCAAAATATCTAAATCTGCTGAGGTGAACCTTGGCATCTGCAAACACAATGTCTCCCATGTCCAAAGAACTGCAAACATTCTGCTCAGCTGTGACGAGGGCCGGTCCTATGAATTGCTGGAAAGCTCCTCTCACCTGAGGTCACTGACGGAAAAGTCAGGTGTACACAAGGCAACAACTGGTGGGAGGATTCAAATAACAGTGTTGTTGAACTTTCCTTTATTGACCACCAGAATTCAAGCTAACATACACACAGTTTGTCAAAGCATTTAAAACATACCATAAGTCGTCTGGGGGGGTCCAGGTCACCTTGGGGCCCTAGGCTCCTGCAAAAAAAAAACTCTGCTGTGGATATTTTTGAGATACCTCAAATTTTAGCTTGATATCTGTAAAACTGAAGCATGAGGTTGATTAGCTGTGGCCTCCATCTTGAATTTGATTAAAAGGAGCCACAGAAAGGCTGTTTAAACTCCTCCTACTCAACAGACAGGAAACTGAATGACACAGAGATGATGGAGACAGGAGGGACAGGTTGGTAGCTTTACATCATCATATAACATCAGAGAACAATCATTCTTGGAACATGTTTAAGTTTTCCCACAATGTAATACTTATAAACCATGAGATCCGTTGAAATCATTGGAATTCTACAGTATAGTAAAAAGTTACACGCCTTTTCTGCTGCTTTAAATATTCAAACTGTGAGCGTGAGGCGACAAAGAGGTGTTTGTCAACACTGTACAGGAACCAGTTTTAGGCAGAACACCAGAGAACAAAGGTCACATTTAAAAAAGAAGAGGAAGTATAAGGTATGTGTTTTTATCTTGTTTTAGCTACAATCCACTTCTCTGTAGTTTTAGAATTAAATCAAATTTCTATTTATTGTATTATGTTTAGTTTACATTAAAGTACAATATAGGAGAGCTATTTTAGATCAACATGATCTGCTGTAAATTATGGTGGAATGTGATGGAGCATCCCTGCTCCTTCACACTTTTTCAGCAGACTATGGTTTAGATCAGAGTTCTTATACACACATAATTTACACACAGAGCCATGTCACCCTCAAATTCTCCTGTCAGTTAGTTTGCGTTTGGTCAGTAAACTCATGTCTTTTTCCCTCATCAGCTTAGAACAACCAAGGGGGTTCAGATTATGAAAAACATACATTTTAAACACACTGCTACTTTTCAAAATTGTTGTAATCAGGCAGTTGCTTCCCTAATTGCCTATGAGAAGAAGCAGGTGGGATGTTTTCATTTTATTTTATGATCATGTGATTTTGTTAGTTAATTTAGGGTATTATTGTATGTAATTTGTGTTGAAACCAATGCAGTTTGTTGGAAAGAAATGTAAAGTTGTTTATTGGGTGAAAATAAGGAAATAATGTGCCTGGTGGGAGGGGCTATAGATTAGAGTTGCTACCTATCACTGAGGAGGCTGGGACTAAATGACTATGAGGCATCTAGAGTTAAATGTAGGGGAGAGATTTATGAAAAGACTTGTACAGCAGACAAGTGTTTGTTTTTCCACTGTAAAGAAGGAGAAACCCAGATGAGCAGAAAATGTCCTGACTTGCCAGTGGATGTTTTTGAATTGTATTTGGCAATGCTGGCCTGAAGAAGAACCCTGTGACATGGAAAAATAAACGTGTGACAAGTAGCAAATCCTAGAACCTTCATATTTTACCCTATTTTAACTTAAAACCTATTATCTGTATGGTTTCAATGGCAACAGACAATTTCTAAAAATATATATTTTTAACAGTATTTCCTGTTTGCCTTCAGTTTCTGGCCTCTCCCATCATAGTTTCTCTGTACAGTGGAGGGAGAGCTACAGGTTTGAAAACATGAACATGAAGTGTTTAAATGTGTCCTTCATCCAACAGAGACAAAGTGTTGGAGTCAAATCATTCAGACTGACAGCAAAGATGCAGTGGAGTCTGATTCTGCTCTTTCTGATGGGTAAGTTCATGTAAAACACAAGAAAGTCTCTGTTTACACTTACAGGACACATTCATGTGGAGATCTGTTCCTCTGTTTCCAGCTCAGTGTTGTTTCATCTCATGTCAGCTCTATCAGTATCATTATATTAATGAGAGTAAAACCTGGGCTGAAGCTCAGCAGTTCTGCAGAGAGAAATACTCTGACCTGGCCACAGTGTCCAACATGACAGACATGAAGAGAATCCTCAACATATCAGCAGAGAATAAAACTGAAGCTTGGATTGGTCTGACTAATGAAGCAGGTGTCAACAGGACCTGGTTCTGGTCTCTGCCTGGAGTGGAGTTTAATGAAAGTGAGACAAAGTGGCACAAAGGAGAACCAACTGATGAAGGGAGGACAAGAACTGAGAACTGTGGGATTATGTTTTCAGACCTCACAGTAGGAGATCATTCTTGTGGGTATAAAAAGAAGTTCCTCTGTTATGATGGTGAGTACAAAGAAAATCCAGAATCTAAACTTTGTAGGAAATTAAAAAAAAACTGTTTAAACAATGTATTGTTGCACACGACTCAGTTTACTTGTTTTAACAAAGAATCTCAGAAAAGACAAAAATCTGATTTTAATGGATAGAAGATTAAAATGAAAAATCTGCAACAATCTTTTTCATTTGTTGCTGTCACTGCTGGCTGATAATTATACTGCATGTTCAGCTATGACTTACTGTTATGAGTTTGTTTACTCCACAGAAAGAAACACGTCACAGAAAGTTCATTTTATTGAACAAATGAAGAGCTGGCTGGGAGCTCAGAGTTACTGCAGAGAGAAACACACAGACCTGATCAGTGGACTGAAACAACTACAGGATGAACAAGTAAAAAATATAATCTGGTCTCCGAATGAAAGAATTTACATTGGTTTGTTCAGAGACAGCTGGAGGTGGTCAGATGGGAACAGTTCCTCTTTCAGACACTGGAGTCTAAAGTTTAACCAAAATAAACCCAACAGTGGTCGATGTGCTGCGACTGTGTTTGATGATGGAGGCAGATGGAAGCCTGACAGCTGTGATACAAAGAAACCCTTCATTTGTTATGATGGTGAGTTTTCTGTTGAAGATAAATAATAAAAAACCACAAATCTTCTGATTTACCAACTCTAAAAAACAGGTTCATTTTATTTGTTTTACAATATTGTAAGTAATTTCACTCTACAGCCTTTAAAATAAATAAATTAAATGATGTTTGATTTAAATTAATTTTGATTTCTTTATTTTTTTTATTCTTAGGTGTTTGAGTAATGCACTGACTAAAGCTGCTGCTGTGATGCTTTTTGGTTTCAGTTCCTCCCACGTCAGATGATGTCATCGTGTTCAAAGTCCAGCTGAAATGGGAGGAAATCCTCCAGTACTGCAAACCCCACGTGATGGTGATCGAGAGACCACCATGACCTGGTCACCAACACCAGCGTTGATGAGCCGAGATGGGTTCAGGAGAAACCCAAATATCTGGTGTCATTTTACTGAGACAGATGTGCACGAGTTTATCACTCTGAGTAAACAATACTGAGTCACTCAAACAGCTCTGCCTGTTTTTTTTTTTTTTTGTTGTTTTGTTTTGCTAAGTTGGCACCTGGTATGGCAAGCTGTTGTGCTATAAAATCAAATCACACTGTCCATTTTCTCTCTCTTTACTGTTTTAAAAATAATCACATTTTCCTTATTCTCAATACCATTAATACAAGTAAGCATTATGTACAGCCTCATTTTTACAAGTAGAAATTTAAATTTAAGTTCATTCTCACTGTACTGATGGAAAAATGTTTCCAACATGAATTAACATTTATTTGTCAAAGTGAATACATTTTGCAGATTTACAAAAACAGAACACTCACATTTTATTCATCTACAAATATTTAAATTTTATTGTTTTGTTCGATTGTCCTATAAACAGTATTCACTGGTTTCACAAGTTTTTCACTGGAAGTCATGTGTTTGTTTTTATTCTAAGATCATTGTTTAAATGTCATGTTCAGTTTGTTCCCTTTTTTTACCTGCATTATTTAATACTACAGCTCACATTTAAGTCAGGGGTGTCTGATCCTGCATACCTGATATGAATGAATGGATGATTGGCACACTTTTGCAGAACTTGAAGAGGTAGATTAGTCATTGAATCAGGTGCACTGGAGCAGAGAAACAAGTAAAACATGCAGGATAGTGGCCTAGAACCAGGATTTAACACCCCGATATAATGCATACTGTTGTACAGAGATATTATTAGTATTAGGAAAAATATCTGCAACACTTATCCAGGCTTTATGTTAAATCAACCACTGCAATATTTTAAGGGTTTAGATGTTCAATTCAATTCAGTTTATTTATATAGCGCCAAGTCACAACATACGTTGTCAGTGCACTGTACACACACACACACACACACACACACACACAAGCCAGCAGATTGTGTTGAATCTTCACTTCGTCACAGTCTCCCATCCTGAGCAGCACATTGGTGACAGTGGAGAGGAAAAACTCCCTTTTAACAGGAAGAAACAAACAGAACCAGGCTCAGGACGATAAAAACATGTTTTTTTTGTTTGTTTTTACTAGCACAATTTCAAATTGAAAATGTTAATTTTTACTTGTTCATCTGTGATAACAATGACAGATAGCTGATATTAAATTAAATAACTTTTTTTAAATTTTATTTTAACATTTTTTATTTTTTATTAGAAATTCTTAGCTTAAAAAATGCTTTCTTTACTGTGTTTCTTTGTAAATAAAATGTGGGGTTATGAAATTTGTAAACTATTGCATTCTGTTTTTATTTATGCTTTACACAACTTCCCATTTCTTTTAAATTAGGATTGGATATCAAAAGAGGAGGCTGAGAGCTCCACAGCCCCTTATACGGAGAAACAACGTAATTAGAAATAAAACCAGAAATATATAAATGGACCAATAAAAAATAAATATATTTCAAATGCGACATTTAGTTAAAATTTGTGTTTTGTGTATTTGTTTACTTATTGGTGAATTCTGATTTTATTTCTATTTATGTCAGTTTTGGTTCTCCATACCCTCAGGGGTCTTAAGTAGAAAAAAAATTGAGGTGGTAAATCTGTTCTCTCAGTTTAATAAAGTTTTTGCATGAATTTATAATGATAGTGTTAATGTAGGTGTTGTACTAAAATTTGTTTTTAGTAAACAAGAAAACCAATGGAAACATGCATGTAAAATTAAGGAGAATATCATCTTCATCAGGTATTCAGACATTTATGATTCTGACAATATTAGTGTTCAAAAATAAAATTTTGACAGCACATTAAAAGCAACAAAAGTTGACCGACGTATCTAACAATTCAGCCAAACAAAAATGTTTAAACAACAATAACAACAATTTAATCACGAACACTTTGAAGTTCTTGCTACTCAAAGACCCTTGAAATAATCCCAAGAGGAGTTCATGCCTATAACCTGTGTACATTTCATTAATGATGGAGACACTGAAGTTTTCTGAACCTCTGCTCTGATACAAAAAGAAACAACTGTTAAAAATGGTTGAGTGTTCCTGAAGCATTTTTGCCAGTAAAATGGTTCCATCTGCTGGCCAACCTTTAACACTGCATTTCCATGAAACAAAGGCCAACACTCAAAAAACAGATATAGTGGATTTAATAAATAAATAAACAAACTTAACTGGTTCCACTCAACTGAATCAAGTAAAGTCAATTCCGTATGGATGTACTAATTTATGAATATCAGCTTTGAAGAGCCTGTCTAGGTAATAAATGATAAAAGGACTTGCCATATAGTCCTGATATCACCCAATGGTAAACCACAAATTGTTAGCAGTAACTATTAGGGAAGCAGATTTAAGTATGAAAAATTAGGACATAAACACTTCAACTTTCCTCTTTTGTGCTGCAGCTCTCTTAAACTAATAAAAAAAACAGTAAAGTTGATTCAAACGTCATGCTAACACGGTTCTTTTACACAGATGAGACCAAAGCAGAGATGCTTACCCATAATGCACAACACTGTGTTTGGCAAAGATCCAACACAGCAAATCAGCACAAACAGGTGAAGCACAGAGGTGGAGGAGGAATGATTTGGGTTTGTTTTGCATCTCGGAGCACATTACAGCCTTTCATTCAGCCATTAACTCCACTGTAGAGCCAAGTGTTCCAGACAAATGTGAGACTGATTGTTTTTCTGCACACATTCAAACTACTGGTGTATTTTTAGCTAATGTTTTGTTAGCTTTTTCCCAGTGTTGCTGTTGCAGCCAATCAGCATGGCTCTGATGTGCTGCTTTTAGATATTTTATCTTTAAGCACCTAAATATCATCCTATGTCATCATTTTATATCAGATGATTTTTAGTTTTGACGTTCTGTTATAAACTTTTTTTTTCATGAGAGATGGATACTTTCTCCTTTTTGAATATTCAAACTCCAAGTCAGAGATCTCTGTTGGGTCGAAGAAAACAGATCATTTAGACCAGCGAACATTGAGAAGAAACGATACATTTAAGGATGGAGAGAAGGGGCAATAGTGTGTTTTACTTATTTTTTCTACTTACTGATTTATATTTTAAATGTCCCTCCCCATTTTAAAGTTACTCTATTTAATTTTTTTATTTTTGTCACGCTTTATGTCACATAGTTGTCTGTACTGTAGATGAGAGGGTAAAAAAGGAAAGTGCCACCTAATCAAAAAGTGACAAATCAAACCGAAAAATGTTTGCACATAAAGTTTCTGAATAACTTAATCTGTTAATGTAAAAAATTTATTTTTTTCTCCTGAGTCTTTGGCTCAGCTTCTGAACAAAGATGAGCTCCTTCAGTTTTTCTGCTCTCCCAGCATTGTTTCTGGCTTTGTCACAATTCAGGGGTTGCAGCCTACCTAGATCGCGGCCCACGAAGATCACGCCCTTTCGAAGTCAGGGTAGGCTGCATAAACAAATGTAAAATGAGACAGTTGGTAAAAAGAAAAAAAAAAAAAACTCCTCCATCTTTCTGTTTAGTTTGCAGACGGCCCAATGTCAGCTCCATCAGTATCACTTTGTTAAAAAGAGAAAAAACCTGGGCTGAAGCTCAGCAGTTCTGCAGAGAGACACACTCTGACCTGGCCACAGTGTCCAACATGACAGACATGAAGACAATCCTCAACATAGCAGAGAAAAAAGTGGACTGAATCAACTACAGAATGAACAACTAAGGAGTTTACTCGTATCTGAAAATGGTCATTAAATATTTATGGGTCTGTTCAGAGACACCTGGTGGTCAGATGGAAGCAGTTTCTCATTCAGACTCTGGAATCTACAGTTTGATGATGAAAACTTCAACAGTGGAGGCAGATGGAAAACTGACAGCTGTGATAAAACGAAACGCTTCAATTGTTATGATGGTGAATTTTTTAACACTGCGTCACATTTATTTACAAATGTAGAAGATATCTTGGACATCATCCTACATCAAAAAACAACAAACTACAACCAGGCCAGTTGTGGCATTGACAGATATTGTTCACATAAACCAAATGACAACTTGGCCAGTTACATGCCATTTTAAAAACGGTGCCATCGCTGCCAGATCTGGCCCACATCTGGTTGAAAAACCACTTACCATGCCAGCAGTCAAAGTCAGCAGAGCCAGCTCGACACCAGGGACCTCATGTACAAAGGAGTGTGCAGCTTTCACACTAAAAGTTGGCGTACTGAGAAATTTAGAAAAGTGCACCGTACAAAAACATTCAGATGTATAAAACTGTGCGCACGCATGTTTCTGCGCACATTTCCTTTATACATCCCAATGAACGTGAAACTGAGCGCACCTCAAACTCCTCCTCTGACACGCCTGTGTTTAAATATGTAAAATAGATACAAACGTGTCCAACGTGTGTTTCTGCTTAGATTCTGCTCTCTGCGCGATCAGAAATGATTTCTAGATGCGGGAAAAATGAGAAAAAAGATTAATTAAATGGAGAACGAGAGAAACAAAATGTCTAAATAAGTAGTGGACTGTAAAAATGTATTTGACACGCAGAAAAGAAAACTGAATGTGTGTGTGGGTGTTTGTGCACGCGTGTGTGTGAAGCTGCTGTCTTCAGCCGCGCATGGACATTTCCATCTTTACACGTCTTCAATAAATGACTGTAAACACGGAGGAACCATGAGTTTAATAGAACTTAGAACTTAATTAATGAAATAGTTGATGAAGAACAGAGTCGCAGCTCAGAGAGTTTGTGCCTCGGTGAGAGATTTATATTTTAGAATCATGAAGTCTCTCATTCAGATCTGCTCAGGATCTACTGTAAAATACCTGACT
>JARVJO010000001.1:4372410-4399009 GCA_031762555.1 Cynodonichthys magdalenae
AATAATTAAATAATATATGGTTATTTATTTAAACTCATATTCTGGCCACATTATATTGAATTTTTGTAAAAAAAAAAATATATTTTTTTTTTTACACCAAAATATTTAGGGGGGCTTGAAAACATTTGAGGGGGGCTGAAGCCCCCCTAAAATAGGCCTAGTGACGCCACTGCTGTTTACATTTGAATCTGCCTCTGGTTGCTCCAGTGTAGCGGAACAAGGACGTGCGGAAAGTAAAATTAAAGTATTAATCCACTTTAGTATCAATGCGGTTCGACACCAATACTATCATATATTTCTATGGATTTTCAGGTATCCATGACATACAACAGTTAAATAGAAAAAAACAAAGCAAATGGACATCTGTTCTGTTGTTGAAGATGTGTGGCACTACATAATTTAAACAGCAAGTCTCAAGGTAAGTATCGTATTATTACTTGTATCGAACTGCTTACACACACCTCACGGACAAAAAAGTCAGACAGAGGACTGAACATTTTGTATAGGACATTTCTCATTCAAAATGTCTAAGATGTGCATTCAAATTTAAGTTAAATTTTGAGATTATTAAGAGAATAAACTAACATAATGCTTAAAAACATGTTAATATATAAGATAAGTCTCTAAAAGCACTTTTTTAAAGAATGGTAAATAAACATAATTTTAAATGGGGTCACAATGTTTTGTCTTTTTAAAAATATGGCTCACCTGAAAAAAAAAATTTGGGAAACACAGATCTAAACAACTCATCATATTTTTTTAGAAACTTGTCTGAAATAAATTTTATTAAACGGGACAGATCATAAAGAAAGATCACACTCTTAAGGCTGGAAATTGGATTATTAAAGTGGCCAACAAGCAAAATCTAATCAACAGGGTTTACTCCTTCTATCAGTAGTATCAATTACAGTATTTTCAAACAAATTGACGGGAAAACTGCTAAATTTAGCCTGTTCTTTTGTGAGGGTAAAAATTAAAAAATATATAAACTGTTTTGATCGAAGCTTCAAGGAGCTGATTGTGGCCCCAGAGATGATGATTGCAGACCTCTGGGCTGGCCAAATATTTTTTCAGGTCTATAAATCATTTGTTTTTTTGAATTTGGCACTCGTTTGGCTAGCTACTAGCCTAGCTTGGATGAAGACTTTCCACCTACTGTGCTCTACTGATGTCATGACAAATAAAGTACTAACCAATGATAACTAGTAGACAAATAATCACTTCATAGGTGAATGAACAGAACAATATTTTTTAAAGTCCCCTCCCCCATCCCCTTCTTGTTCCTCCCCTGTTGATTTAGGCAAAAAAGTGAGTTTGATTTGTCAAAATACAATCTAGTTTTATTGATCTTTTATTGCCCTATAAAACACAAAGATGAACAAACAGGAAGAAAAATGTAGGGTTTCAGAGCAATACAGCAAATTTCATTAGATAAAGGTTTTACAAATGAATTCAAATTGCAAATACAACAAAAATTATTAATTACTAATTATCTTTAAGAAAAGAATAGGAAAATATTCACAAGTTTAAAATCATACCAACATAACTACAAACTTACAGTACAAAGAAACCTAAATGGCTTTTATAAGTTATTTAATCTTCAAACAGGTAGCATGACTGATTGTCAAGTTTTGTCTTCCTAACCAACAATAAGTCATAAACAGACATAAATAAGATAAACATTCCACCTTTCAAATGTGTAAATGTTTGAATTGCTTTTACATCGTTACAATATTTTCTACTAAAGCTCGTTTTATCTTGAGGTCAGTTCATTTGACTACAAACAGACAAAATAATCATTGTGCAACAAGTAATATACTTTAGGCAATTTATTAGGTAAACCAACAAATGTTCTATAGAGTCTAAATGACAGAAGCTGTATCAGATCTATTGCTTTATAAACTGAGTCGCACACTATTTTAGAGCCAAAAGTCCCTGCACTGGTAACGTAAACTCCTCGGGGGGGAGTGGTCAACAAGGCGACGACAGCACCGAGGATACAGGAAACAGATGCTCTTTAGCAGCACCCATGATGCCACGATTGGATCAGAGGAATTGCATAGAGCAGCATCTTTTGTGTGTTTTCCTCTTAGTCTGTTTTAAAAATTCCTGCTCAACCCTGATTATTAGGTTTGAGACAGAAAAAAGAACTAATTTTGTGCTGTTCTCAGTCTTGCAGGTAAATTCCAAGATAGAAAAGTAAATAAAACCTTGTAGCGCAAGAGACTTTATGTTTGACATATTCTGGGTAGACGTATTTTTGAACTTTCTATTTGTTTATCCTAAGTCAATTATAGTTTCTGCTAAACTGCTTTGGTTCAGGAAACAGAATGTTGTGTCACGTGCTGGTCCACGGCAGCAGGAAGGAGATGATAATGATGACGAGGGAGATGGAGACCGGCAGCAAGAGAAGGAGGGTGACCGGGAGAGAGAGAGATGACGGCCACAGAGACATCAGTTTGGAGGCCCAGGAAAGTTTGACCGTACTCTTTAGCCTCTCGACGTTGGGTCCGCTGATGACCAGCGGCCGGACTTGCGATACACTCTCCTGGAACATGGAAGCGAGAGGAACGGTGTAGAAGTTATTTTTTGCAGACGTTCTCTCGTTAAAAAAGCCTGAAACACAATTAAAACTAGAAGCCCTTGGAGAGTGCACACCTCCACCAAGATCCTTGAAGTGTTTCCCCTACAATTATCCAGGGAGGGCTCCCTGCCCTGTCAACAGGACCAAGCTGCTTAAGCAGCAACAGTAGTAGAGGTGCACCAATAAATCAGCTGGCCAATTTATCTGTCCCAATTTCCTTATCTTAGGGAGATTGGAGGTTGGAGATAAACCGATACTTAAATAAGATTGGTGGAAAAAAACTCGGCTTCTCATCTGCCACTGTCTATTTTGCTCTGCTGTGAGCACTACCTAATGTCCAGTTAAAACAAGTTTGTATTGTTTCAAGGGTATTGTTAAATGTTTTTCAATAAAAAAAAGATTGGAACATTGAAGGTTTATTGCGACCTTATAACACCTGATTGTCAGTTAATTAAAAAATCGATATAAGCCAAAATCGGAATCGTCAGGTCAGATTTTTAAAGATCAGTGATCAGCCCGAAAACTGCAATTGGTGCACCCCTTACAGGGATGAATAGAATCTTTATTATCATTGCCTATCAGGCATACAATGAAATTGCAGTGTTTCTCTGATCAGTGGATAAGAAACATACAAAACTGTAAAACAATAAAAAAAAATGTCCTGTTCTGCAGTAATCACCCTGATTCCACTTCACTGTTCCTCCTTGCACTCAAAACCCATGCCAGATTATTGAAAGCCTTCACAAGTAAATGTCCAGCACTTTCTTCATGCCTTATATTGTCTCCCAAACCAATACACTGTTTTTACCCCCTGGATTTACACCTCTCGACTCATCCTTGTCTGCCTTGTCCTCTGCCTCTGACCTCCGACCTTCAACCTCGCTTCTGGAATTTGGATCATGGTTTAAGTCTCTACCTTGGATTTATTTTGCCATCTCTGTTCTATTGTGTATGACCCCTGCCTGTCCCACAAATTACATCTCCAACTTTACTACTGTTAACCATCTTGGTGTAACCATAGCTGACATCATCAACAATGGACATCTCAGGAACTCTGACGTTCTCACAAAGTTGACTCTTGACTCTACAGAATTTGAACAGTGGCTAAACAATGTCATCAGAAATATTCTAGTTTGGTCATCATTGTTGTTTACCTCAAGTATGGTTCTGCTTTGTGCTCTGTCAGGACTGAGTCGAAGATTCCAGCGATGAGATCTATGGCTCCGCCCACCATCGTCTTCGCTCTCCGTGGTGTCTTGGCGTGCCACTCGAGGGCGTTTACGTCGCCGTGAGCTGATTCGCTGAAGAGAACTGGGCTCCTGAAGCCTGAGCCAAAGAAGCACCGAGTTAGAACACCATAGTGAGAAAAGAAATTAAACCCTCACAAGCTGAGCGAAGTGTGTGTGAGCTCATCAAACCTGCAGTCTGTGTCCTCTATGTCAGCATCTGCATCACTGTCTCCCTGAGGGTCAGATAAACAGTCCTCCTGCAGCAGACAGGAACAAAAAAAATGTATTGTATTTAAAATCTTAAGCTTTATTTTTGTTCAACGCAAACCCAAGTGAATCATCATCATTAGTAAACCAAGACCAGCAGCTGGTAATGACATTTGTCTGAGTGAGTGTGTTCATGTGTTACTTTGTATTATGTCACTATTGTTAATATGCATGAATCAGCTGATGCCTTTATCCATAGCATGACCAATGAGCTCAGAGCTTATATAAATAGTGTCCTATTTATATCTGAGAGGTATTGATTCTCTCAACTTACTGAAACACATGAATGAAAGTCTGAAATGTTGAATTATTCCTGCAAAATAAATAAGTTGTTGCCTAAAAGGGTTTTGAACAGCAATGTGTGGTGTTTAAAGCCTGTTTGAGACCAGAATTGTAGGTTTAGTGAGTTTATATTAATATCAAGAGGATTCCCAGGTAAAACTCTCACTTTAAACTTAGATGGCCAGGGTGAGTCAAAAGACTCTGTAAACCCTTTTATTTAAAAAAAAGGAAAGAGGAAATATCTGAATATGCCAGCAAGTAATAGGTGAGGGGGCATATCTTTTAGGCCAAAGGTTCCAGAACCCCGACGGGTGCGTGATCCATTGCTTGGAGGTGAACAAAATAAATTTCAATACATTTTTGGGTATTCATTTTAATCAGCACGTGGTTAGGGGTCCCCAGACTCAAATAGTTTGAGAACCCCTGTTTTAGGTTATGTCCAGATAATGGCCACCATCTTAAAAGCTGCAATATTTTCATTTTGCCTTTTCTTATTGACTTAAAAGGGTGTCTCAAGATTTTTGACTCACCCTGTATTTATGTTTGATTAGATTAAAAGCAACTGTAAACAATAAATTTTGACTAAATTAAAAATGTTATTTAGAAATAATGATTAGCAGATGTATATAGGTACTGTATATACATATTTCCTGATTCAATGCAACATAGGCTGTGTCTCAATTCATGGGGTGGGTCCTCATGAGTGTGCATTTGTCGGCCACATACGTCACTAATAAACTAAGTGCCGAGTACTGTCCCAATTCGAAGGCTCCTAATCATGCGGCCGAGGAATGCGGTCGACAAACTCTCGAAATCAGAGGATGCATGAGAGTATCCTCACTGGCCGAGGCTATCCCAGGATTCATTGCGCAGGCAGCAAAATAAACAGAGAAACGAAGACGGTGGAGTTTTTATTTTTTAAACGAGTCGGCGTAGTTTGGAAATTCACCACGGACTGAACAATTTGTTTTTTAGAAGTAAGTTTAGCAACCTACCTGTTGAAATGTATGTATGCTGCAATAAGATGTTGAATTTAAAAAATGCTACTGCTACTGATACTGGAGCTAAACCCAATTTATTGATTTTTTTTAATTACGTGTAACGTTTTAACTGTGAAGTTGTTTTTCCAGTAAAAAGACGTGTAAATACACGAACCAACGCATTTTGAGTCTGATACGAAACTGATCACGCAAATACGCGTAAAGCCAACATCAGGCGAAGGGTAGACCGTCTCATTTCACAGCAGATTTGAGAAGCCTACCTGGCCCAGCTGGGCTATGTGCTCATAAGGACCCAGTCCATGAATTGAGACACAGCCATAGTGATTTTTACCATCTAACCCATTACAACTAAACTGGCTTTTCTTTTAAGAGCCTAGTGTATTTTAGCATTTTGATGTCAGTGGTTATGTGCCAATATGAATACTTTTGTCAGAGAATGTTTACAATTGTTTATAGAGGTGTAAAGATGAACCAATATGTACCCATTCACAGATGTTCAATAATAAATTCTTTGAGAAGGTTTGCTTCTAGAGTCATCAATCAAAAAAGAAAAAGCAGAGCAGCTATCAAATTGTGGTTACGTTATATGGATCCACTATATTCATTTGTTTGTATGACTCTTCTTTTATTTGCAGTTCCTGTTTAGCAGTATTGTTTGCTCAATATACTCGCCTACCGTTCTGGATTGGAACTGCAGCAGCATCAGAAGAAACAACAACAAACACTCCGAACCCTGATTATGTGAATAAGCTATAATTCCAGAAGGAATAATTAACTTGGGTATTTTTATTTTTAATGTAGAAAATGCAAGTGCTGCTTATTGTTAAGTATGAAAACAGTGTTAAAACACATCAGCTGCTGGCAGTTTGATTAATTTTAATGAGGCCTCCTTTTGTGAATATTGTTTGTTTGTGACTCCAGTTTATAAAACTTTTTTAATTAAATGCAGATCTGTTATTTATTTATTATTGGTGAATTATTTTGTCTTGATAACTATCAGAATCATTCCTTTGCTTTGTCGACTGTGTTCTATTGAATCTCACTGCGTCAACCAAAGACTCATAATGAATCACATCACATAAAAATCAAGGGCTGATTTTATTGTATTGTTTTTCGCTGTACTTGTGTCTATAATGAATCAGACCATTGACAGCATATGGAGATTCGTGTTGGCCACTGACCATAGATGCATAGTTTATACATTGTGCCAGTAAATAATGTGTTTAGTAATGTGAGCTCTGAGTAATGTTGCAAGGACGCTGGGTTAAGAACAGATTTACAAAATCTGTCCATCTTAATGAAAACCTGTTTTTCAGGCTTCTAGTTACACATATGTGACTAAAGAACAGTTGCTCTGACTAATCTGTGTCCTGTGCTGACAGATTCTGGCAGGTTTAAAATGTGGTGACAAAAAAAATTGGCTCCAAAATAGGTTAGCATGGATGATGATATACCATCAGTATCAGTAACATCACTACCAGCTGAAATTCAAATGTCTCAACACTGTTGAATAGATTTAGAAGCTAATGTCATGATGCATCTCATTAATTCAGGTAGAAAGTTTTTTAAAAAGTGGAGTAAGGTCCTCTGGGTAGGTTCTTCTTCATTGAAATGTTTCACCTCTTCTTTAAGAGACTTTTTCCATCTGAGGAGTTACACGTAAGCTCAGCTTTATAAACAGCATCTTCACATAGTGGATCGACAAAACATGTTCACATGCAAAAGACCATCAGTCCACCCACACAGACCAGTTTTTGAGGTTTGACTCCCATCACTCACTAGAGCATAAGTTAGGAGTCACCAGGATTCTGTATTGCAGAGCAGACAATGTCCCCACAAAACTAGGCGCCAGAGAGAAGGAGAGATCCTACACAAGACAGGCCCTGGAGTAGTGTGGTTATCCTAACTTTCCTGAAAGCAGACGAGAAACTTAAACAGGACTCTAGCCAGCTACTGGGTGAAAAGAAGGTCCCCAGACCCAGCTCATTGGTAATTTCATATTTTACAGGAGTTTCAGAGAAGCTGAGACGTTTATTCTCTAAACATGACGTTCCAGTGAATTTCAAACCCCAAAACACATTACGGCAAAGACTGGTTCACCCAGAAGAGCCAGTCCCCCAGCACAAACAGAGTAATGCTGTGTATGCTTTTAAGTGCCAGGAGGACTGTGACCAGTTATACATTGGGGAAACAAAGCAGCCACTGTTCAAAAGAATGGCCCAGCACAGAAGAGCAACATCGTCAGGCCAGGATTCTGCAGGTTACATTTATCTACAGGCCAGAGTTCTCATCCTTGATAGAGAGGAACGTTGGCTTGACTGAGTAGTAAAGCCTGTCATTAAACAGGTCTCAGGTTTAAACAAGGTCTCAGTGTCCTGATGACCACCTAATACAATGCTGTTATTACGAGTACTCAACCATCTGTGAACAATGAGCGGCCATCAGAGCACTAATAATCAGTTGTTTGCTGATGGTCTCCTTAACTGGTTGATCCACCATGTAGAAATACTGCTCATAAGACCGAGTTTACCTGTAACTCCTCAGTCTGAAGAACTCTCTAGGAGAAGAAAAGAACTGTTTCAATGAAGGACAACCCATCCAGAGGACATACTCAACTTTTTCAGATTTAGAAGCTAACTTTTGTGGCACTGTGGTGCCATTCTGTCATACCCATTCTGCAACCATCAAAATATGTAAACTATTACTAGATCAGAGGTATGTGAGTGACTTTATTAATATTGATAGGCTCTAAAAAATAAAATTTTGTTTGGTAAACAAATAGGGATGCAAACAATTAATCGACTTACGATTAATTGTTATAATAATAATGGTTAATTAGATTAAAATTCCTTCCATTCAATTAATCGGAACCACAGGGAATGTAAACAAACACAGTTCACTCATTTGTATCTCACCCCTCTTAGGGACATTTTATTATGTTTATAGTTTGTTTTTGAGTACGTCTTTAGCTTAAAATGTTACCATGTGTTTAAATGATAATTTTACACCTCTCTGTTCAAAGTAGATTAAGTGTTTTATAGCCATTCTTTCCTTTTTTTTCCAACTAGCAACCTAATAGATTCCTGTTTTGTTATATTTTATAAATATGTAAATAGGTGACAAATCCACAATTTTCTGTTTATTCAGTCAGTGTTTAATACAGCTGGAACAATAAATTGTTTAAATTTAATTCTGTTTTTTTTTTTACTTGGCATGTAAAAATTAACCCCTCATGTTACAGAAAGACCCTTGATTCAAGAGAAAATGTCAGGATTTTAAGAAAATGGCCGCTTATCAATTAATTGTTAGTCGATCGATAAGATCAATCAACTAACGATTAGCTCATTAATCAATAACTTGCATCCCTATAAACAGATAATAAGAATGGATCTTGACACAGTTGGTAGAGCTGATGCATCTCAGCAAGAAGGTTGCCGGATCAAATCCTGGCCTTTCTGGGTAGAGTTTGCATGTTCTCTCCGTGCATGCGTGGGTTGTCCAGCTTCCTCCCACACACCAAAAACACGACTGTCAGGTTAATTTGTAACTCTAAATTGTCACTAGGTGTGAGTGAGAGAGTGAATGGTTGTCTTTCTCGTTTGTCTCTATGTGTCCCTGTGACGGACTTGCGACCTGTCCAGGGTGTACCCGGCCATGAGTACTGAAAACACAAGAACTAAAGAACACTAGTATCAATTTTACATATAAAAACTAAAGCGTTAGTGCTGAACACAAAACCAAAAGTATGAGCATGAACCTGAGCATGAGTTAATAAATAAAATATATGTGTTACAAAGAAATAAAATTGTCTTTCTTTTGCCAGACCATGTCACACCTATTCATTTGAAGTGGGCTTCTGAAAATTCTGTTAGAAATCCCTAAACCCTAACCCTGTCCCATTTCTTTGTAACACATATTTTTATTTATTAACTCATGCACAAAACCAAAAGTATAAGCATGGGCTCATACTTTTGGTTTTGTGTTTGGTACTAATGCTTTAGTTTTTATATGTAAAATTGATACTAGTGTTCTTTAGTTCTTGTGTTTTCAGTACTCATGTTGTATATTTTTATACGTATCTTTTGTATTGATATACATACTTTTGTTTGTTTTTGTTTAGTTTTTTAAACATTCATACCTTCTGTTTTTGTATTTTAAATTTTATTATTCATGCTTTTGTTTCTTTGTTTTTTACTGTCTGACATTTGTCTTTTAATGTTTTTCATGTACTCAATAATCACACTTGTTTCTTTTGATATTTTTACATTTTTTATGTTCTTTTGTTTTTATTTACCTTATGTGAAACTGCTGCTGATACATTCCAATTTCCCCACTGAGGAACAATTAAATAAAGTCTATTCTATTCTATATACAGTTTAGTTTGTAGCTCTCTGTCAATTATCGTTCACAAGCATAAAAATAGTAAAACCGTTAAATTTTTGTATTTAAAATATTTCAACAACAATCAATGCTATTTATAGTTTACTGTATTCTGATGTATTTTGGTATCATTGTAGACACTCCTTAAGTACAAAAAGGACAGTTGAATAAGAGTCTGTTTGAAGGTTGATAACTAGTTTGCATAGTATTATGGGTTATGTCACGTCTGAATGCTTAAAAGTAATCAGTAACGAAGGATGATTTTGGAGTAAAATGTTTTCACAACTACCACTTACGACACTGAACTAATGACCAAGGAGGAAGGTAGAACTTGGGGAACCCTTAGAAAAATTGGACTAGACTTTAGTCATGCACGCATGTTCTCAAATCTTGACATTTTTTGAGAATTTCCTAGGCTTTGTGAGTCTTAGAAGGCATAAAGAGTCCAATATTTGCAGCACTACGCAGCTCTAAAACATAAATTTGATGAGAGCCAATAAGAAAACAGACATGTGTTCCACATTACCTCTGTGCCATATCCCTCAGAGTACCTGGTTAACATGACTTTGTTTTTTCCACAGTGTTCACACAGCCGAGTGTCCTGACAACAGAAAGCAAGAAGACAGCAGAGAGTCACTGATCTCAAAAATAAACACAATCTGACAGCTGCCACTGACAACTCCTTTAATATAGTTTTGTATGTATATATGGTGAAGAATCAGAGGCAGCGACAGAGACACAGTAAGGTCAGCAAAAAGCTAAAGGGACGACTGCAGCTGAAGAAACCTCTCTGAGCAGGTTGTGCGGCGAACACATAAGTAAGAAGCACTCAGCGGCGTAGGTGTGTGTGCTCCTGAATAAAGTGTACAGGGACCAGCTGCACACAAACACACTGCAGCTACCTCCTCACAAATGTCCCCATCTGAGACCGAGACAAAGACAGGGAGGATGAACCGCTGACTTTATAAAGCCTCTTATCCCTTTTCCTGCCTGCCAGCAGCATATTAACCGAGGAGGATGAAAGAACTTCTCACATATTGTTTCCAAAAGTTTTAATATCATGCGTCTTTTAATGGCTCAGTGATGTAACCTTTTCCACCTACTTGGATTTTCAAGTGCTCAGAAGTGGAGGCTGATTAGACTGCCATTCTAGACACGGATGTGATGCGGGCTCTAAAAGCCATGTAATTAAAGGGATGTTCCAGACATTTTGAAGCAAGTTTATGTAAAATAAATTAGAACGATTTTTACACTTTGTAAATCGGTTTTAGAGCGTCCGCAGCAAAAACACAAACACCTAATCCAAAATTATTGTTGCCGTTGCATCTGACATGTTTGGGGTCAAAGTTTAGTTTAGAAGCATCCATTTCAAAAAGTTGCATTTTGGGCTGTTGTCGGGCTATTTGGGCTGGTGTTTCAATTTTTTTGTTATTCTAAGTTGTAAAAAATAAATAGAAAACTTAATTTCCAAACAGATGCCTCAAAGAGCTAATTCTAGCAGAGCTATGAAAAAAGTTATCATTATAAAACATCAGAAATCTTAAGGATTTTATAATAATTCCTGCAAATGCTATCTCATTTAATCTTTACAACACCACCAACTCCACAATGTCATGTAAGCTTATAGTACAGACTGAGCAAAGCTACTTGCAAAATGTTTTTTCCCCCAATTCTGATCTTCAATCAGAACTGAATTTCAAAACTGTTTAAACATGTATGTCACGGGTTGTTTCAGTGTAAATATTTTTGCTGGAATTGGCCTGGTGCTATTTAATCTTCAGAATAGCAAAAGTATTGTATTTAAATAGTCACTTAAAGAAAGATAGAAACCAGGTTACGTAAAAAGTCTGTTTTGCTGCATCGACTATAAACTGTTTTAAGACTAGACGTGTTATGGGGGGGCTTTTGTGCAAAATCATCTTTTTTGAGCTTTATATTATGCTATAATATCATTCCCTCATCAAAAACATACCCAGAGTGTTGCTTTGACTCATTCATGCATGTTTGAAGAATTTTTGTATCTCATGTGGAGCTGTCTAAACACTTTCTGGTACAAAGCACCGCCTATTTACACAAAACTTCTCCCTCGAGCTCAGTTTGCAGCTAAGCTCCCACCCCACAGAGCACCCCTCCCCTGAAGCATTATTTGAAAACGTGCTGAAGTGGGAGTGTCAGATATGGTTGGAGGTTCTTAAAGAGACAGAGGCCAATTTCAAGGCGTTTAGACAGGCTATGATGCAAAGTTAAATGTATTTTTAATATAAACAGTATCTTCATAACAACAGAAGGTAACATAGTTACTTGATTGTGGCATAGAATTGATCTATGTGTCTGAAAAATACATAATACCCCCCCCCCCCTTAAATTAGCTTAGCAGTAATCCCCTTTGCTTTAGCTGTACTCATATTGTCTGTTAGCTAACATGGGCACAGGGACAGTCCATATGGGAAAAGTGTTTTGGAATATGCAAACGTTTTTAAAGAGATCCACAATTACTTGACATTTGACATTATTTGATCATTATTTGACCCCTTTACAGTCACCCCGGAAATTCCTTTAACGTTTTTTTTATTTTTATAAGGGTGTCATGTTATAGGTAAGGACCGGAGAAAGCCATCTGACACCCTGGTTTAAAAAAAAAAAAAAAGCCTCCACTAGCGTCTGGAAATGTCCAGAAACCTTAAAAGGCAGAAACTGCACTGTTTTTGTCTACCGGTGAAACAAAGACTGCTAAGGGGTTTATAACTCTATATCACCATATATATTTATTAGCTTGGTGCTAGCCTAAAAGCTAACAAGCTAAACTGAGGTTTAGACTGTCTAATGTTACAAGTACTTAAAGATCTTAAACCAGGGGTGGGCAATCCTGGTTCTCAAGGACCACAGCCCTGCACGTTTTTACTTTTTCCCTGCTCCAACACACCTGATTCAGTCATTGAATTGGCTCTTCCAAGTTCTGCAGAAGCCTGATAATCACCTATTCAATCAAATCAGGTGTGCTGAAGCAGAGAAACAAGTAAAAGATGCAGGGCTGCTGCCCTCAATGCCCACCCCTGTCTTAAACACTTCAAACAAAGACCATTCAAAAAGTTATCTACAACAGGTAAGATAATTATCACTTTTTTCACAAATCCCCAAACTGTTGACTATACTTGCCTGCTACTTCAGCAGACTGTGTGTTTATTCAAAAAATAACATTCAATCAATAAATAAATACAATTTAGTCTAAGGGATGGACAGGAGAGGTAAACAGCCTCACCTCACAGTCATTGTCAGATGTGTCTCCAGACGTGAACAGGCTGTGGGAGTCAGACTCTCTCCGCAGCATGATCTCAGATGGGATCAAACCCTCACATTGACCTGCAGGGACACAAAGGCAGGTGGGAAAAATATATATTTTAAATATATAAAATTTCACCCGTGTTGTCACAGTAGTTACAGTATTATTTATCTTTCTCGCAGACTTTTGTTTCTTTCATTACAGTGAATCATGAAGCGCCTTCCAGAGGTGTAGAAGTGATGCAGCCTTTACGCAAACGGGGTTCTGAATCAGAGATTTGTCATCAAAGCACCTCTCTAACATCTGTGTCCGCACTCCCGTTACGTAACGAGCATCATTCGGCGTTAGGCAGCCTGATAACTTTTCACGCACAGAAAAGACGAGGAAACACGGCCACGTCTGTAAAAACGTTTTATTAGTTAATATAACATTCGTGCGTATATCCATTTCAAAATAATGTAAATCCCCACAACTAACAGTTCAAATCTTTTGGCAAAAAAGAATAATAATAATAATAATAATAATAATAATAATAATAATAATAATAATAATAAAGATCAAAGTAAAGCATCTTACCTGTACAAGCATCCCTGGACGTGGAAAAAAGCCACGAAGAAAAGCAGAGTTTTGTTCTTAAAGGATGAGCGGCGGCGGGATGCGGTGGTGGTGCATGTCATCGTGGCGCGGGGAAGCCATGAGCTCGCGCTGATCGCGTGTGTTTGACATTGTAGCGGATCCTCTGTGTGACGTCAGCCCCCGGTTGATGACAGGCAGCTACAGTCGGACCGCGGGGGCGCGCGCTCAGTCACTCCGTAACATCAAACGATACCCAAAACAAGGCGCGAGTGCAGAAGTGAAGGGGGAGGGAGGGGGGGGGGGGATTTCTGTGTGGGGCCTTCAAAATAAGGTTGGGCTTTCAAAATAAAAGCAGAATTGCTTGCACCTTTAAAAGCCTACAAGAAGAAGAAAAAGAAGAAAAAATAAAAACTATAATATGGTAAGTATTAACATTAAATAGTTTTAATTATGTCTGATTATTACTGACTTGTGAACATTGCCAGTCTGTGTATTTTGCAAAGAAATTTCATTAACCACATGGCAGATTACCTAACCAGTTACCTTTTAGTCAGTTACATTTACTTGAGTAATTTTTTGATAAAATGTACTTTTAGCAGTTTTACTACACCATACGTTTTTATTTACTTAAGTAATTTTATTATGAAGTATCGTTACTCTTGAGTATAAATTCACCGGAGAGGCACACATCAACAATTTATGCAATATATTGTTGATGTGTTGATATTGTTGTGTTGAAATTGTTGATATTGTTGAGGTGAGACCTCTTATTTATATATATATACTTCTTCATCTGAAATTTGTTATTTTTGTAATTCTATTATTTATTTATATTAATTGTGTTCATTTTAGTCTTTAACAACACCAATATTTGCACATAACTTTTTATTTTTTGTCAATCTGATGACAAAATTTTAAAATATTAAATTTTGCAGTTACTCAGTACTCAAATAGCCTTTTTACAAAATGCTGTTTTACTCTTACTTGAGTAATGTTTTGTATGGCTAATTTTTACTTTTACTTAAGTAAAAATATGTTGAAGTAGTGCTACTCTTACTTGAGTATTACTTTTGGATACTCTACTCTTGACTTTTGGAGTCAACCCAATACAAGATGGCTGCCACATCCAACACAAAAATGCCTATAATTCAATAAGTTTTACTAAAACAATTTGGAGTGGTAGCGACTGAGTATAATTCCTAACACATACTTTGTGCTCAACACATTTGATGTTTTTGCTTAAAACCTTGGCATTAATTGCTGATGTTAATCCTAGTGATCTGGGGCTGTTTAAAGAAAATGCATGTTTTTTCTTGAACAATCTGTTTTTAGTTTGGTTTGTTTGACCATAAATACAAGTTTAAGTGGACCAATATCCAACACAACAATAGTGTGTCAATCAGTTGTGCTAATTTACTACAAAACTTTTAATGAACTTCTGCTGATTCCATTTGAAAAGACAAAAAAGCCCATTTGAATGCACATAAAGTCAAGTAGCACTACAGAAGCAATGTCATGATTTTTTCCAAATAAGGATCCTTTGCCTTCCCCTTACCATCTTATCTGCATCAGATCTGACTGTTCTGACCTATTAGCCTTTGCATTTAAGCAAACCAAAAGCAAAACTGAGACCTGAAAAGAAATGGGAAAGGATGGAATGATTCCCAGTACGCCCCAGTTTTTCATGTTCAAATCAGAAAGCATAGCTAAAGTCCTAGCATGCATCAAAGGGAGGCATATCACTCGTCACCTTTTATGTCAGAAGTTTTGATTCATGAAATCATTTGTTTTGAGAAAGTCAAATATTTGACACACCAGTAGTACTTGAAGGGTTGTGACAGACTCTCAGCTACAAAACCTTAACATATTCTTAAGAAATCTGACCAAGTCACAGCCATTTTTGTGTTTTTTAGGGTGAGCTGGCTTTGGCAGCCATCTTGAATTGGGTCAGTTCCAAAAGAAGAATCAATTGTAGACATGCATCCAGTAATTATTTTCTGAAAGTTTCATTAAAATCAATCCAGTGGCTCATTTTGTCATTTATTATTGAGTCATTTTGAGTCATGTTAGCGTTCAGAACATGTGTTGAGGAGAGGCTCAGCTAATACCACACCTAATTTTAGTTCAGTATCTCCAAACTGAACTGAGTAAGAGGCATTTTTGTGTTTTTAAGACCAACTACCAAACCCAACAGACATTCGGAAAAGAAAATGTTGCTTTTTTTGTCCTCAGCCAGGTTTTAGGTCAGGATGTGAAAGTGGTTTTGGTAACCCTCTAATCATCAAATCTAAATAAAGAAGACTACCTACTGTAAATACCTACAGTGACCAGGCTCTATTGTTGTGTGAGTATGAGTTCTGAGACCATGTGATACTCTGGTATGTTATTGTCTTTGAGGAAACTGAATCTTTGAGTTGCTTAAAAAAGTGTTGCATGTTCAGTGGTAAATGTTAAGTGGTACATTGCATCATATGGAGAAACATGTTCAAAATGTAACTTTTTTGTTGTAAATCATTTGGGTTAGGGTTTCAGATCCACCAGTTGTCCTGATGTTGATTCATATTATGAAAATAAATTGACTGCTCCAACATTTATCTAACAAAACTAAAGTGGTGACCTATGTTGATTTATCATTCACATTGTCTTCTTGTTCTGTGTAGGTTTTGTGCTCTTTGTTCTACATATTCATTCATATCAAAATGTTTAGCTCATTCAGGAGATTCAGTGACAATTGTTTTCTTTCTTTTTTATTCTTTTCAAAACTTTAACTCCATTAAAAGACATTGCTGTATTTGAAATCAGCTTCATATTTGCTTTATATTTATCATACGATACTTTTCATTTTCTGGTATTTTTAGCCTTTAGCAGCCTTAATTGCTACTTTAAGTTGTATAACTTTAGCTTACTTTAAAATTTTAGAAACCATTCTATTATTTTTGGCTTTTGATCTGCCTTTTGCTACTTAAATATTTTAGCTTTCCTTTTGCTTTTTTGATCTTTTAGCACTTACTTTTAGCTTTGTTGTCATTTTTCTTATTTTATCTTCTAGCTTTTCTTTTAAAACATTTACTTAGTCTTTAGTTATTTTTAGCTTCTACCTACCTTAATAATTTTAGCTTGCCTTTTGCTCAACTAACCTTTTGATACTTGTAGCTAACCTTTTCTTATTTTTATTTAGCTATTTGCTACTTTTAATTTTAACTAAAATTTGGCTAATTTTGCTATCTTTTTTGTTTAGTTTTTAGGTAACCTTTTGCAACTTTGAAACTAGCATTTTGCTTCCTTTAGTTTTTATCAACTGATTGGCCGGTTTTTGCTTTGCTTTTATTTAGCATTTAGTTTCTTTTAAGCATTTTTAGCAAAATATTTAATTTCTATATAATCCTGGAGGGCAACCATCTTGCATGTTTTAGATGTTTTTGTGTTTTGACACGCTTGATTTAAATGAATGAAAAAACTTCAGTATAACATAAAAACCAGCTGAGGAGCAGGGAAACTACTACAACATGCAGGAAAGTGGTCTTTAAAACAAAGTACTAGGAACCACTGCTCAGTTCAAATATTCTCTTCAAATGACAGAATCAAAGACTCCAGTTCCATGACCTAGCCTCTAAAGAACATCAAACCCGGAGCGATTACGTGTCATTTGCACCATGATCTTTATCTCGCTGCTGTGAATGTCAGACCACAGTCGGTGGTTGCTGTGGGACCCGCAGAGGAGCAGCTGAGGAGCACAACCACACCGAGACAAATAAGGAGACATGGAACGTCCCAGTCACTGACAGAAACAGAAAACCTCCGGATATGTTCTGTTCCTGCTGAGGATCTGTCGGTTAAAGTCAGGCACCACATCGTCACCAAAATCACTGCAGCTGCAGCTCAAACTGCCTGACTAAACAAATCTGCTGTGTTTAATTTGTGATTTGTTTGAGCAGATATGTTCTTATCTGCTACCAAAAGGCAAAACGTGAACAATAATGTTTTCGCCTCAGTCTGTGTGTCTGTTCGCAAACAATCTTATAAACCACTGGATACATCTATACAAAGTAATGATTGGCTGCACATCCACAACTGGATAGCTTTTGGAGTCAACCTGATTCAAGATGTCGGCCATAGCCAATTGACTTTAAAAAACACAAAAATGTCATCAACTTAGTCAATTTTACGGTTATTGACTTCAAACTTGATGTAGTAGTAGTTGAGAGTCATCCACAACACATTTCTTGATCACTACCAGATTGTGCAAGATCTTAATTTAAAACTTTGACATGAACAGCAGTGGGCAGAAGGTGTTCCGTCAAGAATTGCTAATTTCACCCTTAAAAGCGTCAACTATGCGTATTTTGCAGGAGGCTTTACAGCCGTCTGTAAATAAACAAATGGTAAACAGTCTCAAGCTCAGCAAATAGAGCTAATTTCAGCCAAAATGTCCCATGAGTGCTGCTGCCTGTAGACAGCCGGGCCACTTGGCGAGATAAAGTGTAATTAGGAGAGACCTAATGGTCGAGGGAGGGATCCTCATTAGAGCTGCATGTGGACCATGCAAACGACCTCTGGAAACAAAACTTCTGACTGTGTGTTTTATAAACCCTTCCGCACTGAGAAATATACATATTTTTTACAATATTTGGTATCTGTTTTTAATCGTTCTGCCTTGCAATGTTTATGCAACCTCAAGGTTTGTTTTCTGCTTGTCAAATTTGTTCCTCCCAAACGGAAAGAGCTACATAAGAACGATACGTCTTCATCAAATTGACAGAAGAATGAAAAGAAAGAGAAATGAAGATGTGTGTTATCTGCAGAAGACGGAAGTAGCCGATCTACAGAGGCGGATAGAAGAATTTGTGTGTGGCTTTACCCCTACAAAAATGAGATGCAGGGAAGATAAGGAAATTAAAGGAAAGGGCGCAGCTCAAATAAGCCAAAACTGATGCACTGGTGCATCCCTCTACCCCTAACTGAAACTTTCAGGGACTGTCACTTCTAGAAAGACCGAGGACGATGATGGACAGGGGCTAACTGCAGAGGAATGCCATTTAAATAATCTGGAAAAGCTGCAGGAACAAAATACTTCATGTACTTCTTTCTCTGGATTTAAAACAGGACTCACAAGAATTTTTTTTTTTCCCCTCTCTGAGGTTCAGATTTTTGGCCAGTAGAGCAGACGACAATGGGCGTTTAGATCAGACGGGTGCCGTCGATTTTGATTTGAGGGACAAACATGGCTGACGAGGCAATTACAGGTTCCGGTGAAGTGAAAACAGCCAGAGGTGGCTCAGACATTGTGATTTGGGCGTGTGAGCTATGCGCTCCTGTGGTGGACAAGTGAGGCAGAGCATCCACAGATCTTCACACACAGTTTTAAACTCTGGTAGGTGGTGGCTGACGACACCGTGAGAAGGAAAAATAAGGACAGTGTGAAGTTTTGTGTTATTGTAAAAGATTTAGACCCAAAGATCAAAACGTTTTTTTTTTTTTGTTATGAGGAAGAAACATACGTTTCTTGGAAGCAACAAACGCTGAAAGACTTTTTTTTTATTGAGTCATCAAAAACTTTAAGGAGTCAAATGAAGGAGTCTGATCAAACCAAAGACCGGACCTGGGACTTTGACGTTTCCTGGGATGCGGTCTTAAAACCAGCCGCCCGTCTTTGCCTCAACACCTTGGACTTCTCAGACCTCTGGGATGATGACGACAGTGTAGAGAACGAAGAGACCCAGGCATCAAGTTTAATACCAACATGTCCAAAAAGGACCCTGGCACCCCCTCCTCCTCCTCCACCGCCTCCTTTAGCAACACCCTCACCAGCTTCCCCAAAAGGTGTGGCCATTAAAAGTCGCACCTTGAAGCTCCACTGGAGGGAACTGCAGAACCTGACCCCTCTTCCTCGGATGACGCGCTTTGGGACGCAGACTATCTGGGCGGGACTTGAACCAGTGCATCTGGATACAAACCGTTTGGAGTTCTTGTTTGAATCGAAGACCAGTAAAACCAATTTTAGTGTGGCTGCTGGTCAGCAGGTGAGACTGATGAGACGGATTGATGCCTCATCTGTTCTGCCAATGAACTTCTAAGTATTTAAGTCACTATGATGTTGGTAAAAATGTGAAAGGTCATCTTTGTAGTCAGTGTTTGAGTTGTCCGTTGTGTAAATTGTCAGTTGTGCGCTACTGTAGTAACTAAATGGTGTACTTTGAGGAGCAGGAATATGGTTTTAAAAATTTAAAAACCAATAATTATTTGACATCACTTCAAAAATGACCAGACTATCACTTTAAAGAGGACAAATCATTCAAAATCCACTGTTTTAGCTGTTGCATTAATTTAGTTGTGTACTTGGAATCTCTAGGAGTGCAGAAAAGTTTCATTTAGTCTCTCCTGGTGCTGTGTAGATACCTTTATACTCTGTCTGTATCATATTTTTCAACCCGTTCAGTTCTGAAATAAGTCAAGAATTTTCGACGGATTTGCCATATAGTTTGGTCGTCTTCATTTTCCTGTGGCTCTGAATCAGACTCTGGCTCCAACATATACGGCTGCATGGACAAGTCTTTTAACACAGACAAATCTTTTAATTACCGGTACTTTGTAAAGAAAATGTTTATGTGCCGCTAGATAGCTGTAAACCCCTCTATCAAACTGGAATGGAAGCTGGAGGGGGGCGGGGTGTGAAGTGCCTCATTTGGATTTAAAAAGACAGCGTCAAAACGAGTTGATCTCAGAAAAGGGGTAAAAGGGGGCTTGTTGAGTTACAATAAGGAGGAATTCAGACCAAAGTATTGCAGTTCCACTTAAAGACCCCAGCTGAATGATTTAAATGTGAAAAAGAAGGATTAAAAGCATATGTCTCCTTTGACAGAAGACTTGATTATACTGGTGTGGGAAATCGTAACAGCAAGAGAGTGGAGCTGCCCTTCATACTGGCACTTCAGTGTTGCAGCACTCATTGCAGTTCTCCTCCTGAATAAAGGGAGTTGCTACAAGAAAAAATACAGCTGCATAGTGGAGTTTGCTAGGGGAGAGCGATATTAGGAATTTTGATATAGATCCAATACCAAATAAATACAGGCCTAGTATTGCCGATATTGATGCAAATACCCAATATTTTTTACTTGAAATCCCATGTTTATTAACTTCTGTTCATTCATGCAATTGTGCCTTTAGTTAGTCGATTATGATATAACACTGGACAATGATTGTAGGCAACTAAAAACATTTTTAACAAACTACAGCCATATAAAACCATGTAATAGTATAAAGATAACGAAAGAGTTCCCATATTACCTTCTACTACACACATTAAAAAGTCACTAGTGCAAAAACAAACAAACAAAAAAATAAGCAACAGAGGAACAAAAAAACAAAACATGCCTGTAATTGCATGTAGGTCTTTGTGAAAAAAAAGTCAATAATTCAAATAAATTGATAAAGAAAGATTGAAAATTGGAATAATTAGCTGAATGTATAGAGGAGAAACTGCAACAAAATGATACCAATTCTCATCTTGGCATTGATAGTATTGATGTTTAGACATGTCCATCCCTAGGGTTTGCACAAGAAGAAAAGTCATGTTCATAAAGTATTATCTTCCTACAAAACTATAAATTTTATCTTTTTTTAAGCTGTGTTAGACATTTATGAAATGTCTATAATTGTACCATAGCTTTTGTTCAGGAGTATGGAAGACATAAAAACAAACCTATTCCCTGATATTTGAAATCATTCAGACTGCAGTTATCTACAATGTTTTTTTTTTAATTACAAGATTTTTGTATTACAATTGCCTGCCGCAAAAGGGGAAAGGTTGTATTGTTTTGCCTCTGTGTGTCATGAAAGGCAGCGGGCGATTCCTTCAAGGAATGCTAGGTTTTCAAATAAACAAGATTTAGCCAAAATGTCCCTCACTTTTACTTTTAAACTGCTTTGAACCGTTTCTATCGTATCACAGAAGCAGCCGTGTATCTCAGTGTTGGGAATGAAGAGGAGTAACATCATAACCATCGCCCTGAGCAGCCTGCCCCCTCCCCGCCTCCTTCCCCCGACAATTTACAGCATGGACAGCAGCGTGCTGGACAGAGAGGATGTTCAGGTATGGCACAGGGCATCCTCTCCAGATTTTGAACTCTGGTCGACCATTAAAGTTTACTTCTGCTCAGACAAAACTTCCAGCTTAAAAAATATGTATTTGACTTTTATGTCTTTTTGTATTTCATTGTATAAACAGCGGCTTCAAGCTCTGATTCCAACAGAAGAAGAACTGAGTCTGATCAAGGAGGCCAAAGCCCAGAACCCCCACGCTTCTCTGGCTCAGGCTGAGCTGTGTCTCCTCACTCTGGGAGAGATCCCTTACCTGAGCACCAGGTTCCAACTGTGGGTCTTTGCTCTGGACTATGACTCCTTAGAGAGGGTAGGTGGAAACACTGTCACACATACATAACTCACCTTGCAATCCAAAGACTAAAAATAAAACAAATTTGATGAATCACCTGTTCTTTGTTTCTCACAAAGACCCTTTCAATGTGTCCTTTGTTTTAAAAGGAAATTGCTGAGCCTCTTTTCCACCTGAAGTTGGCCATGGAGCAACTGGCATCCAGCCAGACCTTCAGGTGTATTTTAGCCACGGTGCTCGCCATCGGTAACTTCCTCAATGGCTGCAAGGTTAGTGATTCAAATCTTTTGGTTGTGTCATTGTGTGAAAGTTAATTCACTACAAAGTTTCTGCCTTTTGATTTTCTGTACAATTTTGCTATCTGATGACTTCTGCGTACTTTGTGCTATCTTAACCATTCATGTATAGGCCTTCAGCTAATTCAGAAAATGGGCACTATGATTTTTTGCTACTTTGTCTACCATTCTGCTACTGTTTCTAGCTACTGTGCTACTAATTTTAGCTTACTAGCTAGCCTTTTACTACTTTTATAATTTAGTTTTTTGTTACTATTAGTTTTTAGTTACCATTAAGTTACTTAAGTCTTTAGCTAGCCTTTTGCTACTTTTAGCTTTCATTGTGCTACATTTAGATTTTAGCTACTGTTTTGCAACCATTGACTTTTACCCAGCCAGTTCCTACTTTAAGTCACTGTTTTGCTATTTTTAGATTCTAGCCTACATTCTGCTACTTTTAGCTTCTAGCGACTGTGCTAATTCTACCTTTTAGTTAGCCTTTTGCTATTATTACTACTTTCAGTTTTCATTCTGCTGCATTTAGATTTTAGCTACTGTTCTGCTACTTTTAGCTTTTAGCCACTCACTTACTACATTTATTTACTGTTCTGTTTTTAGTTTCTAGCCTTCATTCTACTACTTTAACTACTAGCAACTGTGCTAATTTTAGCTTTTAGTTAGCCTTTTGCTACTATTAGCTTTTATCTACAATTCTGTAACTTTTAGCATTTAGCTAGCCCTTTCCTATTATAGCTATCATTCTGCTACATTTAGATTTTAGCTACTGTTCTGCTATTAGCTTGCTACTTTTAGTTACTGTTGTGCTACTTCTAGATTCTAGCTTCCATTCTAGTACTTTTCGCTTTTAGCCATTTTAAGCATTTATTTAATGTCCTACTTTGTTTAACTTAAATAACTCAGCTTCTTCAGCAAATTTCACCAAAGTCCATCAACAGTTAGCATTTGTATGACATTTTCTCAGAAAATGTCTGTTCTTTAGTTTTGTGGGCTTTTTTTCTCCAACACCTAACAAGTCGTTCTGACATCCTAAAGGCCCGTGGCTTTGAACTGAGTTACCTGGGGAAGCTGTCGCAGGTGAGGGACACACACACACGCCAGCCTCTGCTGCACCATGTCTGCGTTTTGCTGCTGGAGCTCTACCCACAATCCTCCGACCTCTACTCTGACATCACTGCTGTGACTAAAGCTGGCAAGGTGTGTAGCTGCACTTATGTCCAAATCTCCTAACTGTGCATCTCATTTGGGATGTGTTATAATAACTGCAAAACTAGGGTTAATATTTAATTTATAGCATTCATTTTTCTGTTTAAAGTGTTTAGCTGAAACCATCCTATGATGAGAAGGGACAGTTATAGCAGGTATAATTAGCTGTGACGCTCACATCCTTCTCTTGCCTACAGTGTGATTACTCTCTGGTCCAGTCCAGTTTCACTCATCTAGAAGCCATGTGCAAAGCATCATGGGAACAGCTGAAGCTATTGGAGAGGTGCGACGAAAAAAAGAAAGGAGAAAAGAAGAAAGGAAAAGACAATTGCAATGAGTCCTTTTCTCCAAAGGGTTCACTCCGTCACAGGCTACCAAAGCTTCTGAAAGAGTGTGAGGAGAGGCTGAAGGTCCTGAGAGCGGTCCATCGTCGAGTCATCAACAGGTACTCTGCAGATATTTGACACATTATCAACAAAATGCTACAGATTCTATAGCTTTCTGTTTCTTCTGCCATCTTTGTTTCCGGAGGTTCCACTCTTTCCTTTTATTCCTGGGTTACTCCCGAGCCATGGTGAAGGACACCAAAGCAGAGGACTTCTGCAGGACTATCAGCAACTTCTCGTTGGAGTACAGGGCCACCCGGCAGGCCATCCTCCTGCAGAGAGAGCGAGAGAAGCAAAGGAGTGGAGTCGAAAGCCCCGGACCCAACACTCCTGTTGGCAGGACGAAACATCTGCAAACTCCATCGCAGGTTCATGTCGCAGACGCTTTGAAACTGAATCATTTTTTTTACACAAAATTATGAAGAAAGTTGCTGTTAACATTTGATTGATTCGCCTCACAGGAATGTGAGGAGCAGTGTAAGTTAGAGGAAGTGTTGAGAACGCCCGAGTCTGTATCAAGATTGGATCTCACTTTGCCTCGAACCCGCAGGAAAATGGCTGACATCAAAGGTACTCTAAGTTTTATCCTCATTTTCTCTCTTATATGTACAGATACATTTGTTGGTACCCTTACAGCTTATTGAAACAATGCCTAATTTCTCATGAAAAGGGATTCAGTTAAATGTAATTTTTTCACTGCAAGCATTTAGTATGTGATAGAGCAAATCACGTAAGTACATAAATATGCTCCAGTACATCAACTATGACTGGGTCCAAATTCAAGTGCTGCCTCCTTTGAAGGCCGATTATGTCACAGCGATGTACAGAAGGTTGTCCAAATTCAAATGCTATTCCAATTGCGGCCCTCATTTCCCCCCCGATTTTGAGGGATGAGTCCGGTGTATCCTTCACTGCATACCCTATCCCAAGATGCATTGAGGGCTGACCGTCAAGGCGGACAAAGCGAGAGACAGGAGTATAGTTTTAAATAAAAATCTGGTAAAAAAATCTAAACAGATGGCTTTTGTTATGTTCATAGACATGTTTCATAATTTCTGACATAATTCTTGTCAGAAAGTATGGTAGACAAACTCGTATGGTGGGTCCCTGAGTTCTTTTTGTATTGAAGGCTAGACTGTCCAAATGCACAACCACTTTCTTCCAGTCACAGATCTGGTCTTCTGGACACAGCTATTGTCTAACTACTTGATCCCAAATGGCTCTTCCATGGACATTGTCACAGCTGATCTATTTTTAGTCACTTCGGCTCTTTTAGTATTTTTAAAAAAGCACAAAAACATCTCCAACCAGCTGCTAATATTAAGAAAAAGTATAAGATTAATGGAACTGCAGCCAAAACCCTTGGATATGGACACAAGAGGAAATGCAACCCCATGTTAATCAGACAAAAAGTGAGGATGGTTGAAAAAGAGCCAAGGAAACCATCCAAAACCATTCAAGCTGAACTCCAAGGTCACGGTATATCACTTTTTGACTGAACCATCAAACAAACTTTGAATCATACGGGGTTACGGAAAACAGTTCAGGAGGTGTTTTACTACTGACAGGAAAACACAAAAAAGCCAGACAGGAATTTTTTCAAATGCAAGTTGAGACCGATGACATAGAACTAGAGCTTTTTGGCCACTCACATTAGATCAGAATCAAGCTTTATTGGCCATGCACGCTCACGCATACAAGGAATTTGTTTTTGGTTCTGGTAGCTCACAACAATGCACATAAAACAACAAATACACAGCAGTAGAGAGTAAAAAGCACTAATAAGCCCCCCTCCCGCCCTCACACACACATAGTCCTACTTGTGAGACCATAGACTTAACATTGTAGATACAGAGTACAGCAGATAATGACGTAAAAGAACAAAGAAGATGAGGTAAAAGTGTAATAATGTAATTTGTTCAAGAGAGTGATATGTGGGAAGAAGCTTCTCTGTAGCCTGGTTGTCCGGTCCTCATTACTTGACGGTCTTCACTGGTTCGTCAGAAATGTTGTGTGGTAGCAGGGTTGGGGGGCTTCTCCCAAAGGCCACTATCATCTCCACTGTTTTTGCTGTCCTGAATGAGGCCAATGATGGTGGTGTCCAGGGGCGGGTCTAGAATTTTTTTTTCTTGGGGGGGCCAGGCAGGGGAACAGTGTTGAAGAGTGGCACAATAAATTTACTATTTTACCTAATTTCCCTGCTGTCTTAGATCTAATGAACATTTCTTTTTTTTTAATAAGAAATCATAAATACAATATAACAAAGCACAATTTACAAACAGAAAGAAGTACAGTATAACAAACAAAATGAGAAGGAAAAAACAGAAAAAAATGTATACAAATATATTTACACCAAGGAATTTCAATACATAAATTAGATTATTGATGTAAAAGTGTAATGATTTTTTTATTTGTTGCAAAAATGTAGCACTAAAATCAAATTATTTTGTTTAAAAATATGTTGAACTTGGAGGTGGTTTAAAAAAACTATATTTATGAAATTGTCATGAAATTGTCATAAGCCTACCATAGTTTAATTCTTTCTCCCGTTACAAGACCAAACTTTATTATATTAAAAATTTGAACAGGAATAGATTTCTTACACAAGATCCAATTTTGAAGAGAATATGGCAGTACATCCAACCGGCTTCACAACCGCAGACCACGTGTAACCACACCAGCCCAGGACCTCCACATCCTGCAGGTTCACCTCCAAGATCGTCTGA
>JARVJO010000001.1:4405705-4416777 GCA_031762555.1 Cynodonichthys magdalenae
TAGTCTGAAAACTTTAGTTCTTTAGTTTGAGAACTAAGGTTCTTTAGTCTGAAAACTTTAGTTCTTTAGTCTGAGAACTATGGTCCTTTAGTTTGAGAACTAAGGTTCTGTAGTCAGAGAATTATGGTCCTTTTAGTCTGAGAACTGTGGTTTTGTAGTCTGAGAACTATGATCCTTTAGTCTAATAATTTAAGTCCTTTTGTTTGAGAACTATGGTCCTTTAGCCTGAGAACTATGGTCCTTTAATCTGAGAATTAAAGTCCTTTAGTCTGAGAATTCTGGTTCTGTAGTCTGAGAACAATGGTCCTTTAGTCTAAGAATTTAAGTTCTTTCATATGAGAACTATGGTCCTTTAGCCTGAGAACTATGGTTCTTTAATCTGAGAATTAAAGTCCTTTAGTCTAAGAATAAAAGTCCTTTAGTTTGAGAACTATGGTCCTTTACGTGAGAAATGATTCTAAAGTTTGAGTACCACAATTTAACTGAGTAAAATAAAGGTTTGAGTTCCTTCTAAGCTGTTTTCACAGAACCACAAATTTTGCTAAAACATCAAAGCTAGCCCATCATTGCATTCTTCAGCATACATTCACCCATTTTATATTTTGTAATTTTTGTGAGAGCTGGTAAACCCATAGTGTTTTACAGAAGAAAAACGTTTTTTGTGTCTTTCATTTACAAATTCCTATGTGTTTTTCATCTGCTTCCCTCAGTTGGTCCTCCTCCTCGATGGCCAGTAGCAACGTGACCAACAAAACAGATCCTCACTCTCTGAACTCCCGCGTCTTTATCGGCAACCTCAATACCCTGCTGGTCACCAAAGCTGACGTGGAGACCATCTTTGCCAAATATGGCAAGGTAGTGGGCTGCTCTGTCCACAAGGGTTACGCATTTGTTCAGTACTCAAATGAAAGGAATGCCCGGGCGGCTGTGGCTGGAGAGGATGGCCGCATGATTGTTGGACAGGTGTTAGGTGAGGACCAGCAGCCTTCAATACAGAGACAATTCCCAGTGGGCTAGACAGTGAGGATTATATATTTTGTGGCGATAACTTGGGGAGAGAAAAATTACACAAATGTTCTTCAATATGAGGCGTCTGGCCTAGGTGGGGAAGAATTGTTGAGGGTGTTTACCCACAATTAGCCCTAATTTACTACTTAAACCTACCTCACTATCTGTTCACTTTTACCAACTTAAACTGGTCCAACCCCTTTACAGTCTCTCATTTTTAAATGACTAATTGAAAGAAATAAACAAGTTTTTCCTATTCATTCATTATTGAGCAAATGATTAGTTTTTTTTGTTTGTTTTTGCTGTAACTCCAAGACAGAAGATGGTGATGAAGTCAAACACTATAATCCCAGAATATTTCTTTCAAGTAAATCTAATGAAATATTTATTTAATAAACGAACAAGTCATAGAACAATCTGGACCATCATCAAGACTTACATTTTACTCATAAATTACTCATAAAACAGTATACAGTACATTTCACCTTCTAAAGGATCTAGTAATGGATTAGTTGTGTTTTTTATATAAACATGTCATAGATATGTTACAGAGGATAAAAACAAACATGTTCCGTCATACTTTGAACTAACCCATACAGTATGTCATAACCTAGTCTGTAGTTTATTATAAATACATTAAAATTGTATCACTGTCACTGTTCAAAATATCAACCATATAGTATAAATACTAGACTAAGTTTTCCCATATTTTCTTGTTGTAAATTAAAGCCAGCAGGAACCAGTGAGTGTATGGGAGCTGGACCAAATGTTTGGAACAATTTGGAGTTTTATAGTGCCTGTGGCATAAATTTTTTTGTAACATATATGAAGGAATTTTTGTAAAGACAATTGTGAATTGCAAAAAATAAAAGATAAAATAAAATTGACACTGTTGAAATAAACAGTAGCTGATATACTGTATTTGCAAATGAAGAAACAAAGTGATGGGGGAATGTCTATTTGTGAAAAGAGCATTGCTACAATAGGTAACAAAACAGACTGTAGAGAAAGATCCGATGTTTCTTTAGACTATTTTGAGTCACTATCAAAGAGAGACAAAGGAGAGTTCAAACAATTATTTCAATAAACAAATACCAGAGTTTTCTTTCTTTGAGTTCCCTTTTGATGTCTTTTCCTGTTTCACTTTAGCTGAGCCAAGTTCAAAAGAAAATCTGCCAGTTATGCAACAAAGTGGGTAAAATCATATGTACTATGCAAAGTTTCTTAAATATAAATATGTTTTAGTTGATCTTTTTGTATTTGAAGTACATGCATTTTATATTTAGGAAGGAAATTTACATAGAGGGGGCGGGACTTAAAACATGTACTGGTAAAGGCCTATTATATAACGAGACTGGTCCTGCTTCAACTTCCAGGACCCTGTTTAGAGTTGAGTATTTTAATATAGATGAATGATTCCAACAGCTGAGGTACTCTGCTGTCACCTGCTGGTGGACAAATCATCTACATTTGTCTTCCAAAAACATCACAAAAATAGATGTTTTTATACTTTTCCTCCTCTAAATAAGTTCTCATTTGATCTGTTCTTTGTTATATTTATGTTTTCCTTCTGTCAGACATCAACTTGGCCGGTGAACCAAAGCCTCGACGATCGAAAACAGTGAAGCGAGCAGCAGGAGACATGTACAGGTGTGTGTCCCTGCTGGTAATTTTCACAATAACAAATCTACAGTGGTGGTCAACAAACTAAAACTAAGGCTACGTTTACACTGCAGGCAAATGCAACCTAAATCAATCTTTTTTTTTTTTTGCCCATATGACCCATATCAGATTTTTGTCATGACAGTCTGAACATGACAAATCCAATTTTTCCAACTTTCACGTCAGTGAGTTGGGGGTGTACGGATTGATTGATCCAGTTATAATGACACTAACCTCGAGTCATACAGTTTCTTGTAACTCCACACGTCTTCAGCTACAGAAGTCCCGTTGCTTTGTAATTTTTTACTTTAATTTTCCACATCTGGATGACTGAGAATCTGCAGAAACATACAGTATGATATGAACATCTTGGTTGCATCAGGGCCGCGGGGAGTTTACAATGGAGTCTGATGGAGGTCGCATTTGAAATATGTGAACGTTCACACAAAAACATTAAAGTTTTGCAAAAAAAATCCGATTGAGCATTAAGACCTGCATTGTCAACGTAGACATTAGGTATCAAATAAATAAATAAAGCTGTATTTTGTTTCTGTACTGTCGTCACAATCACACAGTTCATCTTTTGAGTTGGACTATGACTTCCAAAGAGATTACTATGACAGGTGAGTGGTCCTTTCTTTTCATATACCAATATTTTCTAAGTTTTGTATATATTTTCTCGTGTTTCTGCAACACATTATTGTTCAGACTTAGTGCCAGAACACTCTTATTACCACACAATATATAAATATAGAAATTACCGTATTCTTAATAAGAATAAAATAAGGAGAAATTGGGTCATTGGTAAATTAGATTGGACATGAGTTTCATTTATTCTTATGATTCCTTCATCACCTTTTAGACTGTACCCTTACCAGTCCCGGGTTCCTCCCACTACCCCGCCTCTGTCTCGCGCCGTCATTCCCTCAAAGCGCCCCAGGGTCAGTCTGAGCGGCGGGGGAAGCCGACGAAGCAAGACCACCTTTTCCTCATCAAAGAGCAACCAGAAGACTTTGCGTACAAGTAGGTCCCTTCTGCATGTAATCCAGAAGAATTTCCTCATATGGACCAAGGTTGGGATCAACCAGGTCAGAATGTCTTTAAAAAAATTATTTTTGGTTAAGACTCAGTCTCCAGTGTTCCAGCCAACAAGTCCTGAATGATATAAAAATGAACAGAAAGCTTTCGTCTGGAACTTACAGGTTTAATCCTGTAACTATTGGTCCCACAGTGAGGACGGATGACTTACAGACCATCAAGAGAGAGCTGACGCAGATCAAACACAAGGTGGACTTCCTGCTGGAGAGCTTGGAGCGCATGGAGAAGGACCACACCAAGAAGTCGGGTAGGTCTGAGTCAGGTTATAAAATCAGGATCCCAGGGAAATTGCATTTTCTCCAAAATTGCAGTGTGAATGCAGAGTGCTGAATCACTTTGTTGAAACTTTCAGAAGAAGCTGAAACTGCACCAAGCAGAGGAAAGCCTGAAATGAGCTGAGCACTAGCTAAAATAGCAGCAGAACTGTACCTAGAAGCTAAAAGCTGCGGAGCAGTAACTAAGAATAGTAAAACAGATGCTAGAATTAGCAAAGCATACATTAACCGGTTTTAGTTGTTTTAAAAAAGCAGCAAACCACTTTGCTCTTAGCCTCATTAACTGTGTCAATTTGGTCAGAATTAAACTTGATTTGTTCAAACCAAAATTATTCAAAGAGCTATTTACAACAGATAATATGTTAATTATTCAGAACCTTTCCACAGAACTCCACCTCATAGCTTCAAGTTTTTCACTTGGCTGAGACTGATGCTGACTAGAGGGTGAACAGTATTTGTGAGTGTCTCCAAAACATCCTGGTTCTCATTTTTTCTTGTGAGTCACAGAGGATTTTCACAAAAATTTTGAACACATTTTATTTCAAAATAGCTCGTCATTGCAGGCATCTCGGATCTGTCTCCAGTTAGTTTCTGTAATTTCTAGAGATAAATTTTAACACAAGATGAGAGCTCTCCTATAATGCAAAGCAATCCCAAATGTCCTGGTCTAAAATCTACTCCAATGATATATTTAAAAAAAGTGGTTTAAATCGTGGTTGTTATTAAGTGCTATCCAGTCGCTTCATGATCAAAGCAGGAGCTGTGTCTGCATTCTTGGCAGCCGAGTGTACAGCAGCTGGAATGGGAGTCTGAAGCCATGGTTCTCGACTAAAAAAGAGTGGAATGTCCCCAGGTCAGGGATGGGTCCCTGCCTCGGACAGCAGTGTACAAGTGTGTAGGTATCTTTTTCACAAGTGATGGTAGGATGGAGCGGGAAACAGAACAATGGACTGGGGCCTCCTCCTCAGTAATGAGAACATTGCTTTGAACGGCTGTAGTGTAGAAAGCTGAGTTGAAAGGCAAACCTCTCGCTTTACAAGTCTGCCTACGTTCCAACCCTCACTTGTGGTCATGAGGTGTGGATCAAGACCAAAGGAAAGAGATCCTGATCACGAAATGAGCATCCTTTGTAGAGTTCCATCATCCAGAATGTACTCAGAGTAGAGCTGCAGCTTCTCCGCATCGAAAGGACTCAGTTGAGGTGGTTCATCTGTTTAGAATACTTCTTGGACATCGCCATTTAGAGGTGTTCCTGGCACGTCTCACTAGTAGGGGGCCCTGGGGAAGACCCAGGATTTGCTAGAGGGATTATGTATCCTCTCTGGCCTGGGAATGCCTCGGAGTCCCCCAGGACGAGCTGGAAAGTGGCAGAAGGTGGAGATGGTCCAAATTGGCCTATCTTCATTTCTAAAGTGCATTCAAGCAAAAGTCATAAATGCGAGGAAACTTGCTGATAGCAAACACCCAGAATTCAATAAGACTACAACTGAAATTCTGCCCATTTTCTCATAATTTTAGTTCCCAACTAGTCTCCAAAAGTCATGGCCTAGTGAGAGTCCAGGCCAGGGTTATTCAACTAAATTGCTCCGGGGGCCACAGTTACTGCAGGTCAACAGCTCAGGGGTCGAACATCAATTACAAAGATCTGTTACCTTTTGAAATAGTTTATTTTGCTGTATTTAATCATGGATATAACATGCAAAACCCTATAAAAGTGTGATAATTGAACAATATCAAAAACAAAAAACACATTATGCCTCCTATTTAACACAAATATTATTTTGAAATCTCTGACTTGCCAAATTTTTAAACCAATTTTATTTTCACTTTCATAGTTTTATCTTCAACTGCTTTTACATTTAATTATCTGTAGTGTGCATAGAAATGGTTTTTATCAGCTTTTAGACAAGATTCTGATGTTTCTGTAGATACCAAACATGTCTATGTTTAACTTAAAAGAACTTACAGAAATTAAAGTAGACAATCGGGGGTTTGGGCTTAAGAGATGAATGAACCAATTGGCGGGCCGAACTTTGGTAACTCGCGGGCCGGATGTGGCCCGCGGGCCGCCAATTGAATAACCCTGGTCTAGGCCATGGCTTTATAAGCACTGGTGCACAGTTTTACAAATTTGAAGAAATTCAGAAACCAAAAATGTTGACTGTGAATAGAAGGAGATTCACACATGCTGCTACTCACTGACCTAAACTGATGTAAGAAAAAAAAAAACATTAGAACAAACTGAAATTCAAAAGTTTAGAATATCGTCTTCTTTCTCCATCCCTGTGCTTTGATGCAGCCATGAAAAGTTCCAAACTGGAGCCTGGTGAAGTTTCCCCCGTTCACTCATCCACCTCCAGCAAGAGAGAGGGCAGTCTGAAGAGAGACAGAGAGAACCAGGAGCTGAATGACTCCGAGGAGGACAGAGACCTGCTGGACGACGAAGACGAGGTCACGAGTCAATTTGTTGCAGAAATGTTTCTGTTTTCCTGTTTAAAATTACAGTAGCTACACATAATACTGGTACTCAATGAGTAGCACTTACCTGGTAGTTATCTAGATTATATCTTGTACATACCTTGCATTTATCGAATATATACTTTGTACTTACCCAGTACGTACTTTGTACTTTTCTGATACTCACTCTGTACAAACCGATTACATACTCCTATATATTATGTACATACCTCATACTTACCCAGTAGGTACCCGGTACTTACTTAGTATGTACCTCCTACCTGATACAAACATACCCTGTACATAGCTGGTAATAACACTGATCAGGCTGTTTTATGAATGGACATAGTACCTTGCATTTACCTGGTACTTATCTACTACGAGTGGTTAGGGGAGTCGTCCTCCAAAATAGTTGGTGGTTTGATTCTCCTGCTAATCATTTACATGTCAAAGTGTCCTTGGGCACTACATTAAACTGGTACGTATCATGCAGTTTCCCGGTTTGTATTTACTTGGTACATACTTTGTACTTACCTGGTACTTCCACCATAATAACCTGGGACATACCTTGCACTTACCTGATACTTACCCTGTACTTACCTGGTAATTATGATCAGGCTGTATTATGTGACATGTTACTAGCACTTACTGGGTACTTACCTCAGTCTTACCATGTACTTAAGTTATACCTACTCAGTACTTGACAGTGATTGGTCTGCAATATAATGTGACATGTTACCTTGCACTTTCATGATTCATAATCTTGGGTAAAGAACAGGTACTTACAAGTATGTACCAGGTATTGCTACCAAAATTGTCAACAGAATCAGTTTAGCTTAAGTGGATTTTTTTTTCATGGGGTTTTATGTAAGTTTAAACTCATCCTGCATCACATCAGAATTAATAAATTTATAATCTGATAATGTTTGACTCATTTGCTCCTTGTTCCATTTACCCTTCCCTTCAGGTGAAGAGCAGAGGGAGAGACGAGGATGAGGTGGACGAACACGAAGAAGGGGAGGACGACGGCGACAGCGCCAACGAATGACTCCTGAACACAAAACCAGTAGTGTGAAAGTTTCTGTCCAGTAGTCATGTGATTGTTTCCGCTGCAGCGACTGAAAATCTCTGGCGTGTTGATCACAGATTTACAATTAAGTTCTCGTTTCTGCATTTTCAGGTTTTATTTCAAATTTAGTGAAGCTCTATGTGTTGCTTAGTTTTTCCTTTATCTTACTCTTTAAATCACAGTTTGCTGTGTGTCAATGTATATTTGTAAATACTGTTAAGCAAAAACCTTCTATCTCTGTTTTTCATCTTTATTGCATTTCTGTAAATCAACTCTATTGGAAATCTTTTACTTGTTTGTGGTTTTGTGGACAACTCACCAATGAAAAGTAACAAAAAAAGAGCTTCTGACCACACTAAGCTAATATGGTTAAGAAATAAACTTTTCCTTATTATTTTCTTTTTTTTTTAAGCATTTTTTAAAAAGTTGGATTTTTGGAGATTAAAGGTTTGTGTTCAACAGCAATTATTTATTAAGTTTTGACAAAATTTTAAATCAGCCGTTGATAAATGTCAGTTTTGTTTGAAGTTTCTTCATGTTTTGTTTGCTTCAGAAGTCAGAGAAATGCAAAATGTCAAAAAAGTTCCAGGTGGAAAACTGACTGAACAACTATTGCTTGAGTCTGCATTCATCTGCCTGTTAGCAAAATATCTCATAAACCACTTGACGATTTTTATTGGAAAAAAAACAAATTTAGTTTATTTCAAAACGGCTGGCAGCTAAATGATCACGCAGGATTTTGTTTTTAAATATTGTCGTGAACAATAGGCGTTGACTCTGGACAAATTTTAATGAAACTTTCAGAAAATAATCATTTAATGTTTGTCTAAAATTGATTACCTTTTGGAATCAGCTCAATGAAAGTCGCCCACCACAGCCAACTGATCTTAGAAAACACATAAATGGCAAAATCTGTGAATTAGATATAGTGCTTAAATTTGGTGTAGTTGCAGCTGTGACAAATTCACAACACATACTTACAGCACATAGTGTGCACTTTGCACCATATTTGCTTTAAATGTTGGCATTACCTGTTAGCTCCTTCAACCTCTGTTAGCAGAATTTCTAATGAACTACTGGACTGATTTTAAAGTAATCATTTGATGTTACTTTACAGCTAATTAAAGTTTGGAGTCAACCCAATTCAAGATAGCCACCACAGGTGAGTGATGTTACAAAACAAAAAATGGCTGCAATTCAGTCAAATTTGCAAGTATTGCATTAAAATGTGATATAGTAGTAGCTGAGAGTCATAGTTAATGCATACTCTGAGCGCTAACTGGTGTTGTTTGATAATGCTTTTTGACCAAAACCGAATACTTTCTTCAGCATGAGATTATCTTGGTTTAAAACTCCTTATATAAGTTGGCATTCACATTTTATTAGTACTGAATATTAACACGCTTGGCTGTCACTTAAAACAAGTGTTAGACTGGAGTTAAAGTGAAGTTAGTCGTGAGGCCAAAAAGTGGCTGCAGTCGTGACTTGAAATATTTCGAAATTAAAATACTTTTGCAAAGCTGAGTCACAACCAGCAGGTGTCAGTATGTCAAACCATGTGGACTTGTTTGTTTTCTGCTTTTCAATCTTCCAACATGAGCATGAACAGAATTTCCAGACATAAACTCCCTCTGACTCCAGACCCCTCAGTTGCTTTGAATCGTTATTCCACCTGTCCATCTCCATGTTTTTGTTGCTTTTGTGTTCCTTACTCGACTGCACCGGTTCAAGTGAATAAACACGATTTTGTTTTTATGTTGAAGGCTCTCTGAAGTTTTTATTCAACACAGGATTCTGTATTTGTTTTCAGAAGGACACTTTGATCAAGCTAAACAAGCTTAAAAGAAAAAAAAAAAAACAGGGTCATGAGAAAGAAGAAGTAAGGGTTAAATATTTGTGGAGTGAACGTGGCGGAGCAGACAGGTTCCGGCTGCAGTGAAGCAGGAAGGGGTTTTATTACCTCCTCAGACCTTTTGACAAATGCTTCATTAAATCCACTCATGCAGATCCCTGTTCGACTGATTTTCCAGGGTTCAACTGTGGAGGACGAAACACAACACGCTGCGTCTTTACACTGATGAAACATTCTCTGGTATATGTTATTCTGACACATAACCATTACATTTAGAAACTCACTTGCTGTAATATTTCAGACTTGTAAACTAGACATATTTCTGCACAATGATTCAAAGCTTGAGCTTTATATATTTGTACACAGTTGTGTGATTAGTAGGAGTTTTATTTCTATACCAGGGTTGAGTGAGAGTTTTGTTTCCAAATTGTTTTGAGCTTTTTTACACAGGTGGCTACAGTAATGGTCAGAAGTTTGCATCCATTCGTTGTAATTTGAGCTTTTTAATGATTTATTAGAATTTTTTTCAGAATATAATCATTTTGTAAAACAAAAAGTAATTAAACAAGTTTAAACTTATTGTGGGTTTTCTCTAATCCCCACAGGATCAGAATGATAATGCTGAAGGTTCTATATGCCTTCTAATGCCTTTTAACGCTCTATTGATTGGTTGCAGTTGGTCATTTATTTTTGCTGATGATTTGTTAGACTGAGCAATACTCGTCCGTCACCCTCATAAAAGAAACAAAACTGGTATTCACACCAGGAAAGTCATTTGGTCCACTTGTTTGGTCCGGACCAAATAGCAGTCTTTATTTTTTCTTTTGGTGCGGTTTGCATTTACATTGTGCTTTTTGCAAGCGTACCATAATTTACAAACAAAGCCATACAGGTGACGGTCATTGTTCCCATTGGAAAGAAATGACAGGGGCAGGAGAGATCACAGACCAGGAAATAAAGATGGTGTTAATACAACTGACTTTTAAGATTATCAAGAGCAGATCATTCAGTAGCGGTTTTGCAAAGATATACTTATAATTTTGGGACAGCGTTGTCAAATGTGTGCCACAACCTAAAGGAGACGAGTTGCTCCGCATTCCCTAACCCTAACTCATTTTTTGTAGTGCAGTGTTAGCGTTAGCAACACTGAAGAGCTAATGGTACCTTGTAAAGTCCAAAAAGGCGCATGTTTCCTGTAGTTGGTTCAGTTTAAGGCCAGTCTGTATTCACCCCAGAAGTGAACCCAGAGTTCGTTTGGAAGCGGAACAAGACCACCTCAAAAATGGGTCTTGGTCCGGTTGTTTGATCCGAGAGAGAGTATTCACACCTGCATAAAAGGTCTGGACCAATGGGGAAACAAACTCTAGTCCATTTAAAGCAAACCAAATGTGTCAGGTGTGAAAACACCCAGAGACTCGAGAGCTATTTGGTCACAATAACAAAAAGTATGATAGAAGTAGTTAGAGGGAGGCTTTCAAACACTGAACCAAATGTCAAGCATGGTGGTGGTAGCAGCATGCTGTTGTACTGATGCTTATTGCACATATTGATGTCAGGTTCAGCAGGCAGGACAGACCCAGGGCGCAGGCAAAATCCAAAGTTCAAAAAAATAAGTTTATTTCTAAACAAAAGAGGGCTGCTGTAGCAGCAA
>JARVJO010000001.1:4422555-4447432 GCA_031762555.1 Cynodonichthys magdalenae
GCCCCCGACAACATAGCTCCTAGGATCATCGGGACACTCAAACCTCTCCACCACGATAAGGTGGCAGCCCAGGGAGACATAAAAGTTTTGTTCTTAAAATAAAACCAAAAAATGCTGTGAGGCAGCAGAACTTCAGAAATGCATCTGGTCCTTCAGCTGATCTATCTACACCTACAAAAATTCATATTCATTCTTCAACAGCAAGGGAAGACTGTTGATGATACTTTATTGGGGAACAGGCAAGAGGGATAATCAAAGAGGTCAGAGGTCATACATGTTGAAAAAGGAGGCTCTGATGGCATATCGTACTATACTTCAAACAGTAGAACTGAGACCATTAAAAGTAGTTTTAATTGAAGCATGGCTGTTATTCTCAAGAAAGGAAAACAGAGGAAATATCAAAATTACTCAAACTGTGATGTCCTACATTTTATTTTATTTTTGTATGTATACAAAATAAATTAGTCAAACGTTACATCATTGAGTGTCTACTTATGTGAGTTTTCATAAATGAAGCTTTCACATCAACCGTTGATGCAATGTTGTTCCATTAGGCAGGAAATTGGGCACCATTTTACAATAAGGCTCCCCCCTATGGATGGCTTATAAATAATTTATAGATAGGTGATTAATTCATCTGTAAACACTTTATAAATCATTAATAAGAGTTTATTATGCATTAGTTAAGGATGAGAAAAAGACAAAACTGTCCAGTTTATTGCCAAATAGTGAGCCAAATCTGTTCATGTACATATTACATCTAAAGGTGCTATATTAAATATTTATAAGGTTACTACCTTGTAAGCGCAATAATGTATTGAAAACACATTACATATGTACTGTATTACTGCATTATACATATCCACAAATATCACAAGGACCCTTATTTTAAAGTGTAAGATATTAGGTACACTATTTTAATTAATGACTAATAAATAGTGTACCTAGAGCCTTAATGTAAAGTGTAAGACAGTAGGTACAGTATTTATAATTGACTAATAAACATGTATAAATATCATAAGGCAGCCTTATTGTAAAGTGTAAAACAGTACACTATTTATAACATATTTCGCTCACTATTGGCAAGAAACTGGACAGTTTTGTCTCTTTCTTGTCCTTAATTAATGCATAATAAACCCCCTATTATTGATTTATAAAGTGTTTACAGATAATATTATATATATTAAATATAATTAATAACCTATCTATAAACTATTTATAAGCCATCTATATGGGGAGCTTTATTGTAAAGTGGTGCCAGAAATTGTTTGGTTTGGTTAACTTTACACTGCACTTTTGAAAGCGAACCAACATTACGCAGTTACATTTGCCACTCTGACCATGGAAGAAAAATGCATGAGGAAAAGGAAAACCTGGCTCAATGATTGGCCAGGACCAACAACAGTCTGTTGTAGAAGAGAAAAAGAAAAACAAACTAATGTATCAATCCCATCAGAATGGAATTGATACAATATGATCCCAATATTAGTATAGACACAATCAATAGTCAGAACAATCCGCACACTGTCACTGCCTAGTATGAGCAGGTGAGGCAGACAGCTAACCAGCAGTAACAAAAAGTTTAAAAAACTACAAAATGCTCACTTCCTCTCTTTGTTTTGCTGGAGAATCTATTTGTATGTCACACTTTAAGCAAACCACACCAAGGTTCACTTGCAAAGCAAACCAAGACCCATGTTTTCAGACCAGAGTTTGGATGAGCTTTCACATCTGCCCAAATAAAGCTGTGCCACCCTAAAAAGTGCCAGACATCTCATATTCCACAGTAAACACTGCAGTCAGCTGTTAGCACAGGTCACCTGTCATGACTACATGACACCCTTCAGCCGTGATGTCAGCTTCCACTGACATATCAACTGCTTGGGCTTTGTCAGCACCTCTTTTGGTGGTGCAGAGGTGTAACAGTGATGAACTCAGTCTCGGTCCTTTCATAAATTACAAACTAAACTGAGGGTAAAGAAGGCAACTCAGGCCTGGTTTGAAAGGGATTTGTAAGAAGAGTTTGGAAAAAAATCATGATACAACACAGACATTCCTTGATTGGTCTCACCATCTGGACCTGAACATTAAAAATACAGTATGGGATCAACATAATGGAGAACAAAAGAAGAGTGGAAGAATATTGTGAACCATTCCTAAATACACTGAAAATGTTGCCTCAGAGAGTTCAGGCAGAGTTCAAGAATAAAGGGGAGGTAATACTAAATATTGATTTTCAAGCTTTAACTGTGCAAACTCTATCTTCACCTTTAGCACTGGATTTTCTATTTCTAGAATGTGTTGTTGCAAATTATTGCACAAATGTTCTATTTACCAAGCAAAAGACAAAAAGATAACGAATGGTTCAAGACCTTTACATAATAGGCTACTTGTATGTCGGAGCACAGATGCGAGATTAAATCTGGTGAAATACAAAGATGAGTAAACGTTGAAGGAAAGATGACAAAAAAATGACTTCAGCAAAATGATACCAATCAAAGTCAATGAAGAAACTAAAGAAGTGAAAGTTGTGAAGTTTTGCAACAAGCTCAATCCTGTTACCATATTTTTGTCTGAAGAGAGATATTGGAAGACCATGTAAGAATATTACAGAACAAGAAGAAAGCACAGGTCTGAATCCTCCAAACAAAATGGGAAAAAGGCATTTTAAAGATGTATTCTTGAAATTAGCTCAAAAGTTTTAAATTTATAACATCTCCACCCAAAACCCATTGGTGGACAATTCTCTGCTTGACACTAAATAATCCTGAATAAAAAGATGTAATTTTTCCCCACCTCATTTCCTCCTGCTCTCTGTCTTTATTCCTTTTTTACCTTCATCTCATAAAACCCATCTCCCACTGAAGCCTCTTCACACACTCAGACGGATCTAAAGAGCACGTCTGTGCCGCATACGGGGAGCTATTTCTGATGTTCTTTTGACTTGAAGCATCAAACAAATCCACTTGTCCTTCATCAAGGTGCGATAGTAATGCATTTAAGAAGGTTTGTGAATAAGACTGTGTGTCGGAGCCAGAATGAGCGGTGAGGAGCTTTATACAGCGCTGAAGGCAACTTACAAGTCTGTGCAAAAAGCTTAATTTGATAATAGGTTTATGTTGCAAAGACACGTTTTTGATGACATAAGAAGAGTAGAACTATAATAATCATACTGGTGGGTGTGATGCCTTTAAGCTCTTTTTATTTAGGTCAAACAGCCAGAAGAACTACACTTTTCTGACAGAGAAAGTTATAAAAAAGCGACATTAACTGTGATATCACTCTCAATGCACAGTTCAGTCTTTTGTTAAAGCAATGACCGAGTTAGGAAACGTACAAATTAGTCACTAAAATATGACACTTGTGTATAAGTCCTGAAGTCAACCTCTATTGGCATAAGTCCAACATCTGATGTTTTATGGATCCATTATAAGCCTGATTTAGAAATTGTATGCATTTTTTGCAAAGACATATCTTCCCAGCCTAAAAGAATGTGTCCTTACAATACAAATGCAGTGACTGTAAACTCATCCCTCTAATAAGCACACACGATAACAAAAGGTAGCAGAAAGCTGCTATTTGTTGCACTGAAGACTTAAAAAAATTACCACACAGGAACATTCAATACAAGCTATAAAAGGGGGGAAAATGTAGACACCTCCTAGGCCAGTCTGTATGCAAAAAGAAGGAAATAGCTTCTCCAAACTCCTAACCTGGTTCATGCTGAGTGCACAGTGATCATGACTGTTTCATGTCAACTTTATTGTTACATTTTAAGGCCCCCTTCAAACTGGATGCCAGAATGTGAGTGGTCTTTGCAGGGTCTTAGCGAGGTCTTTAGGTTCATATTAAGAATGCAGTGGGCACTCATTTACAAGGAACAAGTCTATGGTGGTTTTAAGCTTGTACAAACGTGGACATGTAGGATGCGGGTTAATTGAGACCTTGGATTTGGATCATCTAAATGGGTGAGTCAGTAACCAATGCAGTTTGAGAGTTAAATTTGGAATTATTAGTCTAATCCATTTTGACTAAAACCACAGTTCCAGTTGAGATACATGAACCTTACGGCTACGGCACAAACAAGTTTCATTGTACAGTAGGGATGTCTCTTCATGACAAGTCCATCTACATTTAATGGATTACACAGCTACCAGTGACCACAGGTGGGGTTTAAACTCACGTTTCCTGGCTGAGGAGGTTAAAGCCTTACCCATTGGACCCCCAGGGTTTCAAAGGTGTTCTTTTTGTGATCCACAGCATTGTTCGTGCACCAAATATATCTTTAGAAATTTGGGCAAATAAAAGGTAAGATTCATCAGAGGAAAACACATTTTCCACTGTTTTTTTGGGAGAATTGATGCAATTTTTACCTGAGCTTAGATGTTTTCCTTCACAAGAAAAGGCTTTCATCTTGTACCCCTACCCAATATCCTACAAGAGGACATAGGGGGATTTATTTTCTTTTGCCTTACCTCGCATAACATTTTGCATTCCCACACAAAAGTTTTGCATTGTCATGGTAATTATAATGTTTTGTATTACCTATATTGAATGAGACATTTTTTTTAAATCTCTGGTTTCCGAAACAGTATGTCATTAAAAGTTAGTAAAGTTGACACAGATACAGTATTGTGGGCTGCATAGAGTTAAATATCCTTATATATTTTTATACAACTCCACACATGGCTGTGATATGTTTATGCTGAAGCTGAATTAAAGTAGTAACTCCTGTATAATGGTGCGCATGCATGTGAATTTATTAATAAACAGGCAGAAACAACAGTAATGAATGTTTTTGTGGGAATTGAAAAAGAAAAAAAAATTCCCCCAATATCCCCTCGTGGGCTCCATACTACCCTAAACTTCAGACATATTGATAATATAGGTAAATTGTTGTCACATGTAAGTATAAAACCAGTACAAATCAGAAATCCCTGCAGCTGCTTCAATGTTGCTACATGCTTCTTGGCAGCCTCCCTGACAGGTTGTCAACTTGTCATTTCATTAGTTTTTCTTTCTGGGAGGGGCAACTTTCAATTAATTAACTGTTGCTGTCAGGGCCGTGGTAATGATCGAACCCAAAATGCAGGCAGGAAAAAAAAAAAAAAAGTTAAATAAAATGAAAACAATGCAAAATATTAACAAAAATAACAATGAAGAGAAACATGAAAAATCAAGAAGACGAATGGGTTTGGAGAAAGAAAACAGACAATGACCCACACTGGGGCAAAAGAGACAAGAGACCGATTAAATACAACAGAAGATGAGTGAGAAGTGGAAGCACCTGGGTGATTATAAACTTTGGACAGATGTGAGTAGCAGGCTGGAAAAACACTAAGAAGCTGACTGAGGATAAAATAGAGAAAATGGCACAGGGAAAAAAAGGATATTTGACAGGAAATAAAATCATACAACACAAGAATACCAAAAAACAAAACAGACTGAGAAAATATCACGTGCATAGAACCATAAAACACTAACCGAGGTAATCCAGTTTTCATGCCTGTCTTTATTGTGTTTCATTGGATTTCTACTAAGATGTTTTAAAACTCTCCTTCTGACTGATCACTTGCTCCGGCATGGTGAGCTCCATGTGCCAAATAAATGTCAACAAGTGGCAGGTGTGTCCTCAAGAAGACTGAAGGCAGTGATTAAATCAGACGAAACACAAAGGATTAGTTTCACACCATTTTCAAGCAACTTATTGCACCTTTTCATTTTTATACTCTGCAGATTCTTTCTCAGTTGAGTTGTAAAGGATACATGTCACATTCAATTTGTAATAATTTTAAAGGACAATTACATCGCAAAAACTCGATATTAATGACAGGACATTTTTTTTTCCTACTGTAAGGCAAGTCATTTAATTAATTTCTATAAAATGTAAACAAAATGGGCAAAACAAAAACACCAAGTAAAAAAAAGCCAAGTTTCTGAAATGAACATCGTGAGTAATTGAATTCTACTTTACTTTGCGACATAATGACTCTGGTAAAGCTTTTGCAGTGTTTCCTGTTATGTATCACCATTTGCACTGTTGTTTAGGGGCTCTGCATCTTGTGCACAACTAAACTGCAAGTTTAAACCTCTGCACATGTTGAAAGAAATAAACTCTCTTGCATAAGAGGCCAGATGGTGTGTTTTACATTCTTGGGTAATAAAAAGACACTGTGTCTGCACACTCTGTGTTCAATCTGGGATTGTTTCTCAAAATAGACCATGTAAAAGAATGGTGCAAACATCAGAGGAGTTTTTGCCAATCATTAGTGAGAGACTTGGCAGCATGACGGCTCAGTGGTTAGCACTGTTGCCACACAACTTAAGGGTCCTATGTTCGATTCATTGTTTGGACTTGGAGTCTTTCTGTGTAGAGAAGGGTAGTGCAAAATTGTATCGTGTGCAATTAACCATGAAAAAAATTGTCACTGATTAATATTTGGCAATTATTGCTGAGTGATGATGATGTATTTTTGTGTGTGAAGCACTCAGAGGCGGTTTCTGATATGGGCCAGGTGGGCAGTTGCCCAGGGCGGCATCTCGTCAAGGGCGCCACAAGCGCCACGAGGGCCCGGCCCGGCCCCGCCCCCATCCTCCCCAGCATTGTTTCATATCTGTCCTACTTGCATGAAGTGGGCGCCCTCCGCACTGAGGTTTGCAGCTGACCACCAACACACAGAAAAAAGGGGAAGGGAGGGGGTCGCGGGGGATTCTCTTGTCTCCTTCACAGGCTGTCAGGTATTGCGCAATTCAATATCCGTCTCCTCTGAACAGGAAATGAGAGAAACTAGCGATTTAAAAAAAAAAAAAAAAAAAAAAAAAATCTAAATTGTCAAGGTTAAATTGTAAATTAGTTTATAGTACAAAGCACTGGATACATATAACTATTTATTTTTTTGCAGTTTATTTTTCCTCAAATGCAAAAGAGATTTGTGATTTTCACTGGGATTTACCTGGTTAAATAAAACTCAAAACAGCTAAAGTCTCATCACTTTAACAGCACCATGCTATATTACACCACACCGACTGGTATATGATTGACACAGTAGGCAAACTTTAATAAAATAGAAGTGTGGGCAGCAGCAGCAGCAGCATCTTGCACACGCAGGAGTTGAAATGAGATAAACTGTTTGGCAAAAATTCAAACCCATTCACCATCCAAAATCAAACTTACTGACCCCTGGCGCCACAGGATCCAGTAGTCAGGAGTATGTAGAATATGACGCAGCGCATGCAGTCAAACTCTCGGTAATGTTGTATTTGGCTCAACATCTGGCTGATTGCTTTTCTTTGTCGCCCAGCAGCCAATATTTCATCAGAATACAAACAAAATCATTTCCAGGTTGATTGTTCTCTTATGAATCCTGCAATTTATCGTGCTTTGAACATTTTGTGTTTGTATAGTATCGCAGTGAGTGGGCACTACTGACCTTTTTCCTGGCAGCAGCACAGAAACAAGTCGTCTGCAGAGCTAAATGACTTGTTTATACTAGATGGTATCTGTGTTTGTTCTAGTGTGAACAGACCTGATTTAGGCGGGTTTATGTTTTATGTTTAGGACAGGGTGATATAATGGATGTGGAAAAAATAGAACAATATACAAACAATTAAAGCTGGCTGTGTCAGAGTGATTGCTTCCATAGTAAGCCTGGTCCAGAACTCATTTATACTGTAGTTTCGGGTTGTTCAGGTGACACATCCGTCAAGACCTGATGGAGGTGAAGTCCTGCAAACGGCTTTTTTGACAGATGAATTTCAAGCTGTAATGCTCAAGCAAAAGGAACCTTTGTGGCTGTGAGAAATGTGGCTGAAATAACTGTTGACAGAGCTAAAGGTACAACTACATTGTATGGTTCAATATTGAACATCATCAATTTGGTTTAATAACAGTAGGTGCTCTCAGACCATTTAACAATCCCTATAATCATCTGGGGGCATGATTATCAGAAAATTCAATACATGCTGTGTTAGGTTTACATGTCAACCCCTTCGGACGTTTACCTGTATAATGAGCCTCAAATCCGTAATTTTCACAAAAAATCTGTATTAATCACACACCAGGGTGGGGGTGGGGGGTTCACGTGAACTGTCGGCTGCTGCAATATCAAAGGGAAATGATGACGGAAGAACTTATTTCTAGCAGCAAAGTGGATTGGAAGTGGATATTTAATGGTATTAATTGTTTTTTTTAAACGTCCTACATGTTAAATAAAATTGAAACTGAGTTTTTGAAAAATCTGTAAAACATAAAAAAATACGTGAGATTGCTCTATACCGCCGTATACCTGCAAAATGATAGAAAATCTGTGTAAATTTTTCCAGATAAGGTGCTCAGTTCTTTCAACAGGTTCTGTTCCAACCAGAAATTCCTTCTGTCTGCATTATATGTTCGACTTCCTCTTCAGATTTTCACAAAGATGCTCTCCTTGGACAGTGTGATGGGAAGTACTGCTTTATTTACAGCCATCAACAGCACCAGCAGTAGAGACTTGTAGCCCTTCTGAGCATCCAGAAGTCACATCAAGTAGGAATATTATATTTGCTATAATCAAACTAACAATCAATAATTAACTTAGCAAAAACACTAAGAGGAAAAATTCCACTTTGGATATGGGTCCATTCAGAAGAGCCCTTTTTAGCTTGTCCCAAATAGACCCAAAGCAGATTTTACTGCATTAACACAACTAATGCAAAGGTCGTTATTAAAACTTTTTGACTGTTGTCAATTTTTCATACTGTGTTTTATTTTTGAAGAAATATTAATGCAAGTGAGGATTCTGTTTATTTTTGTGTTCTCCCCTTTTGTCTGTAGGCAAAACAGGTGGGATCTGTTAGAGGTGATTAACAACAGAGTTTAAAGGGCGGAGCTGATCCAGTGTTCAGCAGGGCTTTGTTTGTTCATTCATAGTATAATAAAAACTCTGTTTGGGGTTGCAATACCTACCAGAGGATTTTGCTGTTTAAATCACCGGTAAAGTAAAGAGAACTTGCCTTCAGGTTAATCTCTGCTCCTTTCTGTTCCAATGTATCATTCTTCTGCTCATCTGCTCTGTCTTCTCACTTGACACTATCTCTGCTCTGATCTCTGACAGCACCGAAGGTTCAAGTTTTGGAAAATCAGATCCGTCCGATGTTCATGCGCCATTCTCTTCAGCTTCACCTGCTCTTCTGTAATTACCTTGATTTGTGGACTCCTTTGTCTCCTCCTACAGATCTGCAACAAAGGTAAAACTCTAAAACCAATTCTGACATGTATGATTCCCAAGCTCTGATTAAATCTAACTTCCATTTGTCCACAGAAAGATCCAATTCTGTCCTTTTTTCCCTGTAAATAAACCGGCCTTTTTGTTTACCTCAGAGTCTGTCCAGCATTTTTGTTTTCTGGTTTACGCAATGAATTTTTTTTTTTTATGACTGGAGTTGTTTTTAGACAGTGATTCACTTTGCTTTGAAGGAGACATGTGCTTTTAGATTCTTCCTTTCACATTTGAATCATTCAGTTGGGGTCTATAAAGTGGATCTGCAAGGCTTTTGTCTGAATTTCTGTCTTGTAACTCCACAAGCTCCTCTTTCCCCGCTGTTCTAATTGATGTTTTGGTGCTGTCTCTTTATTGGCAAATGAGGCATTTCATACTTCACCCCCCCTCCAGGTCTCACTGGCTGTGTCTCAATTCAGGGTCTGGGTCCTCATGAGTGCGCATTTGTCGGCTGCATACTTCACTACCTCACGTGGAGTACTGTCCCAATTTTAAGACTCCTCCTCATGCGATTGACAAACTCTCGAAATCAGAGGATGCATGTGGGTATCCTCACCGGTCGAGGATATCCCAGGAATCATTGCGCTGGCAGCAAAATAAACAGAGAAACGAAGACGGTGGAGTTTTTATTTTTGTAACGAGTCGGTGTAGTTTGGAAATTCACCACGGACCGAAGAATTTGTTTTTAAAAGTAAGTTTAGCAACTTAGCTGTGGAAATTTATGCTGCAATAAGATGTTGTAAAATGTAAAAAAATGCAACAAGTGCTGATCCTGGAGTTAAACTGAATTATTAATGTTTTTTAAATTTATTTATGTATAACGTTTTAACTGTGAAGTTATTCTACTAGTAGAAAGACGTGTAAATACACGTCCCAACGCATTTTAGGTCTGATATGAAACTGATCACTATGGTAACGACGTAGCGCGTAGTCACGTAAAGCCGACATCAGGCGAAGGGTAGACCGTCTCATTTCACAGCAGTTTTGAGCAGCCTACCTGGCCCACGGAGGATGTGGCCCAAGTGGCCCAGCTGGGCTACGTACTCATGAGGACCCAACCCATGAATTGAGACACAGCCCCTCAATGATTATTGTCCACTCCACCCTGTTCAGCCATTTTTGTTGTTTGATAGCATAGATACAATTATCTAGCGGCACAGAAATTTTTTTATTTACAAATTAGTTAAAAGATGTCAACAAGGGAAGACTTGTTTATCCAGTCTTACATGTTGGAAACAGAGTCTGGCCGAGAGTGAGAGGAGAATGAAGACAATGTTTCTCAAAGTGTTTGAAAAGTATAAACTGGTATAAATGTTACACAGAAACCCACTGTGAAGTGGCTGAACTATTCCTCTGAATTTGATTTGGAATCAAAAGTTAAATCTTTCTTTGAACACTGGAGAGAATACCTTGGTAGGTTGAGCTCACAAACAAGAGCAGTGTGCTTTCAATCTGAAAAGTAAATATCAAACTTTGATCTTTATAACCTGCTCATCTGTGTTTTGGGGAAACTAGAGTTTATTCTGTGGATTGAGTGAACCAGCAGTTCATTAGTGAGCAGACGAGCTTCAGCCAAACATTGATTTACGACATGCTCCCAGGAAGAAAGCAATATAAACAAAATCAACAGAAACCGTGCCTGTTGAGGACCCTGATTCAGTTCTTGTCAACAACACCCAGATACCAACTGCTTACGTTGAGGAGCGCGTTACGTCACCTGCGAGCTCCTTAATCCAGCCGCACTGCACAGCTGTGAGGACCAGATAAGCAATGACCACTGATATATAACTGCACAAATTACAGCAGCAGCTGCCGAGCAACCCTCTGAACCCCCTCACCCACCGGCTCAGCTTTCAGAGTAGCAAATAATACCACAAATTACTGGAGTCAGCTGCGTTTCTTCTCCTCAACCTTACATTCGTCTCTAAAATGGAGACGCAAAGTTTGAGCGTACAGTCGAGTTTTTGTACCCGGGGAAGTCTGAGCTCCGCTTGTGTTGATCTGGACTGAGTTCTCATTGACACAGTAACGCATTCAAACAGGCATCAGTGTGGAATAAATACCACAGCTTGACAGGAAGCACAGGCTAGAGGATGGTTATGTAAGGTGGTTCAAGTCAAGCTGCAGAGATTTAAGACCGACAGTAAGCACCACAGAACATACTGGGCTCTTTTAATTACAAATTGGCCCACATATTTTCACCGAAATTTGGAAAATCAACTTGGTACTCATTGCAGCGAAGCAACACGTCTACAAAAAAACCCCCAGCAAGATGACAACCAGGCTGCAAAAACAGCTATAAAGATGTGCATAAAAACATAATCACCATGTTGTCCTGGATCCTCAGTGGATCGTTGCATCATGTTGATGACTTTTTTTCCATTTGGAATGCAGCTGGCAAACACACACAGGAAACTATGCAGTCATCTAGTTGTAATGTAAATGTTAAACGTGTCATCTGGGGAATCTGTGGCCCGGATCGCATAAGCTGACAGTCAGTGATTCTGTTTTTCAGCAGCTCCACTCTGGGTCTGAGGTACAGTAACCTGAAGCCCAGTCTCAGCTGGGAATACCAGTGTTGAGTTTATGTTTTTACTTCCTTCTGTTTCTGCTTGAAAGAAGAGCTCAACGTGGATTCTGTGCACAAAACCAACATATGCATATTCACTCATTTATGCTTACATAAGAAAAGTTTGGCCATTCAAGTATAAAAGTCCATTTCATAGTTTCAAATGTGCCAAGTGTTCAGGTTAAATGTTTTTTTGGGATAAACACTGAGGTTAAATATCTTTAAGCTATAAACCTTGTTTTTAAGCTTGTTGAATTTGTTCATTTCCAATAGCGTTTCCACAGCAACCTCAGCGTTAATCCCGTGTGACCTGGAAAAGTTAGGTTTCACCAGGGGCACTAGTAACTATGAAATGATCTTTTGTAAAGTTTTAGGATAACAAAATGCAGATATGTACAAACTGTAAATGTAGTCTGCCTTAGAACTACTTTGTATGTATGAACCAGAAGTTTGTCACGATGTTGACAAAAAGTTGCAACGACACGGAAACGCTTCATGAGCTGTGTTGATGATGCTCTGAAACTTCACGTTGTAATACACCACAACGTAACATGAAATGCTTCTGCAACATTTTGAAAAAGACACTACAAAAACCTGGGACTCAATACCTTCTGATGCCTTTGTGTGACTTCTGAAGGGACCGAGGTGGTGAGCGATGTCAAAGCCAACCCAACCATGGGGCACCTCTGTGCCACAGAGCGAAACGGTCGACATATGAAAAGATAGGCCGGTGCCACGGCTCAAAAATGTGATAAAGTTATGACATCTGGTCTGTGTGACTAACAAGACATAGGATTAAACAAAAAACTGATTTATTACCAAGAGAATTTTGATGAGAAAGCATCATTAAACTGAATCGATTCATTGTGTTCTGAAAACAACAGTAGGTAGTTGCGTGGAATATGCTTTTAAATCCTTATTTTTCACATTTAAATCATTCAGTTGGGGTCTGTATCAAATGGAACCGCAATGCTTTGCTCTGAATTCCTCCTTATTGTAACTCCACAAGCCCCTCTTTTACCACTTTTCTGAAGTGTGTCTCCGATCAACTCGTTTTGAGGCTGTTTCTTTAAATCTAAAGGAGGAGCTTTACACTCCGCCCCCCTCCTGCTTCCAGACCACCCCATTCTAGTTTGATAGAGGGGTTTCTGGATATCTACCAGAGTCTGACCCACAGCAAGAGGGGAATGAAGACAACAAAGTTGTTGTTGGTAAATCCAGACATTATATGTCTGTTCTGTAGCAAAAATTATGGTGTAAAAGTTCAGAAAACATCGTAGATAATAGAGAAAACTAAGCAGGTTGGAAATATGACCCAGAAATAATAAAAAGGTATTTATGCAGCACCTGGAGAGACTAATGTTCTGCACTCCTAGAGACTCCAAGCACACAAGAAAATGCATTTAATGGAAAAAATGGATTTTACTCATAATAAACTAAGTTTAGTTTATCAAAGTAGGCTACACTTAAATGTATATTGAACGTTATCTTCTAGGTATATTATTAGTTTACTAGCGTTAAACTTCTGTCCTTTTTAAGCTTATATTGATGCATATTTAATTTATACTCAAATTAACCTGTTAGGTTTGCTGTTAGTTTAATAATAAAATATTTCTAGTTCACCCTTTTAGTGTATAATAATACATTTTCAAGTAAGCTTCGTGCTTTTAACAATGTGTAAAAATATTGGAAAAATGTGACCAATGGTTAAAAAAATGTGTATTTTTATTGTTTCAGGGAGAATATTGGTACTTTCTCTAGATAAATTGTATAAAACCTATTCATTTTCATTTATGTTTGATAAGAGTTGGCCAAATCATGTTATTTTTCTTCTATTTTTGTTTGTTTTTTTAACACGAAAATCTTCGTGAAACTCGTTACACACGTGATGATGAGAGTAAAAAGACTGTTTTTTTGTCTTGTTGCAATAAGACAGGTTTGTCTTCTTCTTTGACCGACTTTTAACTCCAGGTGTTTGTTTACCTGTCTGCTCGGTCCCAAGAAAGCAGGCTCGCGCCGCTCTGGGCTCTGCTGCTCCATGAGTCCCACAAGGGCGGACTGTACCAACTAGGCTCCGAGAGGAGGGGGGGATTCAGAAAACACGACGAGCTGCTTCCTCCAGAAGTCACGTCAGGAATTAGTCTGCTCCCAAACTCCAGCTTTCAGCTTTTATTTAAACCGCCTTCGGACCCAGATATCCTTCTCTGACGGCGTTCGTCGCTTTCTTGTCGGTGTGTAAAGTTCCGCGTCACCCCTCCAACTTTACACGGCTCCGTCTATTTTTTTTTTTTTTCCCTTTTTGATTGACCGCTACATTTTTTTTCAGGGTGCTGCTGAATTTTCCTGCTGCTGGAGAGGAAAGCTACACGCTGCGGGTGAGCAGGGAGGAAAACAACAAAATAAAACAAAACAAGAGGAGAAAACAGACGAGCAGGAAGACTGGAGGGCTCAGGCTGGAAACAGAAGAACCAGACTTGACTTATTTGTGTCTGTTTTTAATCTTTGGGTAAATCTGCACAGTGAAAGGTGAGTTCCTCTTGTTTTTCGCATCTAAAAGTGAATTCCCTCTGTGTGTACACAGCCTTTGTTGGACATTTTTATTTAATATCCAAGCTAAAAAAGAAATATATATTACAAGGTTTTTTAAAACCTATTTCTTTGTAGTTTGATGTGAAACATGCAATAAAAGAGAACTGCTCAGTTAGTTAATAACACATTGAATAGAATATTTACCTGCTAACAAATGTTTGCTGCTGTTTTTAATCAACGCGAAAGCTTGTGACTGTGTGTGTGCATATGTGTGTGTTATTGATGCGCACATGTGGCACAACCAGAGGGTCTTTGCCCCCACCCCCTTCTGCAATAACTGACTAAAGCATAACAGCCCACTGGCAGAATATGGGCCAGTATTGACATTTTCATGCAACTTGACTCACACATATATATAGACCCCCCCTTCCTCCCTTACCCTCCCCCTCCCCACTTTTCCTTTCCTCCATTTCTTTATTGCCTTCCAGCCAAGAGGCGCATCCATGCTTTCCTTTGTGTTTAACTGTAACCCCACAGGGCTGCAGCACTGCTGCTGACATGACTGAATGTGTTTTTTTTAATTTCTAATCGCAGGGTCTGTGTGTGTGAAGGGTGAGCTATAGCCAAGGACTTGTATCAGGGGGCTTGTGTAGCCACATTGCCTAATATGTGTCAATGTCAAACGGAGGTGTGTCCTTTTTTTCATGTGTGCAGCTATGAACCAACCCAGCATGGATATAACAGAAGATGTGTTTTTCATTACAGCTCTGAATATATTATTATCCTAACCTGGCCTGCAGGAGAGGGGATGTTTTGATTTAGTGTGTCATGCCTGATTAAGGATACACACACACCCATACATACACACTCATATTCAGGCATTTGGCGTTTGTAAGACCAGTGTGACTCAGTGGATCAGGAGAACTTGCCTTTTTTTTAAGCATCCAATCAAGACAAAAACTGTGTCAAAATGTTTCATTTGATTCATGACTTCACTTCAGAAATATAATTTTAGAATGTCACACACACCAACCCACACTCCTCTTGTTTTTAAGCCGCTCACACACACACACGCAGCGAGCTATCTCCTGGACAGATTCTGTGAGTCATCCTGCATTTGGAGCTTTGTAGCCTCGCTGCTCATTGAGTGAAGTGGAGCCCCTGCTGACAGCGTGCACACACGCGCACACTCGGACTGGCTTTTCTCTAGTAGACTACTTCTCTTATTTATTTTTTTTCCCAGAATGGTTCAGTGCTGAGATGTAGAAATGCAGGCCCCATGAGGATGCAGAGAGTGCACCTGCCCTCCATGATTTATACTAGAAATTACAGGTTAAAAGCTATAGAAATACAACCACACACAGGAGAATTGGTTAGTGTTTTTATTTTGCCTAATGTATTCAACAGCATTACCATATTTTTCCATATAAACCAGCATGAGTGATTGCTATAGAAAAATGTGAAATGGAAAGCACTTTGACATTAAAAAGCCAGATTATTTACATTTCATTAGTACTATATCTAGGCAGCACAGAGGCTCAGTTGAGAGTTGTTTCTTCTCAGCAAGAAGGTCGCCAGATCGAATCCCGGCCCGGGGACCTTTCTGGGTAAAATTTGCATTTTTGCATTGCATGCATAATTCCTTAAAGAAATGTCATTTAAATTGAAGAGCTAATATAAATCTGCTGATACCTTGTTTATAAAATTTGGTTGGTTTATAACAAATTTATTCATATTTAAGTTTTCTGTACCCTTAATTTTGATGGTTACAATGAAAAAGGGGTGTGGTCAAAAAGCTGTCTGGGGGGCAGTGAGACCTACCTTTTTTTCTGTTAACATGTATTTTCTGAAAGAGTAACATGAAAATACCAGACAAGTTAAGTAGTAGTGGTAGTGGTGGTGGTTGTACAGTGACACACCCTAGCCGATGGACTATTAGACATCTACAAAACTTGCACTTTTAGACCGTAATAAACTTGAATGTAGCCTAGATGTCCAGTGACATTTAACATTCGCTGTCCTTGCGGTGCGCTAACAAAGCTAGCAAGGTAAAGTCATGGCTGTCTCTTGGTGAGCCAGCCAGACCACCCACAAATACCACCTAACAACCCACCCCAACCCCTCTTTGGCCCCACAACCACTGCTTAATCAGGTGGGGATCAGGAGGACCCCACCGCCACACCAAACATGAGTGGGGTCATATGGACCCCACAAAGACAGTGTGAGGGTTAAATGTATTTTCAACCAAAACATTTTTCATGGTGAGTATTTTCTTGAGGAATGTATTCAATGAACATTAATTTTTCAAAATAAAAGTGTCTTATTTCAGTTTTCTCAGCAGATTCTTTTAATTTCTTGGTAATGGCGACAGAAATGACAATCTCAGCGCTGTTTTGGTTTTTCTTTTAAAAACACAGCAAATGAAACCTAAAAGATGTGTGTGGTGTGTGGTTAGACCCAGTTTTCAACTGTTTGCCACTTTAACTTGGCTCCCCTGGTATTTACATTTCTCATATCCCCCACTGACCCAAAGTCAGACATGACACTTGTGTGAATAAGACCCTGCATAGTTGGGGGGGAAAATAAAGAGATCAGTTATTTAAAGGCTTTGCCTCAAAACACTTGTGTTTGAGAGAGAGAATTTTAGAATTAATGAAAGTTTAACATTTAGATCATGAATGATAATAAAAAAGGAAGAGAAGTCAAACCAAATTCAGCACGGTGAGCAATTTTTAAAGTATTTAGTGCACATTTAGCTGTGTGTTCTTCATGCTTAGCCTATAATATCAGGCAGCTGTTCCATATATTCCTTTGATCTAATATTTATCGTGGGCATTTCACTTGTTTCTGTAGCATTCACTAAAATCTCCTGCTGCCACAGTCAAGACTTCCAAAATGTTAAGAAATGAATAATTGAACAGGCTAAAGGATTTTTTATAGTTTGAACTTCAGTCCATTTGGAAAACCAAATGCTCAGTTGTCCTCAAAGGAAACGTTATAGACTTTTGGATATTTTTGGATATTTGAACATTGTTTTCTCAACAATAGCTCAGTAAAGTATCATGTTAGCTTATGCTTTTAGGTAGGATTTTGGATGGAGGTGTCAAGACTTTAAGGTAGATCAGTGATACATATGGCCCTCAGACAAAATAAAGACTGTTGTCTGCCTAACAGTACAAGCAACCCTGATGAAGGTTAGAGATTTTGTGAACTTTGTCTCTCTGGTGTGTTGCCAGTGGTGCTTCAAATGTTCAAAGGCTGTAGATGATCTCTAGAATGACCTGCTACTATACAAGACACTACATGCCTATGATGACATCAATCTTGATGACTCAAACAGTGCCACCACAATACTAAAAAGGCACATTTTGTACTTAATTGGTGATCTGGTATCCCTTGTTCTTTTCAGTGACATCATCCTCAAAGAGGGGGCATGTTGGCACAGCTGGTAAAGCTGTTGCCTTTCAACAGGAAGGCTGTTGGATTGAATCTTGGGGACCTTACATTCGCAAGGTCCTTGTGACAGTGTGTCAGTGTAGAGATTGCATGTTCTTTTCGTGCGTGCACTTTTTTTTTTTTTTGGGTACTACAGTTTCCTCCCACAGACAGACCAAAAACATGAATGTTAGTCTAACTGGTAACTTTAAATTGTTCTTAGGTGTGAATAAGAGAGTGAATGGTTGTTTGTCTTTGTGTGTACCAGTGATGGACTTGCAACCTGACCAGGGTGTACCCCGCCCCTCACACAAGCCCCATCTCCACGGACATGCTTGTACCCAGTTCGGGTCGGCTCGGCCTCGGTCCCGTGCATCTCTATTAGGTTCCAAGTGCGCTCAACCGCGCACAGCCACGCTAGTGGTTCTAAGCAGGTAGAAGTGAGTACAGCACGCTTACGATTTTGACGTCAGCAGAATGTTGACCACGGATTAGCTCTGGGATTGATTGACAGAGGAAAGGTGTTACTTGTGCAAACTTCCTCTTGGAGAGAGATGCTTTTGTTTTGGAATACGAGCTTGCGGCGCGATACAACGACATGGTGAAGCAGTGATAAACATTTTTTGGTGATCTTGAGAAAGGCAGAACTTGTAAACACTTCCTGGAGAGAGGTGAAGGAGACAAAGCTGAATAGATAACCGGGAAGTTTTAAACAAACTGTCCGCCAGCGGTTACACAAGCGCATATATACAGCACCGCGAAAAACAAATAAATAAATAAAAAGTAAAGTACAAACGGTAAGACCACAACGGCTTTTTTTTTTAACACAACAGTTGAAGCCGCTGTGGATGGCCCGCCCAAAATCACACCCACAGAGTGAGGGACACACTGCAGTGGAGACACGCAGTGAGCCGAACCAACCCGACCCGAAGTGAATAGAGTCGAACCGTGCTCGTGGAGATGGGTCTACAGTGACTGCTAGACATGGGAACCACCTTGAAAGGAAGTTGCGAGTAAAAGAAAATCGATTCATTGTACCCAAAGAAGAAAACCAAGGTCTAGCTGCCAGAGTAACTGCTGTGAAACCATCTGAGGTTGTCATAGTACCTGCACAGTGATTTGGTACTGGGTTTAGGAAACCAAAATTTCCTGGAGATCAGCACTGAATTATGTCTTGCTGACCTTGTACATTATCTCCAAGCTGCCTGCAACAAAGAACACTATCAAAATGCCTTGCAAGTTGTCGAGAGCAGCAAGAAAAAAATTAATAATCTTCCCAGAAAAAATGTGATAACCAATGAAATGGACTGCAAACAACACTGAGAGATGAGTAAGCATTATAAAACTTTGAGCTGACTTGAGTGTGCCAATAAACAAAGTGTATATTAACAATTCTTGTAAATCATAAACAAATGAATATTTTTTTAATATTTTTTGAAGAATTTCACAATCTTTGTGGTCCCCTTAAATTTATTATGATTTTGCTGAAATTTGGGCTGTTGTACTTTCTTGGGTAGTGTAACAAAATGAAAAGTTTGGAAAAAGGGGGAATAAGGTGCACCCTAACGGTTAGGGTGCACCTTATTTCCCCTTTTTCCATGTTGCTTACAAAGTTTATGTAGGGTTAATAAAAAATCTACTTACAGCAAACCCAAAGATCGACAGTGTCCTGAAGGCATACTGAGGCATCGCCAGCTAAAAGAATGCATCGGAAAATTGAACAGAGCGTTGTTGTGATGCACCTTGTGCTGAATGCCTGGTTGTTCCTAACCCTGATCCTCAAGGAACACTGTCCTACATGTTTTAGTTGTTTCCCCACTCTGCAGCAGGTCTTCAGATTCTTCAAAGGCTTGTTGATCACTGGTTCATACTAATCAAGTGTGTCAAAGCAGGGAAACATCTGAAACATGCAGGATAGTGATCCTCGACAACCAGGGTTGGAAACCACTACTACACATCTTAAATTTACTCTTTGTGTTCAGAAGCTGATTGCATTAGTTGGAGGACATGACTTCAAAAGATTGTTTTGTCATCTTTTCTGCTGAAAGCATGGGTTATTTATTTAGGTCATGGGAACAAATGTTTCTGAAGTGTATTTTTTATATTAGTATGATTAGTTTCACAGATGTTGAGATTCAGACCAGGTCCTGTGTATCATTGTATGACCCTTAATACAGACTGATTGTATACAGTTGTTGACACAACTCTATAGACATGCTCTTCTTTCTATTGACTGGATTGCTACTCATACCGCTGTCGTGTTTGGGTGTGCTACCTGGTAGCCGTTTGCTAGAAAATATAATTGCAAATTTTACTAGATTGGACCTGAAAATTGCTATAAAAAAGATACAAGGCTGAATGCACAAATTAACTTAAACAGGAGGTGTTGGTTTGTTTCACTTGAATTATGATTTACTTTTTTAGAGGACTCCTAGAGATTTTGGTCTATAAACCAAACTCTACTCTAACACTCCTACTCCATACTCTCCATATTTGCAGTGCCAAAGGATTTAAAGTGAACAGTATCTTGTGGAGGCAGATTGGTTCTCTTTCCAGAGTCTGGTTTTGATTGAGGTCGCTTCCTGTTAAAAAGGAGTTTTTGCTTCATAGTCGCCCACTGTTTTGTGGAAAGTCAGAATGAAGAGATTTCATCAGCCCCTGGCTCCTAAAGTTTGGCAACATTTTTCAAATTGGCATGTTATAAATAGTAGCTTAACAACTTTTTTCTACTAACTTATTGAATTAGAATGGAAAAGAACTGAACATGTTTAATTGGAAAGATTTTAATGAATTTGTATTTAATTGAATTTGACTGTAGCTTGTTTGTATTCCCTGTAAATAGTACATTAAGAGGACGTTTGTTTTGAATTGGTGCTGTATAAACTTATTAGAATTGCTCAAATGATTTTTTAAAGCATCTAAGTAAAAACAATTAAAGCTAAAAGCTTGTTGTTGTCTGGTGTATTGAGCATCTAATTTGTAGTTAGACATGATTCATAGTCCAGGACAAGGCCCATTCTTGTGTTTCGCTTACAAATGTGTGTAATGTAAATTGCGTAGTTTGCTACTCTTACCACCTGTTGAGACCCCGTCTTGTTCATTGCCCCTTGTCAGAACTAGTTATCACAGCAGTGTTTCCCCTACATTGCTGACCTTGGAAAGACGGCGGGTTTGTGAAAGTCGACCGATAACGTTGCTTATGTTGGCGATTATCAGTTAGAGGGAGGGGTTTGCGGAACAGAATCCTTCGTTGATGGTGCATGGTCGAAACCATTTATCTTGTTGAACAATCTCTGGCCGGAAGTAACAGAACTTTAGGGAGTTGGGTAGGAGATTTTGATAGGCAGGGTGGGAGGTTACATTGGGAGGGCAGGCCACCCTCATTATTGAATGGTAGAGGAAACGCTGAACACCACGTATTATGTGATTAGTCAAAACTTTGTGGGTGTGTTTTTTTTTATGTAAAGTGGCTGCACTGAGCTGATCTCTGAGAGCAACATATGCTTTTTCTGGCTGAGGCTGTGAGAAAACGTAACCAACTGTTTTAGTAAAAAGAAGAAAGAAAGTCAAATAAACTTATAAAGACAGTAAAGTAACTTGTGAAAGGAGATTGGACATTTTTGGGAACGCAGGAGACAACAGTGGCTCTCTACGACTGGGATGACCTGGAGGGAGTGTGGTTTAGGTGACCGTCTGTTGTAAATGATAATGGTCTCTTTGTGACAAATTTACAAAATAGCAATTCTCTTGTAACTGGAATACCAGATCTTCCACCATCTTGTAACTTGTGCTGCAGTGGGAGGACTTATCAGGATTTCTCCCCCCACCGTTTCTCCTGGGCTGGATCTGTTGTCTCTCGTCTTGTTGGAGCATAGTGAATATTTTAGTCTGCAGCTTTTCTGTTCTGGCAAACACAAAGCAGAGATTAAAGCATTGACCGTAGAGAGAATGAAGACAGGTGAACATTTTCCCACAGCGGCTGTAATCTTTACTGTCATGTTTTAGGACACGTTAAGATGAGAGCATACATTCTGCATTAAACCACCTGTTCTCCAAGCTTATGGAGAAAAGCAGTATTTACAACTGTGCCCATCTACACTACTACAATACATTTTAATAAGCTTTAGTAATAGCCTGAATTTTGGCAACATGCCTAACTTAATGTTCTGTGGAAGGACAAGTCGAAATCAAGCCTTAATAAACATTAAAAGTAGGTAATCTCTGAATGAAGTAAAGCTATATTTAAGATAGTCAGTTAGTCCCAAATCAATGGTATCAGTTCAGATATCAAGAAATAGCAGCGCAGGTATACCACTTAAACCAGTATTTCACGGAGCTGCACCTGTTGTGAACTAAAAAAAAGTTGTAGTCTCTTAATTCTGCGAAATACAATTGAGTCTCTGACAGGTGAGAAAATTTAAGAGAATTTTGAGATATGTCACGAGACAAATGCTGTTTGCCAACTAGTTTAGAACATTTGAAATCCATTGAAATACTGGCTTTATGTCTAAAAATGTATATAAAAAATATAAGCATAGATTACATTATTATAAATAATCATAAGGTTTGATTAGGGAGTTAAATAAAGTGAATCTAACAAACGGAATTTTTTAAGTTAAAAGACTATAAGACTTGTTTTTTCAAGCACATTTATTAGTTATTTTTAGTTATAATTGTAGATTTCTTGGAAAGCATCAGGCTGCAACCACACCCCACCAAAAGACTGTTCTAGACATTTTTGTTTGCCTAAGTCAATGTTGCGTCAAGCTTGTTTTGCCTCAGTCTCTCTTACTGCTATATAAAAATCATGAGACAGTTTCTATTAGTTGTGTTGTCAAAAATGGTGGCTGATTACCTTCCATCTAATGAAAGACCGTGTCACTTTCAATGCCTCAGATGAAATGTCACATTAGTGATTTGTCTGTTTTTCTCCAGTCGAGTCAGGCACATCTGTCAGGGACCAAAATAAACTTCTGAGCTGGAACACTTGCCCTTTGTTCCAGTGGTACAGCCCTGAGTGTTTGTGCCAGGCCAGACTTGTAATCCAAGGAGATGAACTTGTTGACATCTTAACTGTTAGGTGATGGAAATAGTTTGTTTATGTTGGTTCTGAGACGGCACACATGTATAAATCCACTAAATATCAATAAGTTATCAAAGCAAATATACAATTAATGACAAAAAGGCAATGGTTTGTTCTTGTTTTCCATTTCTTTCAACAAGCGCAAACCTTTTACATGAGAACTATAAATATTGACCACGTTTGTTTACCTAAACAGCTATGTTCCATTGCCTTGGTACTACTGAAATTTTTGGTGACTATCGACTAACCCGACCTCATTATTGACGAGCTGTGCTATTATTTGACTTTGCTGGGATTCATTTAGACTCTGAGGCAGTCTGTTTATTGCACTACTGCCAGAGTCCACTGAAAACATCCACAAGCATCAGATATGACCTTTAGGTATTAAAGATGGTACCTAATCTTTTTGTAGGCTTTCTTGTTGTTGGACACAATTCCCAATGATCGAATAGGAAAAAAAATTAAAAAGGTGACTGTAATCAACAATGTAAATAGAAAGACCTTGTGTTAAATGCTATAGCTGAATTTTTGCTTTGCTTGCCAAAGAACAAGTGTATGTCCATAGTCGGTGGTGGAAAACGTACCCGTTTATTCCGATTGTCACCATGCCTGTTGACTCGACTAATATTAACATTTACTCTTGTGGTGTTTGCCAATCTGTCCAGCAAACATCACAGATGATGTCAGGAAGTGATATTATGCTTGACCTGTAAACTGTTAATGGTTGCACAGTAGCAACAATCTAAAGTCTTCTTTCTGACACTGAATATTGGAGAAACTGAATTAATGTCTTGACATTTAAAAACAAATTTGAAAAAAAAAACAAGGCAGAGAAGTTCATTTCCATTCTTAAATTAAACGTCGGTGATAAACTGAGCCAATTATCCCCATGTACCTTAAAGTTCATTTGAAACCACTGATGACATTCTGTTTATGAAACAGAAGACACTGTAAACACCACTGCTGAAAGGTACATAAACGTGTAGATCTAGCACAAAGTGGGCCAGTAAACAACTATAATTGGACTCCTGTTGCTTCAGAGGTAGGTACAGGTCTCAAAATATCAGGAAAATGAATGCTGCTGTCGCCCAGTCTGATAGAAATTGTTTTCGCCCTTTTGCTGAGGTGTTGGCAACACTGATATCATCACCATCGGAGTGCGTGGCATGCCAGCTGTTGTGTTGTGATACAGTTTATTCGAGCTGTGAAAGTTGATTAAGTATGAAGTATTGCCTGGGCTGCCAACTTTTCAAATAACCTAAAAGTGAGATTTTTTTGGGGGGGCAGCTAAGCAGTAGGGTTGGGTGACGTAGGGAAGTTTCACTTGTCCCTGCATCCTGTTGGCTACATCCTACACTATGGACTGTACATAACTACTGTATAGACTGTACATAACTACTGTATAGACTGTACCACCTTTTTGACTAAATGTCATGTTTTGAGTAACTGTTGCATTCTATTAAAAACACTTTATGATTTATGTCCAGCCAAAAATGCCACGAGATAAGTCCGAGACATTCTTCATTCAAGAGAGGGCTGAGGTTGAAATACAACCTGATAACTTGGTTTGGAGACCTTTTATTTGATCACACGACAAATGCGAATGGAGCATTTAACATGATTACTTGATTTTCAGTATAAAAACAGTTTCAACAATTGAAACCACTGTGTTCACTTATTTTCTCTCCAGATTGTTGTCTGTGAATATGTATCTGAGGAAAAAAAATTTGAATATCTTATTAATATTATTATTATAATGTTAAAATTGTATATATACAAGTGTAGTTACGACAAATTTGAGCCATTATGGTAGGGGTGGGAATCTTTTATTATCTCACGATTCGATTTGATTCTGATTTTTGGGGACATGATTCGATTCAAAATGTCGTTTTTCATTCAAAACTGATAATGTGAGCTAGAGCTGGGTGATATGGCCTAAAATCAATATTGCGATATATTGAGCAGTTCACCTCGATAACGATAAATGGACGATAAATCTAACAT
>JARVJO010000001.1:4459678-4471446 GCA_031762555.1 Cynodonichthys magdalenae
TGCTATGTTTTTTTTTTTTTTTTTTTTTTTACTTAAACAAATCTGATTCAGATCACAGATCTTCACTTCAAAGTTGGCAGCTTGAGAGAAACATGTCTAGATGAAGCAGGAAGCAGTTGTGTAAATGTTTTATTTAGTGTAAAAGAGACCAAGTCACACTGACTCTGCATGTTTTAGAAACAGGAAATGCGACTTGAGATGCTTTATTTGTTTGTGTTGTTACTGTTCGTGACGTTCAGTCCACGTATGGTGATCTGTGATGGATTATCAGGGTTACAGACAAGTGAGAGGAAAAATCAGAAATCAAATACAAAATTCTGACAAATTATGTCGGGGCATTTTTGTGTGGGATGTTTTAGGTCATCAAGTTTAAGTAGAAACTATCAGATGTTATTTAACTACAAATATTTTAATTAGAGCAATTTAAAAAGTGGAAAATAATCTTCCTCCTCCAGATCATAAACAGGTTCATCTGCATCGGTGTTCTTTGATCTACTTAGAAACCTCAATTCTTGAGAGCTCTTTAGTGTAGGTGTGTTTGTGTATGCAGAGCTGTCTGACAAGATTTTTGTTGTCACTTTGTTTATATTGGGGCTAAAGGTAAAAACTGTCTCTATTTTTTATTTTTATTTTTTTCAACCAAAGAAGTCTGCTAAATCAGCAGGTTCTCCTAACTTTTCTCACATTATTTTGAAGCTCATCAAAGCCAAACATACGTAGTCTTACAGTTTTTTTTCAGTGTTTGATCTGTTATTTTTTATGCAGTAAATTCAAAAAATAAAAATAAAAGGTCTAAAGCAGTGATCAGCAGTTGGTCTCTGGGTCCCAGCAGTCTTGGCTCACAAAGTAACAGATCCTCACTAAACGGAGCACAATCTGCAGGATTTCACTGTAACCTGGTTTAATAAAGACAGAGCTTTAATTAGTTTGTTGACTCCGTGTTGAGAGCAGAGTGAGCTACAGCGATGAGGACAATCTGTTGACTAGAACAAAATGTCAGTGTCCCTGATTGATACACACACAAAAAAACACATGTCCCAATTCAAGGGTGGCGACCCACGTAGGTCACACCCTACACAGTCTGGGTAGGGTACACAAAACTGCTGTGAAATTAGATTGTCTAGCCTGACATATATGTTTGTGTGACCGTGCCACTACCCCGTTACCATAGTGATTGATTTCATATCACAGGTCTTCAGACTTGAAATGTGTTGTAAAATGTATTCACACGTCTTTTCCCTGGAGGATTAACTTCACAAGTAAAAATAATACACATAATAAATTATAATAATAATTTGGGTTTGGCTTCAGTATCAGTATTTGTATATTTTATTTAACATTTCATTGCTAAACTTATATTTTGAAACAAATTATTCTGTCTGTGGTGAATTTTCAAACTACACTAACTTGGTTTAAAAAAAAAAAAAAAATGCCAGTTTGGTTTGCTGATGGCACAATGAATCCTGGCATATCCTCGGCTGGGAAGGATACTCATATGCAGCCTTCATTTTGGGGGTTTTGTGGCCGCATTCTTTGGACACATGTGAAGGAGCCCACAAATTGGGACAGCACTCAGCACAGTGCATTAACTTTGTAACCTGCCAACAAATGTGAACTTCGAAGGATGCAGCCCCTAAATTGTGACACAACCACTGTCTGTGCAGAAGTTTCTAGTAAACGTTTTTAAAGCACTTTGTGCAAATATTAAGTGCTTATTTGTCACATGTGTTTACACTGTCTAAAAAATAAATATTTGCTGTTAGTACAACATATAAACAAGGGAAGATATTCAAAGGTCTGAAAGGATGATCCACTCAGGTCTTAAATCTGGTCTAATTACCTTTTAAATGGTAATAGGCATCTGTAGCTTTAAAAAAGTCAGCTGTAAGAGTTGTAAAGGTACAGCACATTATAGTGGAGGCTTGGCTTGATGCAAAAATTTTTTTTTTTTTTGGTGTGGCGTTCTTACCTGTGGTGATGTTTGTCTGCATCTGTTGCATTCACAAACTTCTTGTTGCAGTTCCATGATTTTATAATAATGTCTGAATTGCAATTTAATTTATCTAGTCATGGGTTTTACCCACCAACTCTGGGGAGTCTTCTTCCTGTCAGTGCACAAGAATTTGATAGAATTTGCACAGCACAAGATTTTGGTAGAAAACTGTTGAGTCATTGTTTGGGCTGCACAATATCAAAAATGTATTTGTGAGCACAGTGTCAATATCACATAGGACTGCAATAAACCAAAGATTATAAATCAGTTCCAATGCATTCAGGTTCTGCATGCTAACAATATATTTTGTCAAACAAACTCAATCTGGCTTTGTTGTCCACACATGGTTTAGATGATGGTGATGACAGAAAAGTGAGAAGTGGAAAAAATGTGGGTTGATCGCAATTGATATTGTCATTGGAATATTAAACAATAACAAGCATACGTTTTCCTCATTTTGTGCAGTAATATCATGCATCACTAAACAGTAACTCCCTGCATTTTACCATGGCTTATAGGACATTTCAAGGTTCGTGTTCATACTGCAGAATCTCTTTCCCACAACTAATAAATCTGTTTCAACGTGGCATTGCTGATGATCACATCTACACCTGCTAGAGCAGAAGATGCATAAAAAGGCATCTGGTAACTTAATTTTCTTAAATCTATGCTGCTCAGTAAGTAGTAGGACCACAACACAAATGTGCAAAAGTAAGATTGGGTATTCAGTTCAGACTTCACAGCTTCTGATTAGTCTGTGTTTATGGGTCAGGGTTTTGTTGTTTTATACTGTTTTATGATACTTTCAGAATGGAGTACAGAAACCTCTTCATTCAAGCTTTCAGGTATGTTTCTGTTGCCTAAAAATGAATGAAAGGAAAATAATTAACCACAGCACCCGACTTAAATTACATGCATCTGTTTTTAGAGAAAATGAACACCAATTTTCTCTTATGCCTGATTTGTTTTTGTTTATCAGAATGGAGTTTCAGGGGACTCAACCAGATCCAATCCATTTTATTCATATTACTTGGTACGTGCACAGATTTCTGCTTTGTAATATGATTTGACTTGTTTTGATTAAGCATTTCCCCAATGATGTTGTGTTCTGGTACCAGGAGTCAACAAACAACCTTAACGTAATGGAGGATGATGGAAGGAGATCTTCAGGAGAAACAAATGGTGGTGACATCTTTCTTCCACCACCTGACTATGATGACGCTCCTTTGGATCTTGATTTTTACAGTAGGACTGTGGAAAATGGAAGCAAATTTTCTGAACCTTTTAACGTGTCTCAGACCAACAAACATAATGGAAACCTCTTCCAAGCAAATAATACGTACCAGAGAGCCACTGCTAATGATCTTTTACATGACATAACTCTAACGTCTCCAGAGACTATTAGCAGAAATACAGCTTCAACACAAAACTTGTCTAAACCCTGGCAGGGAAATGGCTTTAACACCCTAAAAGATGGCACTGGGGAATATTCCCATACAACAAAAAGAGAGAACACTGACGGTCCTGAGGAGGTTCAGTCTCTACAAACTGTAGCATCAAACCCATTTTACCACAAAAAAGCAGCAGAAGCAGATTTGTTTCAAGCTGGTTCAAGTAATCGTGATCAACCTTATGATACTGCAGCTAGAGAGAGAGATATTTTTGATGATCCTTTTAAGAAACGTTTGGACCCATTTTCATCTTCATCTGTAACTTCAGTTGATCCATTCCCAAGTCCACTTTCAAGGAATTTATTTAACACCTCCAGTTTGGATGATCCTTTTAGTCCCAGTCCTTCTAAGCAAACAGACCACTTCCAAGATGTTTCAAACGGCACATCAGACATCTTTCAACCACAATTCTTAGAGGCTAAAGAAACCTCCAAGTCCTTGTTTTCTACACCTTTAATTAACAGTCCTTTAGAAATGAAGTTCAGCACACCAGTGTCAACAGATCTCAAGAAACCACCAAAACCTCTTCCACCCTATCGGGCAAAACGATCTAATACACAAACAGAGCTGGTCTTGACGACTCCTCAGGGAAGTCAACAAAATCTTCTTCAGTCGACTCCCTTCAGTGAGTCCAACAGTCTGTCTGCATCGCCCAGCCTCTCTCCAATTGACATGCCCCAGGTACGTAACGGCTTGCATATAAGTGGCTAGACAAGTAAGCAAAATCTTCTATGCACCATGATGCAGCTTGTATACAAACTTCCATATAATCACTTGTCCAGGTGTCGACTTTTAAACGCCCACCAAAGCCACTTCCTCGAACTCGACGCCACAAGCCAGAGGTACCACAGAACCCAGAGAGGCCAGCACAGCTAGAAGTCTCCTTGAGTCCAATAACTCTGGTAATTACAACTTGAGTAACATTTTTAATTTCAGTAGTATTATGCATGTTTTCTCCTTTTGCCATTTACATTTTTATATCCTAATATTTTAGATTGAAAATGAACCTGATGAACTAAAGCCCCCTCCTAAATCACTCCTCAAACTACCACCAAAGCCACCCAAACCAGTTTTGCGCCTTAAACCAAAGACTCCAGTAAGTTGACTATTCTCAATAAATCAAAATGTTTGTCTGGATAGTCTGCACAGTTAGTACTATAACACAACACCCACTACTGCAAAAATATTACCATTTTTGCCATTGTTATCCATAATTATAAAATGCTCTTTAATTATTTTATTGTATGTTGATGACACTGATTTATTCAATTACATCCACACAAGTTATGGTTGGTTTGTAAGACTGTGAGGGAGTAACCACCTGCTGGTTTGATTCAAATCAGCTGTGTGTGTGTGTGTGGGTGTGTGTGGGGGGGGGGAGGAGGAAGGGAGGGAGGGATAAAACCTCTGCAATGTCGTTGATCACTAACAACTGCAGAAAGGAGACAAGGGGTGCCTGTCTGGCAGGCAGTTGTATCATAAGCATTCCTTTTCTTGGCAAAAAAATCTTTATATGTAGAAAGGAAAAAAAAAAAGAAAAAAAAAAAAAAGGGATTGTGGCAACAAATGTGACTATTGATTCAATGGCCATGACACTGATCCCAGCCTCATGGAAACCTACAATACAACCTCTATCAACACATATCTGCTGATGTATTTCCACTGTTTTGGCTCCAGTGACAGCTTGATAACACTAACTCCACTTTTGATGCCACTAATCCTTGGTTACCTTTCTAGACTTGCCAAATGTTTGCAAACTGAATCATTTATATACCCATGTGGACCAAGTACATCCAAATCAGATCATTCTGCCTTAGTACTAAACTTTTCTTTTTAGTGAGTGAAAAATTACTGACGTCATTCATGATACTATACTGTTTGTCAGATATTTCACACACAAAATGGTCAATTTTGCATTTTTTAATCCACCCTTTTCTCCCTCATACTTTTAACAGGAGTATAAACCAGTGGATCCTGAGAACTATGTTGTCTTAGAGGATGTTTTGCTTACTGGGCAGGTGAGTTTTACAAAAACTCTGTTAAACAAATTATGTAAGTGAAGTGTTGATGGTAAAAATAAAATTCTTTATTATTTATTACACTCGGTACAGTGAAGGAATAAAAGTTATGACTTTGTGAACATTAAGAATAAATTACCTGATTATTTTTGAGGTTTTTTATGAAGGTAAACTGTTTTTATTTAATTAAAATAATCAGGAACAGTGTGTTGAAGACTGGCCTGAGGACAGCCCTGAGCTCAATCCTGACTTTAAACCAGTAAGAAAACTGATATTTCTGAGAAAATCTTTAATTTTTAATTCTGTTGTGATTCTTTCATGCACATTGATTGCCTGACAATTTTTTCCCCCATTTTTTTTAGTCTGGAAAATTTAGACTACGAAGAGAGTCAATGAAGGTCAAAGATGGTTCAATTATTTATGGTGGCATTATTAACTGTTAATATAAGAAAGGTATCTAAAATTTATAATCATTTTTAGATAAAGCTTGAATCTGATGGAGCAAGCAGTGAGGATCTGAATGGCTCTGGAAGCCACTCAACGGTACTTTCTTAATTCCTTACTTTGCGTTGTCTTTTAGAAGCTGTAGCTTCACCTTGAATGTAAATGTCTTTCAGAAAAAAAACAGAAAGTTACGGAGGTCACTGCTCTCCATACGAAGACCAAAGGTACACCAAATCTAACAGAATCTCTTTGTGACCCTTTACTTTAACCCACATAGTTTGGATTATGTTTTGATTATAATTGTGAATATTTATTGTTTTAGGACCAGTTTCAGAATGATCCAATAGATGAGAGGAGCAGCTCTCTGCCCATCATGGAGAAATCAAAGGTAAAAGTCAGTTTTTCAAAAAGTAAAGAAGTGTTAGCCTCTTCTCATACTGGATGATGACCAGTGTAGAAACGATAAATAAAACTCATCTGAATATGGATGGTCTTTGCAGGTTTTGAGAGGTCTTCAGGGGAGATTAAGAGTTGAGAGGGTTCTCTTTTAAAAGCTTTATAGTAACCCTGGTCCTCGAGGACCACTATCCTGCATGTTTTAAATGTTTCTCTGCTTCAACACACCTGACTTAAATAAATAAATGATCGAGTGATCAATGAAACATGAAATGGTTACTTCTCATGTTACTCAAATGGAAATCAAGAGCTGGTGTTAAAGATGTAGATTTAGATTTTAAATAGCAGAAGGAAAGAGAATGGCTCTCATTGCTAAGAGGGAAAAAATGATCGTAGTGCCCTGAGATGATCGTAAGATTTTGCAGCTGAAGTACGCACAGGAGTCAAATTCAGATTCAGCCTTAAACTTTTAACTGTACAATATAAAGTCATGCACATCCTTCAGTTGGACAAAAAACAGCCCCCTATTGAATCACTGCTATATTTTGTTTCCAGTACCAAAAACTCAATTTTCTACATTTCCTTCCTGACTGAGCCCCTCCCTCTGGTGCAAACAACGTCACGTCTGATCAGGAGAGCCCTCCCCGTCTCTGGGCTCAGTCCTTGAACAGAAATCCTGCAATCTAATGAAAACTTTGTTTTCTAGAATAAGGTGTTTTTTAACTAAGCTCTCCCTCCATAAGTCCAGTTTGTTCTGAGATGACCCATGTCACAGGTCACTCACAACTGAGCATACACTACTACTTAATCACAGTACATGAAAAGATATAATTACACAACTCATTATCAAAAATAGACATTTCAATAAAACATTCACTGTATATGTGTAGTGCATCAAAACATTGTTACCCTTCAGCATAAAAAAATTCAGATTTAGAATTTATACACATCAAAATGACAAAACGTGAAATATGAACACGATGGATTTTATTTTGAAATATGTTGCCTTAACTTCGATTAGAACTAAAATGAACCAACTAATGTTTGTGATAATCTTCATAGCTGTGTGTCTTTTTTTCCAGAGACATTAATGGAAAGAAACTAACAAGTTATGTGAATTTGTCTGCTGTGTTTTTGTTGTTTCTGATTTAAGGATGCGAGTGCCTTTGCAGGAGAAAATGAAGATGACTATTACGGCAGCATTAGCTTTAAAGTAAGGTTTTGTTTTTAATTTTTCTGTGTGTTGCTTCTGCAGTCATGAGCTAAGTTTTTAGTAAAAATATTTTTTCTTTTTTTTGTCATCAGAAAAAGTCTCATACTAAATCCAAAGTCAATAGCTTGTTTCGAAGAGCGTCCACTGCTTCCTCTGGATTGGAGGAAAAACACATGAACGGACATTTAGTTCACAAATCAAAGGTGGGTTATAGAAAATAGGGATTTTGCATTATTTTTTTTTTTTTTGTCACAATGTTCCAATTAATGTAAGCTGATCTGAATGTGGGGAGAAAAAGAAAATCAGGTTTTCCTACATCACTGACGAGTTTTCTCCAACAGAACGGTGACGCGAACATAAACGGCAGCAAGAGAAGCATCATCGAACGCAGACACTCTGAGGTATCTTCATATCTGTCTTCAACATATGGATTTATGAATTCAGTACAAGATGATAAAAACATTTAGATTCTCCTGAAAGTGTCTCACACATACACTAAAATGGGGAAAAATAATACATTTGCATGTCATTTTTTCAGAGGATAAATCTAGACTACAGCTTCCCTGAAGAAGAGGAGGAAGAGGGAGGGGAGTTTAAACAGGTGAATAGATTATTTTCATATGATACAAACCAATATTTTTTAAAAGACATTTCTGAAAATACAATCACAGATTTGAGAATAACCTGCTGTTGAATTATTCTCTGCAGAAGAAAAAAGGCAAAGTCAAGTTTGTGCCACAAAGAGGATTTGCAATCATGAAGCAAAAAGTATTGCATCACAAACTGTTTAATAGTGATTCACAAGAAAAAATCCTCCGGTGTCTAATTTATTTCTTTTATTTTTTTCATAAACAGCCTGAGGACGAACCTAAAGGAGCTCATGGATACACACCTCGTAAAGGCTCCAAGGTAGAACCATAAACTGGTGAAAGGTGTTTGTGGAATGAGGATGTTCAAACGATGTCACATGTTGGGATTTTTACCGCCCCCTACAGGAAAAATCCCTTGAAGACCTCGGTGCTTACGGTTTTACGCCTCGTGACAAGTCCAAGGTGACGATCCGCTTCAGTTCACAAAATAATTCAATAAAAAAACTTTCTTTCTGCAGATGAGGGTAAATAAGTTGACTTAAGACGACTTAGTGTTATTTTAGAAGACAACAGGAGACTGATTAACCTGCAAATATGTCCTGAATGTGAGAAAGAGGGTGAAAGAGGGGCTTGTGGAGTTACAATAAGGAGGAATTCAGACCAAAGTGTTCCAGTTAAACTTTCAATAAATCTGAATGGTTTAAATGTGAAAAAATGATTTAAAAGCATTATTCAATTTTATTTTCCCATAAAGCTAAAAATGTTCTCTTTTTTTTTTTTTTTTTTTTTTTTTTTTTTAATTGAGGATTTTGAGGATGAAGACGAGATGGAAGGTCTGAATCTCAAGTTGGATTCAAAGGTAGAAGTTGTTTTAAACATAAAATCTCAGTTCATTAAATGTCTTACAGATGGAATAACGTTTTATTTTTGTTTTTTAATCTGTTGCTCAGGGAGCTTTAATGGACGATGAGCATCTACAGAAATCACGCAGTTACTCCCTGAGTCTGAATGAAGATGTTGATGGAATCCAAGACAAAAAACATGTAATTTTTCTTTTGATTTGTTGTTCATTTGTCATCAAATAGAAATAAATAAAGCTGAAACTATTTTCTTTTATAGCATAAAAAATCTAGGATCAAATTGCCTTCTGTTGGTCGTCGAAGCTCAAAGGTTTGCGTTCGTTTCTACAGTTTAAAGCCTGATGAGACAAATAGTTTCTGTTCTGAATCGATCCTAAATGTGTGTTTGTGTAGGAGAACATGCTGGATGACAGCAGCATGCAGAAAAAGAAGGGCAGCTTTTCAGCAGAAGAGCTGGACGATGAGGACTTCTATGGGATGGAGGAACTCAAACTGGTATTTTTTACTGGAAGGGATCATTTCTAACATGAACTCTTTATGAGCAGCAGTTTATTTGTAAAAACATCAGGAGACACTTGTGAAACACTTAACCCTTCTGGTTAGTTTGATTCCTTAAGACAAGCAAGTGGAGTTCTGTGGAAAGATTATGAACAAATAATATCTTACCTGCTGTAGATGCTCTTTGAATTAACTCAGTGAAAGATTTTAGGTGTAGTTAGACTGATGAGCTAACGGCTAGTCTGAGCGGGACTAAGACCAAAGTGACTTTTGCAAGTGGAAATACCGGCAGCAGCAGCTAACTGTAGCAGCCTGAAGCACTTCTAGAAGTAATACTTAATTTGATGTTGGTAGAGCTGTCGCCTCTGCGATAAGGTTGTCGAATCAAATCCCAGCAGGGGACATCCTGAGTGGAGTTTGCATATGTTCTGGCATGTAATTCTAATGGACCGTTTAGAAGTAAAAATTGGTTACAAATGTTTTTTTGTTTTTTGTAAATAGAAAAATTCCAAACAAAAAGCTCCTGCACCGCGGAAACCCAGGTCTGCTAACAAGCTGAGAGAGGTGAGTGAATTCAGCTATCAGACCTCATCACACATCCAGGTTTCAGTTCACAAACATCTGTTTTTTTTTTTTTCCCCCAGAGAGGGTTTACCGAGGACATGAAAGACCCTAAACATCTTGAAGAAGAGTACGATGAAGATGAGCTGGACATCTACAAATCGGTACTCCTCTCGTTCTATCAGTCAAGTTTATTCTGAACTTACCGAAAAAGTAACTGAGAACTATTCTTTTCAACAGAAAAAGCAGTTTAAATTAAATAAATCCAAAAAATCCAAGCACAAGGTGAGTCTGGAAAACATTTATTTTTTTTTTAACCGTTTTTGTTTTTATTGCTGACAGACGTTCAGATGTAAGATGCTCAGGTTTGTCTGTCTCATCAGAGTAAAGCCATGCATCCAGACGGGGAGGGTCCAGCTGGTCATCTGTCAGAGGCTGCAAAGGTCAGTTTCAAACTTTTACAGACAAACTTGTTGAAGCCATTTAAATAATGGAACCTTCACACTGATACGGTGGCTCAGAGTGATTAAATCCTCCTCTGGTCACTGCTGGGCAGACAGTGAAACAGGTGTGGTGTCTCCACACTTAATTATGTACTTTTTGATGCATCCCACCTTTATCTCCACCAGTATCACTATCAGTTTGTTAGCAACTGATCCAGTTCACCTCAGATAAACTTCCCACAGTGCATGTAAATCACTTCAACCTCACTCATAACCTATTTCCTGTTGTAAATGTTTCCACTCCTAATTTATCTTAGTTTTGTTCAAGGGCCACCACAACTGAAAAGTGTACAACCACAATTAAAGTGTAACTCTGACACCTGAGAGGCAGAGTTAGTTTATGCTTCATCTACATAAAGACTCCGACATGATGGATCCAGGGTGTGTAGTTCCTTGGTGTAAGCTAATGAATAAAACAATAACGAGATGTTCGGTCTGTTGGCGTAATATTCTGTTTCCGTTTAGAGCTGAGGTCTGACATGTGACCAGACTGGTTTAGCTTCATTCTGTCGCTGCTGACGCACAAACTGTATTCATGTAAGGCTCTGTGTGGACAGAGGCTTTAACGCTGCTGACTTTTCATGACGAAGCTGTAGAAACAAGCATGTCACATGTTGTCACCCTCCTCCCTCCCTCCATCAGGCCGAGTGGATGGCTGCTCAGAAGGATGGGGGCGGATTGGACGGGCTGGAGGAAGAGGATGAGGAAGATGGGGTCAGTTCCTTTCTCTTTTTGTTTTACATAAAAAAAGACAATGTGTCTCTTTAGTGCCCTGCGGTGTGAGCCTTGTTGTTTTTCTTCACAGGACACCGACAGTTTGATGGAGTGGTGGTACACAGTGGAACGTGAGTCACAAACTCAGCCCCAAATAAAGAAAATAAATATTTTTCTGACTTTCTGTCAACCTGCTGCTGTTTGCTGTTTCAGAATGGGATGAGCTGCCATCAGACGAAGAAGATGTAGCCGTCAAAGAGGACGAGTCGAAGTGAGTTTCTTTATCTAAACCAGCCGTTACTGTTGCCTCCCCTTTTTTTTTTTTTTTATTAAGCTTTATATCATGTTTTAAAATCATTTTCTCATCATAAACATACCCAGAGTGTTGCTTTGACTCATTCATGCATGTTAGAGAAATCCTTGAATCTCCTGTGGCCATGTGGAGCTGCCTATTTTATTTATTTATTTACCGTTATTTAACCAGGCAAGTCCCATTGAGATCTCAGATCTCTTTTTCAAGGGAGGCC
>JARVJO010000001.1:4475834-4493317 GCA_031762555.1 Cynodonichthys magdalenae
TCGGCTCAGGGTGGACTGGACCGGCACAGTCCCGATCGGTCTGTCAGCTCCCTCTGGAAAGCCCCTGTGGAACCAGTAAGTGCGGCGCAGCGCACGGCTCCTCGCTGCGCTCCCAGAGCGCCGCAGTGCCAAGCTGCAAACGGCTGATGCAGTCGTCATCATGGATCATAAAATCCCCTCTGTGTATAAATACACTATTTATTATATCCTCCAGTAAGGCTGAATCTGTTCCTGTTAAAGTTTATTTTTGGCACAACTTTGCGCGTCCTTTATCTATTTGCGTAAATGTAGATGTAATCATCGTTAATCATGTGTGTCTGGTGTGAACAAAAATCATTTTCACATTATCAGTTTCCCAGAATCACCTCTAAGTGTCTCCAATGGAGCCAAAACCACAGAAACGTGCGTACGCCAGCCTTGGAGTTGGCGTGGGGCTGCGCACATTTCCACGTTCATTTCAGTTTTGATACATCCGGAGTTTTGCGTGGAAAATGACGTACGCAAGCTTTTTGTGCGTACGCAGTGTTGATACCTGAGGCCCCAGGTGTTTCTTTTCATTGATGAGTTTTACATCTTATGAGCTCATAAATCATTTAAAATACAACCCTTTCAAATTTTGTATTTCCTGTCTGTCAGAAAACTGGTCACAAATCTAAAATTATCTGTGCTGCAGTGATGTTACCCACTTTTATTATGCTTTAGTAAAATTATACTTTCCAGCAACACAAGTCTTTATATAAAGTATCAGTTTACTTAGTTTCTTCACTTTATTTTAGTCCATAATCAAGTGAGACAAACATGTAGTGTGCAGACTAGAAGACAGATAATACAGAGGATCGAAAAACTGTAGTCAATGATCAAAAACAGTTTTAATATATATTAAATTGTTTATACTAATATAACAATCTTTTTTTCCTTTAATCCTCTTAGAACAAGCAGATTTAAAGTGCAGTTCTCTTCTGGTTAGAATGATTCACCGCTAAGTTTGTCAGTAGTGGTGGCCTGATTGGTCAGTATTTTGTCTTTTTTTTTTTATTTAGGTAAAATAAATTCATTTCAGATTTGTTGGACTGATGACTCGGCGTGCAGCTCTGTTTTCATCCGGCTTCAGTGTGTAAAGAGAACAAAGTGATGAATGTAGCACCTAGCAAAATGGCAGCCAAAAACTTAACCTTACACCACCAGTGGCCATTCCAGTGTTTCTCTATTTTTCACTGGTTTTATCATGAATCTTGAGTGTGTTTGATGCTTCATGGTTTAGAATCCAGGGATGATGAGAGGCGTGATTCAGAAAGTCAACCCCTGCAAATCCTCCCAGCCAAAGGTGACGTTTGTTCTCATGAACAGTTTTTATTTGAACTATAAAATAAAAGCATGCCTTGTTAGGCTCAGTCTGGCTGTTCTCAATCAGCAGACTGAACCTCGACACACTGACCTCTCCTCCAGCAGTGGAAGCTTAGCGGACAGCAACGTCCCAGAGAAGCAGGTAAACTCTGTTTAAATATTCATTTAAACCAGTAAATACTGCCTCATGAGAAACGGGAGAATTTTTCTTACGATCATTAGATTTTATTTTTTTTTATCAATTTAATGATTTAATCTTTAATGAAGCACAAGTTTAACAACTTTATAAACGAATATGTTCAAATCTCTTGGTGTCATATTTTGTTTTGACCACTAGATGGAGCCAAAACAGCTTATTGAACAAAAAACATTTTGTGTTTTATTGCAGAACCCTGGGATGTTCAAAGAAATGATGCAGAAAGTTAACCCCTTCAGGTCAAACACGCGGGTATTAAAGCTTTCTGATTGCATTTTATAAAAAAGTAAATAAAAGCTTGATTTAGGATGCTGTTTAGGATTTCTGAATGAAGGATAATCATTGTTAAAAGATGATTACCTGTGGGCTGCTGGGTAATCAGATGATTTAATTTGATGCAGGTGGCAGACGGTGTTTGTGAGACGGACTCTGCGCATCCTCCTCTCAGCATCCAGGTAAAAACATGTTTCACTTCAAGGTTTCCAACTTGTTGAGGTTTGGTTCCAGTTTTCTTTACATCATACTGGCGAAATCTTGCAGTTCCTCTAACTCAACACTGTTCAGATCTGCTGAAGTGGGGTTTTGTAGAAATGTTTTAAACAAATAATATCTTACCTGTTGTAGATGAGCTCTTGAAAAAGCTTTATTTAGTTTTTTTGAGAAATAAACACATCTAAGATCAAACGAGGTCCCAGCAGTTTATATAAACACTTTGGCACTTTTCAGAATTTTTTTCTGTAAAGTATTAAAACTAAAAAGAGACAAAGTTTGAATAAAAACATGATATTGTTAGTTTTCCCTGGAGAGGGAGCTCTTAATACGGTTAGGAGACATTACATACATTCAGATAAATCTTGTTTGGAGTCAGAATGTCTGCTAGCATCAGGAAATATTTGTCTGTGAAGACGGAGTGATCATATGAAGTGAACAATGTTGTGACACCAGATGAAGCTAGTACTTCAGAAAGTGGAAATGCTTATTGTGAGTCTGAATATTTGACATAGTTGAGCAAACAGTTGTCTGTTTAACAAATCTCCCTACAAATATAATTTGGTGTGGTAGTACTCAAAGAACACAAGACCTGGGCTGAACTGTTTCTCCCCGGAGTCTGCAGAGAGTTTTGTGCGATTGATCAGAAGTTGGTAGGCGTGTTTGTTCATGTGTTCATGAAAAGCGCTCGGGCAGCAGTGGTGGCGTTTTGTTTCAGCCACCCTTCCAGCTGGAAGAAACCCGTGCTGTGACGTGTTCAGCAGGGGGAGGGGTTTTCCAGGAGCTCTTCGCCGTGCGTCTCGTGAACTAATAAGGGTGTTAGAAAACAAACATCTCACAACCGCGTGACTGAAAGGTTGGTCTGATGAAGAACAGAGAGCCCATCCCCAAGCACTTAATACTGATATCAGTACAATAAAAAAAAGTATATCTTGTATGCATTTATTTATACCCAAGCAGAAGGTTTTTGTTTTTAAATGGGAACGAATAAAAGCTCCTTAACACAGTCCTAATGTCTGTGTTGGTTGGTGTCACTCCAGCGCAGCCTAACCATCCAAATGTCTCACTTTAATGTGGCTACTGTATTTATACATGTAAAATGTGACTCTCTATCAGTTTTTTAGCTTAAAAAGCAAAAAACATACAGAAGCCAGTTGTTAAATAAGCAATATAAATAGCTTTGAGACGCAGTTCGTTTGAGCTTTTTTAAGGTGTCAAGTAATGAAGTACAAATACTTTGCTAGACTTGAGTAGGGATGTTGATTATCTATATTCAACTTGAGTCTATATTTTTAAGCAGACTTTTTATTATAATTCCATACATTTTAAAAATGCATTATGACCGTTAAAATAATGTTGTGCATCTTAGGCCCCTATGACACAGCCCCCCCGCCCCATTACTTTTACTTTTATACTTTACGTAGTTTTAAAACCAATCAAATTGTATTTATATAGCACTTTACAACACTGACTACTGAACCAAAGTTCTTTCCATTGATTCAGTAATAAAAAATGAAGAATAAAAACAAACAACTTTGATCCAAAAATAACAACATTGTACAAAAAGCAGTTCTAAAACAACGTTTCTTCAGCTTGGACCAAATCTAAATCTATAACATTCATGGGACGGCTGTGGTGGATCAGTTAAGGGAGTCGTCCTGGAACCGGAAGGTCACCGGTTCAATCCCCAGTTCCAGCCGTCTCAGTCATCGTGTCCTTGGGCAAGACACTTCACCACTATTGATGATCCAGTGGCGCCATTGTGTGGCAGCCCCACCTGTCAGTGCGCCCCAGGGCAGCTGTGGCTACAGTGTAGTTTGCCATCATCAGTGTGTGAATGGATGAGTGACTGTAAGTGGTCCGCAGTGGTCTGCACAGAGTATGTATAACTAAAATAAGTTATTAATCGCGCACAACTCAAGTGGTAATGAATTGCAACATTTTGGACCAGCTACAACAAACGAAAGGTCGCTCCACTGTTGGGACTTTGATTTGTGGACTTCCAAAAGATGTTGGTCAGCAGACCGAAGAGCTCTAACTGGACGATGTGCTTGTAAAAAATCACACGAATAAGAAGGTGCGATACCATGAACAGCTTTAAAAACAAAGTTTAAAATCAATCCTAAAATGAACTGGAAGCCAATGAAGGGAGTAAAGTACAGGCGTGATGCGATTGTGCCTCCTAATGTTGGTCTACAAGTCGAGCAGCAGCATTCTGGACCAAGAGAGAACCTTGGTTTATCCCAACGTAAAGAGCAGTGCTTTTACACTTGAGTAAAAAACTCAACCACTACAGAAGTCTTTTAAATCTCTAGTATCTATATAATAAATGAGAATACTTCTCATACCTCTGGATCATATTGAGAATGCAAACCTGTAACTGACGTCTGCATCTTTTGTCTTCGCGCTGTGGTTAACAAAGAAAAGAAATATTTTCCCTCTCAAACGATGGTGTGATAAAACCTGCTGTTGTTTAAATGCTCAACAATGCAAGACTTATTGTACAGCGGGGCTGAGGGAGAAATGAAAACATGTGACACCAACTCGTGACACTATTTCAGTAATTTCACTATTTTCAGTAATGAGAAAATATTAACATTTATTTGGGGTAGCACATTAGCAAAACATCAAATGTTACTCGTCGGTGTGTGTGTAATACGACTCCCCAACTCTATAGATGACTTTTTGGGTTAAATTTATAAATAATAAAATAATAAAATAAATGCAGTAGTTGTCCTGGTGTAGTTTGAAGTCAAAATATGCAAATGTTATACAGTTAAAAAAAATCACTTTCAAGTACTTTAATGAAACAGTCTTTCCACAGAACCAAACTTCAAAGGATCTTTATTATCATCTGAGATGGTAAAATGTAAATTGTTAGTCAGTTAAAGAGAAGTTGTCGTGTCTTTTTGGATGATTTGACCGTCTTCCTTCTTTCTGACCCTTCATTAGGACAGATCTGTTCACAGGGAACACTCCAGCAGCTCTGAAAGTCTGGACGACACCGAGATAGAGAGACATGTAAGACCTCAACTACTGAATATTTTATACACTTAGGATTTAAAAAAAAAAAAAAAGGTAATTTCACTTGGTTTCAAATGAAGCTTTATTTTAAATCTGTTGAAGGGACTTTGAGAGGCAGAAACTAAAAAGGCAAAATTACAGAAAACATTTTAAAATAGAATATCTACTAAATCAGCAGGGATCTAAACACATTTCTCACTAATTGATTTTATTTTAGCATAAATGTAATATGTAACATGCATAAATGGATAAAAAAAAATACAATAAAGTATGATGTTGATTCAGAGCCAGAGGAATGATCCAAATGTAACCCTCAGAAAATCACATGATGCTGACTTCCTGGATCATTTCTTGTAAAAGAAAAAAAAAACATTGATTTAATTTTAGTCTGGAAGCAGGAAGTTTGACCAAATATTCAAGGAATGTTTTATTTTATGACGTTATCGCATTTAGGAGAAGTACTCACCCTCTTATAGATGTTAACTGTTTGTGTATTTTTGTCACACTTGAGATTATCTAACAAATAATGAGACAGAAGGAGAGAGCTGCCTAAACCAAGCTGATCCTGTGTGGGAGAAATAAATCTATAAACCTAAAAAAGATTTGGGTTAGTGTTCTCAGCAACATCATGATCATCAAATGTTTGTGATAACTTTTTATAAGTCTCGGCCCTGCAGGAATGTTGCTGCTGTCCTGCAGAACCAGTCGTCTTCAGCTTAAAACAAACTGATGGATGAACTTTGTCCTTCAGGGTTCTGTGGCAAAGAGACAAACTCACAGTTTAAATCAATAAAAGCAAATCGGCCAGACCATCACACTACCACCTCCGTGTCTGACTGTCAGTATGATGTTTTTTTTAATATATACAGGGTTCTTATAGTTTAAGGCAAGTTAAATTTAAGACTTTTTAATGCCAAGTGAAATTAATTTAAGACCAATTTCAAAATGAACAGAAATGACAAAAAAATAAATAAAAACTGTGGCAGAAACTCATGAATCAAAGTATTTTTGGTTGAAGTATTCAAATATTGCTAATAGACCAATTATTTTTATTCATATCTAACTGCTTTTTCGTCAAACATGGCAAAAATATTCTTAGCAGTCAGTTTTAAACTTAATTTAATTCCTAACAATCCAAAATTTGGAGTTTTAGGACCCACAGTGGGGTCTTAACCCCAATTCGCTGTAGATGAAACCTTAAAGTGCCTGTGACATCCAATTTTTTGTAAGAGATGTGAAAGTTTATTTTTTTAAAAAGACATTAATGTATTACAAAATGAATTTCCTGTTGCTCAGACATAAAGATGTTGAGATATTTGCATGTGAAGTAACAGGAAGTGATGCCAAACGGGAATGTCTGCCTGTGAATATTTAAAAAAAATGAATGTTACCAATTATTTTAATATTTGAGATGAATTACAGTCATCCTATTTACAATGTTTTAACATTTTTAAGACATTTTAAGGCTAATTAAGACCTTATGTTTGGATTGATGAATTCAATGCCTTTTAAGACTTTTTAAGGATCTGCAAGAACCCTGTATATAAATGTAGTGTTAGTTTTTTGGGACACACACTTTCCACTTGTTTGTCTTGGGTATTGAGATGTTTTTGACTCATGAAGTCTGAATTTAACTAAGGCAGGTGAGGCCTGCAGGGCTTTAATGTTCTGGATGAGTCCTCAATGGGCTCTAGTAGTAAATTTAATTGGTCAACCACTACTGGGGAAGTTTTTTTATTTCACTTTTTATTTACCGTTATTTAACCAGGCACCTCCCATTGAGATCACAGATGTCTTTTGCAAGGATGGCCTGAAGGCAACCTAGTGTACATGTTTTTGGTTTTGGCCCAAAGTTCACCATCATTCCATGGTTTCTCCATGATTTCTTGATTCTATAGGTTTGGCAGTAATCAGGTCACCATGTAACTAATAAATCTAAATTCAGTTTTCCATAAATAAAATTAATTAATTAATTTAATTTCATGTAATCTATTATTCCCAATGGGGGAAATTGTTCTCTGCATTGCTTGCTCAAGAACTTGGAGTAAGTAAAATGAGAGAAACATTTTTGTTGTTGGTCTGTGGGAGTTGAACCAGCAACCTTCCAATCGTAGTCTCACCTTCTCTAACCTCTGTTCCATCTTTCCCCTATCAGTCAGTAAACTCATGATGTTCACATAGAGCCAGGATGGTTTGAATACCACCCCCTTCACACAAACACTTTTTAATAAAATAAATTATTTAAAAACTGCACTTTGTATTTACTCAGGTTATTTTTGATGCCGAAAATCGTGTGCTGACCTGAAATATTGGTGACGACAAAAAAACTAATCTGTAAAGGGTGAAATCTTTCTCACAGCACTAGATCTTTATATGTAAAGAATTATCAGGGTGTTTCCAACACATAGTTTTGTCTGCCTTACATTTGAAAGCATTTAACTTTCTTTCCAGACCATTTGGTACGCTGATGCTGCCTCCAGCTTGGAGGTGAAAAATCAGCCGCCCGAGGCTTCGAGGAATAGAGAAAAGGTTTGTTCTAGTTTGTTTCTGCCTCAGTTCAAGTTAAACTTTCACTGCTGTTCCTACACACATCAGTAAATCATTGTGTCACAGGACAAGTTCAAAGCTTAAAGAGTCACATTTGAATACAATTTTCTCTTTCAGACTTTTGTTTTAAAGAAAATTATTCCTGTAGGTTTTTTCGGGTCAGGATCAAAGGTAACGCTTCTGCTGGCTGAAGGTTTCTACTCCATGTCTAGCCTTTTTTTTTATTTTATTTTTTTTAAATATATACTGTAGTTTGCAAAATAAGCTCAATGTATGCTTTTTTTATTTTGTACTGCAGGGTGCAGATGCAACCCCTGGAGCTCAGCCTCAGGTTGGTCGTCCAGACTGTTTACAGTACTAATCTACATTATACGTATAAATGCTTTGCCTTTAGGCTCTGGAAACTGTTTGTTTGAATCAAACAAGTGGGAAAATAGGGCGTGGGATAATTAACTGTGAAGGTTAAAGTGATGTGAGAGCTGGATTTATTCTGTAGGGATATGTGAAACTGCTCTGTTTGTGCTGTTGTGGCAGAATTAAGAGTTTACAATGAATTTTTAAAAAAAGACTTAAACGACACAATTTGTGTGAAACATTTAATCAACAGCAAAGTTTGACGAGATATTCTTTTTTTTCCTGCTCATACTTGATGCAGTTTTCTGGTTTGGTTGAGTGATTTTCTTTGTTTGCTGTAAGTTAATCCACTCGTCATAAAGATAAACATGTAGTTTATCACATTGAGTTCACCTCATGCATGATTAGACCTTTCTATTTGTTTTCTCACGCAGTCTGCAGACACTTATTTAAAGACAAGATGTTCCGCTAACATTGTCAAACCTCCTGCTCGAAATCCAAAACGAAAAAAAAGATGCATAAAAATATTTACTTTGTTCTTTAATAACCCCACTTTTACATGACTGCTGGTCATGTTCCGTCATTTTTCCTGGTGGCCACACAAAGCTTGAGTTGAGTTTAAGGCTGTAATTTTGTTTGCAACTAAAACCGGTAATATCAGTGGTGATGATTATGAGAAAGAAAAGACAAACCTCATTGAATTTTGTTAATGTTTTGTTCCTTTCAAGGGTTTGTTGCAAAGGTTACTTAATGACAGTTTTAGTTTTGGTTTTAGATGCAGATACAGTTTTGTAAGTTCCATGAAACAAGTCCATTATTAGAGAAACCCTGTTCTTATTGTGTAACAGAGCGATGATGATAAATGTTGGAATGCTTCAGACCAGTAAATATGATAGGTTTGTTAAGCTTTACAGGTAAAGATTTTTAAATGAGTACAGATTTTAATATGATAAACTAAGCTTTAGGGAGACTTGGCCTCGCTTTGTGAACCAACCAGGAAGCAAAGCTCTGATGGAAACATGATCAAGTCAGGAGTTGACTAAAGAACGATAAATTGATAATGGAAGACAGGAAAAATGTTTTGCTTCCCCTTCAAATGTCTATTAATACTAATTAAAAAAACAACACAATTACAGTTCAGGCATTGTGCCTGGGACATCTGGATGACCCTTGGTTTTGAAATGTTATATTTTCCCACATTTCATTTTAAGACTTTTTAGACAATTTTGGGGAAATGGTTTGTCCTAATCAAATATTTTCTGTAGATAGTGTTTCAACAGTGGTCCGGTTTTAATTTTTTTTTCTGCTTGATTTAAATCCAATTAAGGCTCTGTCCTGCCATAACAACTTGTAAAAAAATTATTATGGATATTTTACCTATACCGGCTATATATTCAAACTTATTGTTAGAATAGGTACAAAAACTCGATCTGCCCTTTGATAACCCCATGTTCACATAACCGGTAGTTTCTCAGGTGGACATTTTTCAGTCATGTGGCTTTAGTTCCTGTTTGCTATTTAAAGCTTCAGCCAAATATAACTTAGGCTGTAATTTTGGTTACAACTAGAACTGGTAATATTGGTGATGATTACAAGGAAAAAAATAAGGCAAACCTCAATCAGGTTTGTTCAATGCAACGAATGTATGAAGGGCAAAAAAAAAAAAAACATGATCCAAGGTTACTTAATGACATAAAGTTTGGTTTTTAATGTAAATAACTTCTGTAAGTTCTATGAAATAGGTCCATTGGAGAAAACCCAGTCTCCATAACGCGGATCATGTTTTGCAGTTAGCAGAGCGATGATGATAAATGTTGGAATGCTTCCGACCAGTAAAAAAAGCTTGCAAAGTTTTAGAGGTAAGGGTTTTTAAATAAGGTCAGCACTGGATAGACTTTATATATTTTGTCACAGGTAATGAACCTCACTAACATTTTGAACCAACATGTAAATATTTTGTTTCGTCCCGATGATTGACAGGCTGCAGCCCAAATTTCTTGTTTTTCAAACCCTTGATCTAGAATTTGCATTTACCCATTTTGCCTCTGCTCCGGATGTTTTTGTGATTTTTCTGATAATTGTGCACCAATTAGTCAGAAAAAGCCCAGTCACACTATAACATTTGAACGAACTTATAGGCCCTGTTGAGGGATTTTGATGACTTCATGCTTTTTATATTAAACTAAGCACAAAAAGTAAGTAATTAGTGTTTGGTTGATTATTTATTGTAACAATGCTTCTTGGCAATAAATGTTATACCAGGCACCTGGGGGTACCAGAAACTCCAAACAAGAGTTGATGGCAACAGCAAAATGAGCTGTTTGGTTATTAAAGGATCACGCCACTCTGTGTCAACATTACAAATAAATCACGTGTGTACAAAGCTGCCTCTGATCCCGCCCTGGATTACAAAGCAGGATGTAAAAATAATGCAAATATAATTTTTAATGTTCTTTTTGTTGTTCCACTGACATTGTTGTGCTAAAATAAATCCCTGCGGTCCCAACCCCAGACAAAAGATGAAGCTTGTGATTGTGCTGTCAGCTGCTCAGATCAAACTGGGGAGCCTGTTCAGTTAAAAGCCAGAAGTACTAAATTATTCCGTCATTCAGACACAGGCTAATTTCTCATTCAAGTCATTTGATGGACATTTTTTTTTTCAGCTCTTTTTGTGCTTTGTACGCTGAATACTGATGTGTAGCACTTCTCTGACCAGGTGACTGTTCAAGTTCAGACACTCCAATTAGCTGAAGTACCGGTACCTGGTGACGAGACATCACTGCAGCCTCTGGATGTATGTTTGTTTCTTTATTAATGTTTTTCTGTAATTAAATGACTCTCATCCAAAAACGCTTGAGGAAAAAAAAAAATTATTTTTTCCAGGATGACGAGGGCCTTTTGGTGTGGTGGAAAACCGTTAAAGGTTTGTCCGATTTCCCAGTAATCCTCTTTATTGCTTTACTTAAACTTTATTTAACAAACATTGTCTGTGTTTTAGGATGGGATGAGTGGAATGAGGCGAAAAAAGAAGAAGAAGCTGAAGAGTATGTAAACTAAAAAGTGTTTTTAAGCTTTATAAAATGGTTCCTAATATCCGAATACTTCATTATTTACATGCCGTTTTAGATTATTTAAATTGTTTTTACAGAACATATTTTTGATGTCTACACACTCTCGGGTGTTTGTGGTTGACATGATTTGCCTTTTTTGTTTTCCGTCAGAGTGGTTGAAGAAGCTGCCGACAGAGTCTTCATGGCAGCGCGTCTTTTCGTCCGCCTTTTCAACCAGCGCGGCGCTTCACTCCAGCAGCGCATCCTGGAGCTCCTCGCCTTGGCCGACTCAGCCGACAACTTCCACAGGAAAACGGTCACGGCCAGCATGGGTGGCGGGGTGGCGAGCGTCGCGGGGTCCGTCACCACCATCACCGGCCTCATTCTGGCCCCCTTCACAGCGGGGACGTCGCTCATCGTCACAGCGGTGGGCATCGGCATCGCTACGGCCGGTGGCGTGACGTCCGCGTCGGCTAATATCACTGACACGGTCCACTCAAAGACGGACCGCATGAAGGTAGAGAAGATGATCCACGATTATCAGGAAGAGATCAAGGATATCAGAGAGTGCTTGGAGTTCTTACAGGTGGGGACATGACCAGGTCTTCAATTTTAGTGTGTCATATTTATGCGAGTGTAATGCAAAAAATCTAACCCCAAACATCAACCATATAGTTGAGGGATCATTGGAGTAAATTTTGACTGATATACTGTATGTAAGGTAAAGTAAAATTTTTTTATATAGCACTTTTCAGCAGCAAGGTGATACAAAGTGCTTTACATGATTAAATAAATTATATTATATATATTATTATATTTAGTATAAATCTAAATAGGTGAAAAGGCAGAATCTAAAACATAACATATTAGGTAGTCCGTGTAATTTAAGACAGTCAGTATAAGCTAACACATAACACAGTAGGTAAATAGTGTAATTCTAGACATCATAGGCAGTATAACATACTTTCTGTTTATTAACCTCTGGGTTTAATTTGTAAGTACTAATCGTTTGATGACTGTCTAACTGGTTTAAGTGAAACTAAGTAATCTGCAAAATATAAGTAATAAGATAAACTGCATAAAAGTAATGGCTGTGTAATATACTAACATTTGCTTTATAGGTCCCAGAAGGCAATCACATTTTGGAACTATTTAAGTTGCAACAAACAAACATACAAGCATACAGAGAGGAAGACCTGTGCAATAGAAAGGGGGACACACAAAAACACATTTGTAGTGCAGGGGATATGTGGTATTTGTGAAGTGTCTGTGTGTACATCAATGTAATGTAAGGCTGTGCACCATGGTCTAGGTAACATTCTGCCATTGTCCTAATAGATCAGGGGTGTCAAACTCCAGTCCTTGAGGGCCACGAAACCTGCTTGTTTTAGAGGTTTTCCTGCTCCAACACACCTGATTTCAATGGATAGGTGATTAACAGGCTTCAGCACAATTTCAAGAGTTAATTCAATCACTGAATCAGGTGTGATGCAGCAGGAAAATCTCTAAAACAAGCAGGTTTCGTGGCCCTCAAGGACTGGAGTTTGACGCCCCTGTAATAGATGGAATAAAGTTTATCAGTCAGCATTAGTTTAAGTCGAAGCTCCAGGTGTAGACAGGGGTTTTGGATGAGGAGCGTCTTGTTTACATACCATCAGGGAGAATTTGACATGGTCAGCACGCCAAGGCTTAATCGTGGAGCCAAATGCAGATAGCAAGAAAATGTTTTCGGTCAGACAGGCAATAATAATTTTTCTTCTGCCTTAATGTCCGCTAGTACATCCCAAGGTGGCGTTATACTAGTCTGGTAAAAAACAGCCCCCTGTTCTACTTTGATTTGAAAAGAGGTCGCCTTTCCCAGTCAGTGGCTACTTTCTACCCACTCCTCACTCCATTTGCGCATGCCCGCGGAGGGTTGGTCATATTAAGTCCCATTTGAAACAATTACGTACGAGTGCGAGTGGCTTATTAGAGCCTCCACAGCAAGTGAGGACCTTTTGCTCACTCGTACAGCACCACATTGTGGTCGGCATGGAGGACAGGATGTCAGTTCTGCAAATGCATAAGTAAACACCTCACCTTTACCTGTTGATGCAGCAGTATTAACGCACACGAGGTGCGTGTTAACCATTTGCGTCGTCTAGACTATCTTAAGCCGTCGTTCTCCAGCAGCCAACATATCATGACAACAGTCGCTGCCAGAGCTTGGATTGTTCCGGTAGTGTGAGGAGAGGCCGTCTCAAAAGCAGAGGGTGTATTTATACCTTACAACACCGTTAAGGGGACTCAGTTCAGCTGTGAGGGTGCATCACAGTGAGTGTTTAGTGTAGTGAGTAGGGCGAGGGAGTAGCCACTGATTGGGAAAGGCCGCTATTGAGAAACAATTGTTTGTTGGAGATGTGGACTTTGGGTAAAATTAGATCCACTTGGTAAAAACTTCAACAATCATATACATAAATATGGTAAACATCATCAGGAAACATTTGTGTCCAGGTCACATTAACAAAAAGACAAATTACCCTCCTTATTTTCAACAAGCTTCTTTATACATTAATCTGGATTATCCAAAATTTTTATAAAAACATTAAGAGACATAACGTTTACAATTGTCAACCAGCTAAATAAGAAAATCTTTAAAATAACCACATCTACGTTACTCCAGATCTTTGTTTTGAATTGAGCTTTTAGGCGGAGTTAACATCTCCTATCCCTACTTTAGTTATTTTATTTTTATTGTGGATGTTTTTGCCACCAAGTGGCAAGGCAAAAGTAGTTTAACATTTTTGTTAAAACTCAACAAACTAAGAAGAAACTATCTGCTCAAATAATATCCAGAGTATTGCAAACACAGCTCAGGGAGTGAAGAACGTGTTTTTATGATCTGCTTTTTTCCCCTGTACTCGTATCTAACTTAAAGGAAGGAATGGAGACACTTGAGGACTGGAACTTCGAGAAGTACGTCGAAAGCATCTCAAAAAAGCACCTCAACCAAAACGTCAAACATGTGATGAAGGAGGGTGGGCGAGCAGGCAAGGCTTTAGTGATCAACACGGAGACTTTGATTAACACCGTCCAGGTCCTCGGCGTCGCCGGCGGTGCTGCTAAAGCCGCGCAGGTGATGAGCGTCACCACTGGAGTGATGTCGGGCCTCTTCCTGGCTCTGGATGTGTTCTTCCTGGCGAAGGATTCTATGGAGCTGAAGAAGGGAGCCAAGACGGAGTTTGCGGCTAAGATCCGTGAAGTTTGTAAGGACCTGCAGGACGGACTGCTGGAGCTGAACAGAATCAAGGAAGAGCTGCAGAAAACGATGGACGGGATAGAAGTGGAGGTTGAGGAGGAGGAGGAGCTGTTGAAGGCCGATTTGAAGACAGTTGCTGAGCTTGAGTGAAAAATGGTCAAATTACTGAATCAAACACTGTGATATTAAAACTGTAGTTTTAATATTTTTAAAGTGCCTTAGAAGTGATTCATACACAAAAAGAAAAGGAAAATAAACATCTAAATATTAAAGGGGCGATATCATGTAAAATCAACATTTTTGAGTTTTATATCATGTTCTAATGTTATCCTCTCATCAAAAACATGTCCAGTTTTGCTTTGACTCATGTGATGACGCTGAAGTGGGCGGGACAGAAGCAGAAGGAGGTTCTTAAAGAGACCGAGACCAATTTCAAGATGTTTAGAAATGGATATGATAAAGTCAAGTTTATTTTCTATATCAACAGCATTTTAATAAAAACTAAAGGTGACATAGTTACTTTATTATGGTATAGAATAGAAATATATGCCTGAGAAACACATATCGCCCCTTTAAGAAATTTGTCATAATACACATGATTTTATCTATTTTGTCACGTAACTGTATATTTTCTTTTATTATTTGAGCTGTGACTCATTTGTCTCTCTGATAGTGAGTCAGAATAATTTAAGAAGCATCAGATATTGTGTTGTCAGTAGTAATGTTCTGTTTACACGTAGACATTCCCCTCTCATCACTTCTTGTAACTGAGTATGCAAATCTCTAACAAAGTGAATTATTTTTTCAACACATTCCTACACTGCATCATGGAAATTTTATGTTGCAGACATTTGAACTATTAGTTACTAACAGAGTATTTTGGTTTTTTAAAGTAGAATTTAAAAAAAATATTTAAAGAATAAATGCACTACAACTAGAGTTATTCTCTGAAAGTTGCTGTTCAATCTGTCTTACTCTGTAGTTAACCTGCTTTTCTAGTCTCATGACTGAGTCGTGAAACGTTTCACCTGACGCCCTGTACATGGCCAAAAGAAAAATTCAGAGAATATGGGAGTGGCCGGTGCGTGATCACCGTGTGCTCGCACACTGATGGCTACGTGAAGACCAGGAAAGAAATGTGGACAAACGACTCCAGATCATCTTAAAAACTTGTTTTTGTGAATTCCTTGATGCAATTGTAGGAATTTCCCTTTTGAATTGTTGTCAACATGTTTGCCAAAAATTACAGCTGGTGAATAATCAGACTTTAAAATATAAGATGGACAAACACCAGAACTTCTTATCGATGGTTTATGTCCGAAGAAAATTAGTTCAGACTAGAACTTTTAACCTCACTTATGAAATACAATGAGTAGACGCTTCTCGCTGATGAGAATATGGTATTTTACACGTTTAACAAATCTACTTAGAGGTTGGAAAAATACTAAAGCCCAAGGTTATTTACAGTAACAATGACTCCAGCAAGTGTATGAATGAATAATAGGGCGGGGGGTTAAATTATAAAGTCACTGTTTTTTACAAAAGCAATCTATTTTCTGGAATAACCCCAACAAGTCACTATCATACGTAAAAATTTATATAATTTGTGTTCCACTTAATTTTAACAGGGATACAGCTGTTTTCTGACGATATTCTGTACCTAATGCCACAAAACTGAATTCTAGGAGAGCTCTGTAAACTGTTAACATTTTTATGGATCAAAAACAAATATGAGCATCTTCTGTACAACGCCTCCATGTCACCACCAACAATCACTTCAGTAGTTTCTGTAGTTGGCGTCACATCCCAAATTTCTAAATTATGGACACATTGACAACTTTGGAGGATTTGAATGAGTTTACAGATCTTGTGAACAATCTAAGAGGTTTTGACAATGATACTTTAACAAGGACAGAGGGCAGGAGCCGTGTTTCTCATTCATGCAGAACATCTTTAAGAGGACCTATTATACAAAATTAACATTTTATATGTTTTAATGCTTCAGTTTGGGTCTGCACTGCTTCCAGAAACGGTTTAAGTGTCAAAAAAATACTCCCAGCTGGTTTTGACAATATACATATATATTTTTTTTTTTTATTGTCAGAAAATAAGCTGTTTAAACCTGAGGATTGTGATGTCACAATCCCGGTGACCTAGCAACGTCAAGGCGAGCCCAGCCCCTCATGGTAACCCAAGCGGAGACTCCGCCCACTTCTTCACAGGACGACCACGTTAGTTCTGGTCGTCCTGTTAGCAATGACGGTCTGTGCTGCTGCAACATGGACTGCTTTTCCCCCTCCACAACTCCAGCCTGGGGATGTGCGTTTCCCTCTCCGGGCACCAGTCTGTTGCTCTCCCAAGAAGGACTTTGGTCAGACGATCCAGTCTGTTTGACCCAGCCCTCGCCCCCTGGTGTGGCCGCACTGCATGCAGCCTCTCTACTAGTGCTGTACCATTGTGCATCTGCTTTTACTAGTCATTTATTTTCACATTTCTAAAGTGCTAACATGAATGCTGTTTGGAGGGTGGAGCTAATATAAACAAAGGGGTTGGCACAGCGTTGCCAACAGCACCTTATTTGCATAAACGGCTCGTTCTGAGAAGAGCTCAGAACAGGCAGAACTAGAAAGGTGAAATCTCACTATCTGAGATTAATTTTGTGAATAACATCAAATGAGCATGTTTGTATAGCCCACAGATGTATCCTAACTTGTTCTAACTTGCAGTTAAGACTCTAAAAGCAGCAGGAAATTCAAGGCTGCTTTGTTCCAAAACAATTGTGTTTACCTATTGGCTCCCAGCGGCATGGCCTTGATAACCATGTAATCTAAAAACTCCCCAGGATGAGATGTCAACAAGGGCTTGATTCCCTCCCACCCCCATCACCCAGGTGTGACCTGACCTGTGACCCAAGGCCGAGGAGGAGGTGACTCTGAACTCTGGCATAAATAACATCATGTGACTGGACTGTGGTCTATGGCCGGTCTTACTTCGGAGACCCACCCCTCAATGTCACCACCTCCACTGAACTCCTCCCCATCTCACCTCTCCCTACGTGTTATCTGACCTAAGCTCCCTCCCTGCCCCACGCTCTCTTGCTCTAGCGAGTCGTTTTTTGTGCATATGATCTTATGTTTCTGATGTAAACAGAGGATCAGAGCAATTTTTTAACTCAACTTTCCTATTGTGTATTTTCAGCTGTTTATAAAGGTAGGGAGACCCTGTTGCTGCATCACCTGGG
>JARVJO010000001.1:4495513-4507212 GCA_031762555.1 Cynodonichthys magdalenae
ATGTCTGGAACTCTTGGTCAACAAGCAGAGATTGAGACTCTACAGAAAATATACACAGGTATTAAAACCTGTCAAATACCTTCATTCAAGCGCAGAAAACTGTTTGAGGTTGAAGGAATGGTTGATAAAGATGAAATAACATGGATTCAGAAAATCTGCAAGGCTGTAATTGAACAAATACAGCAGACACCATATAGGGGTCCAAGAGCCGTGCTTGTCATCTGTGAGACTATAAAGTGGGCAAAAGTTTTTCACCAAGCTCTTGGAAATAGGGTCTCAAACAAAATGCTTTACATAAACAACATGGACAACAGAGCAATCTTTACCAAGGAACTGGGACCAGGAGACGTCATCATCACCACAAACCTGGCTGGTCGTGGAGCAGATCTTCAGATTTCTGACTCAGTAAAAACAGCTGGAGGTTTGTTTGTTGTGCAGACTTTCCTGCCCAAGAACGCTCGTGTGGAGGCTCAGGCCTTTGGTCGTGCAGCAAGACAAGGATCTCCAGGATCGGCTCAACTCATCATCTGTTCCAAACATCTACCAGAGCCTCTGCAATTGTTGGTTTTAACAAAGAACTTTTTATCTTTGATGGGAAATCTGATAGATGACTCTTCATCATTTCAAGATATGTTTGTGATGCAACTGAGGTTGTATCAGAAAAGATGCACCAACAAAATACGTAAAGAGATTTCTTCTTTACTTTCCCATCTGTTGACCGAAGACTCCATGTCAGATGTACTGATCGCTAAAAAAGTCAGAAATGACTTAGTGGCTGCAGTATTGTCTAGCTATGTGGAGAACCACATCTTAAACATAAACATGAAAGAACAGCTTTTCTATCAGTATCTGGAGACACTGGATCATCTGTACAGAAGCAACAACAACAAGCCGGCAGCATCAGATGTGTCTGCACTCAATGAGTTTTGGGGAATGTGGCTGCTGACAAAGTTCAACAAAGAAGACCCCATTAGTAGGTTGAAAAACGGTCTGAAAGCAGACCTAAGCCAAGCTGTTCAAAGGCTCAGGCAAAGAGAATCCCCCTCATCAAACCTGCACCACTACACTTTATTTGGCAATGAGCTACAAGAAATGGGAATGTTTTCCGAGAGTATCAACATGTACACCAAAACTATAGATAAAGATCCATGTTGGGCAGCAGTTGCATATTACAATCGTGCCTTTGCATATCTAAGTCACCCCAACAACTCCTCTGATGTCGAGTGCCTCAATCATGTTTTTGAAGATTTGCAAAAAGCTCTCAAATCTGTCAAAATCTACTGCGACCAACTTGACGTCACCTATAGATGTGCCACACAACCATCGTCAGACCCCAGCAGAAACTCAACCACCCCGTTTGACAAACACATCATGGCCAGACACACCGTGCTGGTGGCTTTCAAAACCAACATTTTTGAAGCGATACAGAAGGTGGACAGGGCCAGAGACGAAGGTATTGAGGTCCAATTCAAGAAGAGACAAGTGTACTTCCTTGTTCCACCAGAGCATATTTTGCCACTGCCAGTGCTCTTTATAGAATCAGCCAACGAAATTCTTTCCAGGGACCCTCAGATGATCCAAGAGCTCATCAGCCACCCGTCCTTTGACGTCTTTATTGAGCTCATGCATCTTGAATCAATAGGCCTGACTCATATTTATGTCCAAGATACACTGCTTTCTCACGGTGGCTTTTTCTCAAAGATTGGTAGCTTCTTCCGTCGAGCCTTTCATGGTGGTACATAACGGATCAGCTGAGCAGACGACAGTTCAGCCACATGAGAAACTAAGAAATCACAGTGTGGTTCTGCCATTCTGTAGGTTTTTATGTCATTGCCACCTTTTGTTTTGAAACCAATTGTGTTGATTTCAGTGTTTTCATTTTACATTCAAACCAGAATAAAACCATATCTGGTTTGAGGAGCAGAAGTTGTGGTAACATTTAGGTCATAAGCAGGAAGCCTGATTTTGTGTTCCCATCGAACACAAGATCAGGCTTCCTGCTTGTGGTTTTTTAAACACTTTTAGCTAAATTTTGTTTTTAAATATGCGTTTATGACCTTTTTATACTATATTATGGCGTCACTATTTTTTTTTCTTAAAATTTTAGATTTTCTTTTTTTATACTCTGTTCTTTTAACCTGAGTCAAGCACAATTATAGTTTCATTGTAATCTGTATATTGACAATGACAATAAATATTATCTATCTATCTATCTATCTATCTATCTATCTATCTATCTATCTATCTATCTATCTATCTATCTATCTATCTATCTATTGGTGGTAAAAAAAATTGAATTCTTTGAATTGTTTTTTGGACTCCTAAAAAAATTTGAGCATAATTCATTTTAAAGATTACATTTTTACTTTGCATTAGTAAACGTAGTGTAAATTTATCACATTATCAAAGAATCCGTTTTACAGAGATTTGTAAAAATGCAAATAAACAGCATTTTAATAATTAGCCAATCAGATGGATCCTATCATCTTGAATGTATTAACTTTTACTTAACCAGGGCAAATCCCTGAAAAAATAATAGTTGAAATAAATAATAACAGTTGACTTACTTACCCGATAATGGCTGAAATGCTAATTTAACGTGGAGCAATGATGAAAATATTTTTAAAAACTGTCATTGAAGTGTTCAACACAACATTCTTTAAACTGTGGATCCCTAAATTGATCTAATAACGTGCTTGAATTACATATTTTCAAGAGATGAAACAGACTACTTTATTTTTTTATTTTTGCTTTTGTGATTATTGCAGTATTTTTCTTTTACAGGGCCATCCACATGAAAATGTTTTCAGAGCCTTAAAACTATTTTTGAAATGTGGGTTCTGTGAGTTTTTTATGCCGTTTTTTGATAGTGTTGTGTAAACAGAAAAAATATAACCTTTTGAAACAATGATGTCATAGCCCATTTTGATCGAACACATGACCCAAGGACATGCCATCTACTTATTCTGTAGAAAAAAAATATTCTGAAGTAATAAATGTGATTCTTAAAAAAGATGGAACATAAACCTGCATGTTTTTTTTTTCCTAGCAAAATATTTTGGAGGCCGTTACTTTAAACCAATACAATATTTAATTTGTTTAAAACACAAATACCAAGAAACAAAAGATAACTAATTATATGAAACCTTTAGATTATCTTTAAATATTTGAGGGTTTTTGTTTGAACTCACCTGACAGAGGCTGACTGCTGGGTTAGTTTACAGTCAGTTTATTCAACAGTTATTGGACTCAAGGAGGACCTGATATGTGTCGCCCTCTTGTGGCGAGGAGAGGTATAACAAAAATATACACATATTTTCCTTTTCCAAATAATTTTCTTGCCTGTTTTTTAGAGGAAAAAATATATATTTTATTAAGACCTTGAAAATATCTGAAGAGAAAGTGTTTTTGAAAAATTCCCCCTTGGTTTCTGACCTTCAGGATCAGCAAGACAAGGAAGTTTATGTTTTGCTTTTAATAGCAGCAGTAAATGAACAAATACAACAAACAGTTCAGATTTTATTGTTCAAGTTCTTTTAGCAACAAAAATGTCCCTGAATTCAAGGTTCGTTTTTTTTTACTAAAATGAATAAAAATTCAATAAAACCAAATGAAACTAACATTTGGTTTTATTGAATGGGCCCTATGTTTCTCAGCTGGCCTGGGAGCGCCTTGGGATCCCCCCAGATGAGCTGGCCCAAGTGGCTGGGGAGAGGGAAGTCTGGGTCTCTCTGCTTAGGCTGCTGCCCCCGCGGCCCGACCCCGGATAAGCGGAAGAAAACAGACGGACGGACAGACAAATGAAACAAATGGTGCAGGCCTGAGTCGCTGCTCGGGTCAACCGTCAATCATGTTTAAAACCCTCAAAATGACAAAGGTCTGAACAGCACAAAAATAAAAAAAATCACAGGAGACAAACTGTTCCTCTTAAGCTTTTATTGATATTTAAGTTTGCTTTTGAAGGATTTTCATTGTGTTACACAGGAAAGATTAGCCACACAAGTAAATCTGAGTTTATTATCTTCACTTCTAATTTAATTTTTTTTAATTGTCATTAATTATATTTTTTTCCCTTATAAGCACTAATGCTAAAAAAGTTACACAGGAACTAGTACAGATAACTAACTTTGTGAGCACATCGGGACGTTAAACTAACACTTCACATAAATTAAAATAAAAAAAAAAAAAACTCAACTTTCCAAATGTATAAGGGCAAAAAGAAAAAGTAAAGTATATTATGATTAACATAAAAATTAAGAGACAAAGACAGAAATGGATAAACATTTACAACCACACACTCCAGAAAGAAATACCGCTTTACTTTCCTCCGGTTACTTTTTATTTGGTAGATAATCCCACACCTGACAGTTTGAGTTTGAATTTCTGGATCACGCCCTTCTATTCCTGAAATCGTAACACGCCTCAAAACAAACATTCGGATTTAATCGCACCATAAAACTCCCGCTGCTATCCTTTCCTGTCTTAAAGCTCAGAGCAGAGGTTCTCTATGAACTTGTTCACGGGTCACCGCTCAGTCTCATCAGAAATATTTGGGTAAGGAGAACTAGATAACATGAGCAAGAAACAGGGAACATGCTCCGATAACTATATTTGTTTATATATTAATAAAAGCAATATTCACACGCGCCTTAAATGATATTAGATTGGGTCTAAACAGGTTCTGTTACTAGTCCCGTTGGTGTAAAGGCTACATGTTACAGGGCAGTGGAGAGCTGAAATATTAGTTTAAAAGATTTGATTCACTGAGTCAATATAAATAAAGAAAAGATGTGTATTTAGTTCTTGCTGGCAGTATTTTGGCAGGAAATATTTCCCTTAGAGGCCCTTACCTTTTGGCAGTATAATGTTACTTTTAGCTGTAACTTGATGGTTTAAGGTTCAGAAACTCTTTTGGCTCTTCAGATGTTTTTCTCTGAGGGTTAGGGTTTTTTGGCAGTGGAGGGGCTGGTTTAATTGTCTATGTAAGCTTAGAGCGGTGCTTTTGTAGGAAATACGCTTTCCCCGAAGACCCTGTTCGTCCTTCGCCTTTTGCTGTTAATTCTGCTCACTGTACACAAACGTTTACATTCACACCCCATTTTGTCCTGATTTCATACAACACTCACCAGCACACTTCTCGGGAAAAGGAAACATTCAGATTTGTTGGTGTGGTGGTCTGTGGAAAAGTTATAAACAGTTAATATCTTACTCATTGTAGATAGCTCTTTGAACAGCTTTGACTTGGAGAAAATCAATCAAAATCCTTACTTGTGTACCAAAAAACGTAATTTTCAACAATGACACGTCTGCTACCATTGTCAATAAGAAAAGCCATAAATAATAGCATTCTTATTTATGTCTTGGGTGTTATTTCACACTAAATGCAAGTATTAAAATATTTACAAGTCATTGGATTGTAGCTACGTGGTGTTGCATTCTGCTGCTGATGGCCTGGAGTGGTCTTAGTCGAGATGGAACATATTTCTTTTTGTCGTCTTTTTTGAGTCTCTGAATCAATATTTAGGCATTGTGGCTGGAATTGTGTTGGTTGCTTACATTTGTCTACAAAGTAAAAATGCACAGCATCACATTTGGGTTTCAGTGGCCAGGATTGAGCAAGTCATGTATTTGAACCAAACTAATGAGCTAATAGCTGGTACTGGTCAGCTAATTGTTGGTACTAGTGAGCTAATAGTTGGTACGGCTCAACTAATTGTTGGTACTAGTGAGCTAATAGTCAGTACTGGTCAGACAGCTAATAGTTGGTACTAGTAAGCTAATATTCAGTATGGATCAGCTAATTGTTGGTACTAGTGAGCTAATAGTCGGTACTGGTCAGCTAATAGTTGGTACTGATGGTACCAAAGATTGGAGTTGGTTTTAAACAACATAAATCCACTTTGATATTGGCACAGCTAATGCTAGTAGTTAGCTTGTTTATTCAGTCAGAATTAAACTCCCAAAATTAGGTTGTATTTGGAACTCAGAGAATAAAAAAATAAACTTTTCCCAAACCCCCACTCCAAAAATCTGAACTTGGTGAAGAGGACTGTATGTTCGTTTTACTTCAAGGCGCACATAAACACAAGTAATCAGCTGGGTTTTTTAGGAGGTATTCACGCGTGGGCAAGGCTAAGAAAAATCACAACCCAGGTGATGAACACAGTGATTCATTCTGGCCACCTAATGCTTTAAATACAATGTCCAAACCTGCCACTGAGCAACACACAGGTGTAGTGGACAACACCTGACTGCCAGAAATACTGGAAGCACTTCCAAATGTGCAACTACAGTTAAGTTTCACCAACGCAGTTCTTTGTTTTCTAATTCCTAAACTAAACAAAACACACGTGCTCGACTCATTTCCAGAACATGAAAGAGAAAGCATAACTAGTGAATATTCACATGGGCTGACACCAGGCATGCAAAGTCCAAACAGTCCAGAAAGAGAAAAACAAAACAAAACAAGAAAGCTTCCAGCCGCCACTTTAAATCCAATTGAAAAACAAAAGAAAATAAAAACAATACCAAATGGGGGCCAATGGAAGACAAACAACCTGGCAACATCAAGGAGGAAGTAGTTGCTAGAATGGCTTTTTATTGGCTGTCACCACTTGATGGCTCGGCCAATCAGTAGCTGCAGCCCCTTGTTCAGACAGGTTACAAATCTGACAAAAAAAAAAAAAAATCCAAATAACAAAAAAAATAACACGATAAAAACTAGCTTAAAAAGTCGTAGACACACATTATTGAAAGTTTCTCTGCTATAGTATTTTTTTCTATATCATATTAAAGTCATTATGTAATAAAGAGAAAAGTGTTATAGGATTTTTTTTTTCTATTACATCATCATAATGTATCATCATCATCAGCACCAACATCTGTTCCATTTTCAGATTCATTACTACTGGTGAAAGCTTGGGTAGACCACATTCTGGGTGGGAATTAAAGGGCTCTATTGGTTGAAAGAGGGAGGAAGAGAGGACTACTTCCTGTTCTTCATCCTTCCTGTTTTTAATCTCTTCTTGCTTCTAAAGACTGCATCAGTGTCGAACAACAGATTGGTTTTCACCTGGGGGGCGGTATAAACAGAAGGATTGGACTTGTGTGGCAGCTCTCTAATCTTTCACTGAAATTTCTCGGCTTTTCTCTCTGCCCCCCCCCTCCCTCTCTCTTCCTCTGTGTCTGTTCTGCTCTAGCGGGGAATGGCGGGAGTCGTTTAGTGACAAATAAGAAACCCATTCGTCTTAGTCCTGCGTTATCGTCGTGCTTCACCCTTTTCCTTTTCCCTTTCCTCCACTCTCATGCACTTGCTCTCTGTCGTGGGTTTTATTTTTGGTTTTCTTCAACAGGACACCTCCATGGTTTGGGAGGGGCTGGGTGGCATCTGGCCCCCCTGCGAGCCCTGAGACAGGGTGCGGGAGCGAGAGCGGGAGCCGTCCATGGAGTAGGAGGAGGAGAGTGAGGTGGTGCGAGAGCGGGACAGGCGGGTCATGCAGGAGGAGGCCACTGTGGAGAAACAAGAGACTCACGTTAGCTGCAAGATTACATCTTTAAAGTGTGGAGGGAGAGACGGAAACGACACACCTAGTTTGTAATACATTTGCAGGATATTATCTTCATCTTTTAGAGAAAACTAACATTTTAAAACAAGCCAGTACAATTGTAAGATATTTTAAGGATTGATACTGTGTCTTCTTCGATGTCATTTCCAGAAGGCGTAACTAAGCTCTGATGTGGAGTGTTAAAACTAATGTGTCGTGAAAGAACGGTGCCAATTACCTGTGACCTAAAGTCCCGAGTACTTGGCCCAGCTGCAAAGGGTTGTGGTAATCCCTGCATGGACAATTAAATACTCAAGGCTAACTTTGAATCAGTTTCCTGTGCATAATTCGGGCTTGTCCTTTGAACTATTGTGAAAGAAATCAAATTTTCAAAGTCCAGGTCAACTGGAACTGAACTTGACACCTTTAAATCTGTCAGTACAGGTCAGAGTTTTGTTTGTTTCATACTCCATTCGAAGCCATAATATCATCTCTCATTAACATAAACGCGTGATGAAAATTTCAACATTTCGTTCTAAGACTATCTTTGTCCTAGCCCCTTGTTCTTTGCTTTGCTTCGTACAGAGGGTCTGGACACTGTTGAAGTTTAAAATGATTGGATCTAATTTCAACCAACCACTAATGTTTGGCCACAACCTACCATGTAGTGCGCCAGCTCGACCGTGAGGAAGATATGCTAAGAGCAACCGGAAATTACGTGCGTTATAAACAACCATCCCCTACTCGAAAGAGAGAAGTACAGAGCCAAATGAGATGGCTGTAAATGAGTGCTGCAGTCTTTGTGAGACAAATTTACTTTAGTTTGAAAGCCTTGTCAACACGGACTGAATGACTTAATTTACTTCCTACGCTGCCATTGCTAAACTGCAGGCAGACTAAAACAGCGCAGAAAACCGACATCGTCGTTCAAAATTCCTTCTTTTGTTTCTCTGATTGGCCAGGTTGAAATTCTACCAAAGAAATCCATGTCAATGGGAGGAAGCCCAGAAGGGAAGAGAGATTAGAATTGAGCAAAACTGAGTAGGAAGGCAATGACCAGGCTAGCTTCGTCCACATCTTCTCAACACAAGGCCCGGGTCGAACTTTCTCCCACAGGAGTATGCGTAAAGTTTTGTGTGATTGGTCAGAAGTTCGTGCGAGTGTTTGTTTATGCGGAAAAGCACTCAAACAACAATAGCAGCATTTTGCTTCAACCACTTTGCTCCGCAAGCCAGCTGTTGTGCGTCCAGACAACTTGGATAGTTTTGAGGAGCAGTTGTCCAAGGCAGAAAGTACGTCTATTTATGACTATTTTGCCGACACTTATAAAGGTAGTCAAATATCCAAAAACTCCTGGATGGAGATAGTACAGATGTACGAGTGGTGGAGCGGAGTGCTCTATCCATGATAAATTTGTGGCCAAATAGCATTTCAGGACAGAGTGGAGACCCTGGTGAGAAGAAACCCATGCTGATACATGTACTATGGAGAGAAAGGTTTCCCCAGAGGCTCTACACCTTAGTCTCATCTCCACTGTCGATTCTCACTCTGAACTGTTCATGATTGTGTTCGGTTCTGCTCAAGTGTGTGTGTGGCGGTGTCTCAATTCAGAGGCTGCAGTCTGCCTAGACCACTTGCCCACGGAGGCCACAGCCTATGCGGTCCATGTAGGTTGCATAAAACGTCCAGGGAGCCGGGGGTGTTAGAGCAGGGGTCACCAACCTTTTTGAGACTGAGAGCTACTTTGGGAGTACCGAGTAACACAAAGGGCTACTTGTTTGATGCAAATATAAATTTGCGTGGTTCATCTTTAATTATAGTATTAATAAAAATGAATTTATACATGTAAATATTTGACTCCCTGATTACATCTCAATGTTAAAGGCTCCTCATGATAATCATAATTTACTGTGGTAGATATGATAAAATTATTATCATTATTAATAATAAGTTTTTTAAACTTTGTGCAGCAGCATTTGATTCCAGAGTTCCCAGTTTGAAACCCTTTTGGAGACTACTGGGTCTAGTCCAAGTCCTGATTATGAAGAAAACAAGTGGTACCAACCAGGATTGGACAGTATTCATCGGGGTGTCCATGCCTAAGCACTGAAGCACCATTATAGTGCGGATGACTGTGCCTTTTATCACCATGTTTTCTTCACTACTCCTTCCCACCCCATGACAAACATAAAAATATATTGAAACTGTTTTTCTTGCAAATTGAACACCTCTTGTATAATTTATTATCCTCTCAGACTGTAAACACTGAAACTCTTTGTGACTTCCATTGTATTTGAGATCAGAAAAAGAAAACTTCAGAGTGAACTTACTGTAGCCCATGCCCTGGATGAAATACTTGAAAGCCTCAGTAAGTTTAGCGGGCTGCAGAGAAAAAATAAAAACAAAGTTATGTTACATTTTAAGACCAGCACAAAGATCCTTGTACAGAGCTAAATTTTAATCCAAAAAGTCACAACAAATGCTTTTTCATCCTAAATAGCCACATTATTCCTGAGTAATGTGTGATCTGTTTTTGTTACCTGGGTCAGCTGAGGGAGACCACCAGCATCAGCCATCTGTGAGGGGACAGACAACATGAGTTACAGAGAAAAGAACGTAAGGAGAGAGAGACAATAAACAGACAGGATGCCTCACCTTCAGGAATGAGGTTGTTGTTGGGTCCAGTTTGCTGTTACACTCCACCTGATTGTCACAGACAAAATCAAAAATAAATCTAACAAAACAAAACAAGCCTCAGAGTTTGACGTAAAAACTTACAGCTGCCTCCTCATATGGAGCTGAATCACCCACCACCAACATCACGGGACACCTGAGGCAGACGCACATTACAGCTCAGATGACCACCATTTACATTTTACAGGTTTACATTAAAAAAGAAAAGCATTGTTACTTGAAGGTGTAGTTGCGGTCGATGTTCAGGTCTCTGCGGCTGCAGGAACAAATAAATAAAAAGTAAAAACGATGTGAATCCTTTGATGGCGAGTCTTTGTGTTTAATGATTGTGGGAGTGTTGTACCTGTTGTACATCTTCCAGAAGAGCTCTATGTTGGCCAGGTTGGAGGCTTTAGAGATGCGATCTCTGTGAGACTGAACTACGTCTGTGTTTGATGACAACTCCTCCTATTAAAATGATTTCAAGCAAATCAGCAGCAAATACAAAATGATCCATTCGTTATGTTCTTTTGTGGTAAATCAAATCTTTGACTGTTGGTACCTGACTGAAAAGGTGGCACAGGATCTGCTCTGCGAAGGTGGAGGTCACAGAACTGAGCTGAAGAAGAGGAAAAGGAGGATGATCAATACTGCTCTTTGATTATTATGGTGCCATATAATCTATTAGAAACATTCACACAATCAATAGCTCTGTAGGGAACAGAGCCTGGATAAAGTCACCTAATTTCCCATCCCAGGCTGAACCTAAGATGATGAACAGCTCCCCTCAGGGCTAAGCAGATCATAGTATCATGTTTCTGAGTAGGTCAATTATCAAACGCTTAAAGACGAAGACCAGACAAACCTTCTGAGCGGCCCAGTCCATCCATCCTCGAGCATTAGTGTCGATGTTGATCAGAACCAGACCCTCCACTGAATCTGGATTTGCAAGCTAAATAGTGGGAGGTGAGTTCAAAACAGAAAATAAATAATGAGAACCCAAGGAGTTTCATATCTCACCCAGTCATATTTGTTTTATTTATTTCAACATATCCATTCCTGCATTTCAGACCTGCAACATCATCTAGTAAGAGCTGAATCAGCAGAAGTGAAGTTTTTATTACTTGGTAATGTTGCTGTTCTTTCTTATAAAAAGTAAAACCCATCTTGGAAATTGGTTGGTAGTACAAAATTGTAAAGAAATGCATGAATTATGACTTAGAATAACATGAAATTAAGTACGTATGTTGTAACGGCAATTTGGTCACAAAGTGTCTTAAATATGTCTTAATTAAATTGCAGTTTATTTTCTTTTTTGACTTTATTTAGTCACAGTTTGGTTCATATGTTACTAAATAACCATTTTTAATTTTTTTATTTAATTTTAGGAACTTTGACTTTACCTTAGGGGTGGGCGATATATCGAATATACTCGATGTATCCCGAGTTTTTCAATGTACGATGGTTAAAATGGCTTTATCG
>JARVJO010000001.1:4507312-4555752 GCA_031762555.1 Cynodonichthys magdalenae
GTTTGTTAGAAGCATTTCTGAAATTGATTTATTTATTATTTAAATTTGTTAATTGTCTGAAATAAAAAAAGTCATTCGTTCATTCAAGTCATTCATTTGAAGCTGTGGTCAGAGGAGACTGCTCTCACAAAGGTCATTCTGGGTCACAGGTCATGAAACGTGACCTCTCAGCTCAGCTCTGAAGCTCAGACACTTGAGTTAATTTGTGAGAAGCTGTTAATCTGCTGTGATGTGGACGTTCTGTGAAGCTGTTAGCTTCAGCAATCATCACACACCCAATAAAAAGCTTTGATGCAAGAAGCGATGATCGTCTCAGTTTGTTGTGTATGTTGAACAGAAATTAGGTCAGCGTGAGGATCTCTGCTGGATTGGACTTGACAGACTGGAGCATTTAGCAAACTAAAACAATCTGTCAGAAATGCAGTGGAACCCACTGAAGGTTGGGTTGGATTACACAGGTTAACTCCAGAAGGAAATCAGTCTCAGGCCTTGCTTGTTTCTTTCTCTTCAACCTAACATCCTTCCTTTTGTCTCAGCGCTCTTTCACCTCCTCCTTCTAATCCTTCCCTCTCTCTCTGTCAGCATCTGTCTAATTCTTCTCTAAATCATGTCGTCTTCTATCAGCTCCACGTTCTGCAAAACTCCTCTCAGCTCCGCTTCTCTTCCTCTCCGTCTCCATGTCTGCCCTCCTGCTACATCTGGTTTCCATCATGGTCGCCGCTGCTCTCGTTTCCCATCGATTCCTCCCGCTGGTCAGCCTCCTCCTCCTTTCTTTTCCCCCTCGTTTCCTTCTTTCTGTCTGAACTCTCACTCTCTACAAATCTGTCTGGTTTTCTCAATGCCCTTTTTTTTCAGCCTGTATCCTTTTTGTTTCATATCTTTGTTTCTCTGTATTCAATTCTCTTTTTTTGCCAAACGTCAGTTTTGATGATAACATTTGACTTCTTTTTTTATTCTCTGTGGAAAAGATAAAAACAAGAAATCAGTTACAACTGACTTAAGCCAAATTCTGTATTGTTAGTAGTTTATCCTCATGCAAATGTACAAGAGTAATACTGTTAGTAGACTTCAAAAAATTACTTTACAACCAACATGTATTCCATAGGATCATTGAGGACATGTCTTCTGTGAGTTTGATGTTGTAGCTGCAGTCAATGCTGGGATTAAATTAGTCAGTCAGAAGTAAAAAACATGTAGAAGTTCAATTTACTTTTCCCCTCTTTTGCTCAAAAACTTTCACAGTGTTGATTTAACACTTACAGACATTATTGGAAATTTTGATAGGATTCTGTGGAAATTACGACCAGTTGAAGAAATGACACTTTCTGTGTAACTGAAGTGTAAATATTAGTGCTGAATAATTGCTGAAATTTTATTTAAGAGTGAACTAACTAAATTGTTTAAGAAAAAAACAAAACAAAAAAAAAAGACTAAAAAGACTAAAAATTGTAAGAGTAACTAAAAGCTACAGTAGCTAAAAAAATAATAACAAAACTGTAAGCTAAAAGCTAAAATTGGCTCATCTTTAGCTGAATATAGCAAAACTAGCTAAATGTTAAAATATGCAGTCTAATACTGAAAGCTAAAACTAGCAAAATAGTAGCTAAAGGCTAAAACTAGCAAAACCAGAGCTAAAATCTAAAACTAGCAAAACAGTATCTAACATAAAAGGACGATGCTGAAGTAGATTTGAGAGAACAGTATTTCTAAAAGAACTGACACAATTTAAATGTACTTTATTTGGAAACATTACTGAATTAAATAAGAAAAATTAAAAAAGTAAAAATGTGACAAAAATGAAAAGTCACATTATTCTACTCATAACTGAGCTGTACGTTTTGATTAAAGTGTGCAGAAGTAGTTTGATTGAAACTAAATAAAAAAAAGATGAAAAAACAAATGTGGAAATGCTGAATCAGCAATCTCACGAATAAATGATGAGTCATTAGCTCTTCATCAGTTTTGCTAATGACTAGCCTAAGGAGAGCCAAGAAGTTTTATTTAATTTTTTTTACAAATGGTTCACACTATTTATTAATTTTCACATATTCATATCAGACCATGTCTTGCTTGTTTTAATTATCTTTTTCATGTTTGGAAAAAAACATCAAATGAACAAGTTGTGTGTAAAATACAATATACTGTATATATATACTATATTATATTATTTATGTAAAAGTACTTAGTTGTCCCTCATTTCTTCATGTTTTGTTTCTGTGCAGCCAAACACTCTTGTCATACTTTAATAGCATCTGTAGCGATTTTCTGGTGGTTTTCAAAGCTTTTTTTTGTTTTGCCACTATAGTTTATATGGTGGGAGGTTTTTAGGTCTGACAATTTTTCTTTTGTCTTCCAAATTGTTTTTAACGTTTGTTTCTCTGACTTAGCAAGATTAAAATAAACCAATAAGCCAAATTTCATAAACTTGGCTGAGTTGTGGACCAAGAATCGAAGGAGCACCCTGGGACTGAACCTGAATAGAACTGCAATCCTGAGCTTCCGTTTAAAAGTAGTTTGATTTATTTTGGTGATAAAAAACTCATGTAATATCATAAAACACAAGTTTACTTGAAGTAAATGAAGAAATTTATGTTGTGTGTTATGTGCAGAAATATGTGCAGGTTCTTTTTTTGTTGTACCAGCATTGCTTTATGGTAAACAGATGTAATTTTGATACAAAATACCTCACTGTTGCATCACTAGAGATTCTAAATATGAGCTTTTTATTAAAGATTTCCTAGTGATTTCCTAGTTTTCCAGATGGACAGTATCACTCTTGTCCTCCCACCATCAGCAGTCAGTCTCATTGTGACACGATGACTGGACTTCCACACTGAAATTCCATTCTTTTGTTCTAAACATCGTTATATCCTGTTGAAAGTTGTGTGAACAGGCCTGTGAATACAAAGATATTTAAGCCCAGACTACACTGTTCCAGATCTTTTCAAAAAATATTTTCTTCCTTAGTTTATAGAAAGAAATTTTTGTTCAAATAATCCTTATAAAAACACTGAAATACCGATAAAAACGTCTTTTGGTTGTGAGAAGGTTCACATGAACGACACATCAGTATACCTGTGGCAACGTCCATTTAATGGACGGACAACATTTGAAGCGGGTGAGTATACAAAGAATGGATTTGTTGTGCTTAGTGACCAGGCTAACTACATTTTAGCAAAACAAGTGGATTTCTGTCTAAAAACATTGAAGCAACATGTTTATATTAACGACAGTACTGTATGGGTGACCAGATTACTGAAATCCATCCATCCATCCATCCATCCATCCATCCATCCATCCATCCATCCATTGTCTTCTACTTATTCTGGAGTTAGTCGGGTCTCTGGGACAGCAGCTTGAGCAGGGCATCCCAGACCTTTCTTTCGCCAGCCACCTCTTCCAGCTCTTCTGGGAGGGTTCCAAGGTGTTCCCAGGCCAGACAAGAGACATATTCTCTCCAGCATGTTCTGGGTCTTCCTCGGGGAACCTACTGAGTCGTACATACCAGAAAAACCTCCCTAGAGAGACATCCATGAGGTATCCTTACCAGATGCCTGAACCACCTTAACTGGCTCCTTTGAAACGGCTCTACCCTCCCCTATGGTCATGAACTCTGGGTAGTTATTAAATTAATGAGATCTTAGATACTGGCAGTGCTGAATATGAAAATGCAGTCTGGTAGTTTCTCCACAAACAGAATGTTTGTTTATTCAGCTCAAATCTGGCCAATTTAAACCAGCGTTTACGTTATGACTCCCTGTGATTGGCACTCTGTGCCTTTAGTACATCTGTCCAGCTGGCACAGCTACAGACTGGATCTATTGACCAGGGTGGAGTCACACTGCAGAGCTGCCAGTCGGTCTGGCTACAGAAAATCTGCAAAAACACGAGGTACGACTGTCTGCCGGTACAAAAGCACTTGTACCTTTAAGAAACATGTTAAAAAGACATTAAATACATCAGAGAGTATTTGCTGTCATGTTCTTAATTAATTGCCGATTTATCTCAAGCCTTTCAGGACGCTTTAAGAGGCTTTATTTAAAGAGGAAGTTCCTGCTGGCTCGCTCTGCGATCTCCTGAACCCCCCGTGGTGTTTTTACTCGACTCAGTACATTTTGTCAGTGAGTCAGAGGCCGTTTGAACCCCGTTTATTGCCTCTGCAGAGTTAACAGCGTGTCTTCTAACAGACTGTTATTGACCATAGCCTATGCATTAGTGCACCATCTTCTGAACATGTCTTTAAAAAGCCATGGTAATGAGCATGTAACACTTTTTAAATATACCACTTATGTGTCTTTTTGTCTACAGTGATGGGAAGAGTCATTAATTCATTATATCTGCTTCTTCTCCACTTTGGTTCTTAGAGTTTAATTATTTGAAATTTAAGTAAAATGAAGAAAAGGATTCCTAACAGGATGTATTTCGTTTGTTACTTTCCATGAAAATGTTTTAAGTATCTTGAGAAATCTGTTTGGAATATGTTAACAGAAATACTGCTATTATACTAAATTTGAGCTCAAGATTTGTGAAACAGGCCTGACTCTAACAGTTACTGCAAACATTTTTAAATACAGATCTTGTGATCTATGTACTCAGAGTATGTGACGGTAATGACTCTCAAAATTTGTCTGGCCCAGATCTGGCCCACACAATGCACTAACAGTCGGCCCAGATACTGTAATGGTGAAGGCCCTTGGTGGCCCATATGTGCCAAGGGTGGGCCAGCACCACATAAACCAAATCCCAACTGGGCCAATTGTGGTATGTCATCTTAAAAACAGTGCCATCAGTGCCAGACCTGGCCCACATCTGGTTGAAAAACTTCTTGCCATGCCAGCCGTCATTCAGCCGTGCCAGCTTGACACTAGATCTGGCCCACATCTGTCTGCTATGTGGGAGGGTTTCCCCCAGAAGTGTGTGTATGTGTGTGTGGGCAGGTGGGTATTCCCTACTATGTGGAGACCATTTTTGTCATACACCCCTTCTTTTGGGGTAATTATGGTGACCTAAGCCTATAGTCCCCATGGGGGGAAATACCATTGGTGGGTTGGGGGTTAGGACAGATGTGAATGAGTTTAGGTTAGATTTAGAGTAAAAGTTTAGAGTTAAGATTAGGATAAGGGGTCAGGGTAAGGGTGCAGAAGTTAACGGAAGTCAATGCAATGTCCCTATAAAGATAGCTGTGCTGGCTCTAAATAAACAAACAAGGTTTAAGCTAGGCTTATGGTTGACACATTGATACCAAGTTTTAGCTCAATATTTGTATATTTTACTGAGGTATAGACATTTTGGTTTTTATAAGGTTGATTAACTGTGGTCTATTGGAATACAAAAGTTAATGCATTGCAGATGTACATCCAATATTTGTTTTCTGAATGTCTCAATAAAATTTGTCCAGTGGTTCAGAAGGTATTCTGTAAAAGAAACAAACACAAACCACCCACATGAAAGGGTTGCAATAAAGAGAAACAGTTTAAAACACCAAATTACACCAAAATTGGGGCTTACTTTGCTTCCCTCTCTGGATAACAGCAGTTCTCTTCGCTAAAAGCCAAACCAACAACCTTTGACTGCTGTACAAACTGCTTAGTCCAAGAACATTTATGTAAGTTGCCTTGTGTGATGTTTTCCAACCCAAAAGCCAAGCACCAAACCTCTGTTGCTAGTTATTTTTCAGCCAAGATGGTAGGTAGGAAAAGGAGCTGATTATTTCTGATGAGTCAGAGAGCAACATCATCAAAACAAATCTGAAATATTAAAGAAGGACATGGATTTCCTTTTCTCTGGTTTCAAATCCTCATTTCTTGACTTTGGTTCCCTCTGAGCTTGAAGCAGCTCATATCATCTTTCTGAGATGCAGATTTGAGCCTAAAACAGGACGTAACATCTGCCTGAACCCAGCTTTGAAAACATGAGCTACATATTGGTTGAATGTTGGACCCAATGGTGAAGCCACACAAAAACTAAAGCTTGTTTCAAATACTTTCCTGTTTGTAACAACCGTTCTTGTCCTCCTTTGAGGCTAACCTCAGCTCCTCTCTACAGAATACACAAAAACAAACCCCAAAAACTTCTTCCACCATAAAAATACCCCCACATCACCTCCAGCTCAGTCATTCCTGGCTAGCTGCTCGTCTCTTTTTCCATGCACTCCTTAACCGATTGCTCTCCGTCTATCCCCTCGATTGCTGTAATTATTCAGCACAATGCGCTGAGAATCCAGATGTAATTGTTGTCAGATGACATTCAGAAGGTCTTGTGAAGGAGCAGCACAGGAGGAGACAAAGATTTTGGGATTTTTGGAAAGTAAGAGGGTGGGGATGAGGATGAAACTATAAGAGAAACAGATGGAAGGTCTAAAGGGAGAAATGTGAAGGGAGGATGGGAGGAAGGGGAGTTCTGGTTGCCATGTCGACAGGCCAAGCAGAAAAATAAACAGTAAAAGCCGCGTGCTCTGCTCTATTGCCCTCCACCTCACAGGGCCTGCTCAGTGTTTTCTGATATGTGAGTGTGTGTGTGTACATGTATTGATATTGTGAGAAGACATATTTGACATTAGACCACCCGTTTGAGGACATTTTGCCTGGTCCGCACAAGGGAAAAAACACAATTTTGGGGTAAATGGTCAGGGTTAGGTTGTAGAAATTAATGGAAGTCAGTCCACGCAAAGATGGTTAAACCCTACATGCATGCATGTATGTGTGTGTGTGTGTGTGTGTGTGTGTGTGTGCAGCTGTAAATTAGGGAGATATCACACACTTCTATTCTGTTGGGCTCGCTCATTAATCGGCCCTCGGAGGAAATGTTTGACACTCCCCAGACCATAAAACAGGAAGTTGAAAGTGGTGTGTGTGTGGGAGCAACAAGTGAGGCAACTCAGCTGTCGGACACAAACCCAGACATGAGAACTTGTTTGGTGTCCTGTTATGAATTCAAACCTTTTTTACCGTCTTTGTGTCTCTCAGGGCTCGGAGGCGATGGAGGACTGTGTGCAGGGGGCGCTCTCATCGCTTTACCCTCCCTTTGAGAGCACGGCACCACCCCTCCTTTCACAGGTAAGAATATTTGTTTCTATTACATGACTACAGAAACAGACAGAAGAGGAAAATCCTGGAAGTTACTGTAAAATGATCCCATGCCGGAGGAAACACAAACTAAATCTGGCCGTGTAGTTATTTGTAGCAGTTCTTAAACTTTTATATCAATGAAATCTGAGTGTTTATGACTAAATAAAAAAAAAGATTAAAACAAAACAACTGGACATTTTTTAAACCTATTCATAGATTTACCATGTCTTGTATGACTTATCTACACCAGTGTTATGACTAACTGACCAATGAGTCAAGAAGATGTATTTTGCACAATCAATTGTTAAAATTCATGACCTGTTTCCATACTCAGCATGACTATTAGATCTGGACATTTAAGGCATTGAAGCCTCAAATGCTTTCGGCTGGCTTAGAATTCTAGCTTTAGCATTTACTGAAAAGGGTTTTAGACAAGTTCAAGATGCTCGTAACAACTCTGCAACTTGTTTTGAGAGAACACGAGTCAAACCAAGAAAAAAACTTTATTGAATGTGTTCAAAACTGAAGTGGCAGGACTGTGAGCCTCTGCAACTCATGCAAGGAAATTAAGAACTCCCCAAGAACGTTTTAAACACTTGAAAGTCTTCCTCTCAAAAGTCTTTTACCAACTAGCTGCCTATAATATCAGCCAAGTGAGAAACTGGATTTCTGGAATAAGCTCTACAAGTACCACTGATAGAACTCACATTTGAAATCAGTGCTGTAGCTTTGTTCATGTCTGACAATATTTCTAGCAGGTCCTACAGAGACTTCTGCTTAAGCAGCCACTATACCAGTTCATTGCCATCCACTCCAGTTTTCACAAGAGTTTTTGAAATATTCTCCACTGCACTTCTGTTTGGAGTAGTTTTCATTTGAGCCAAGATTGCTTGGACTATCCTTTTGTCAATTGCTGCTTTTTCTTAGTTTTACACAACAGTTTATGTTAGTGATTGTTATTCAACTTCTAGATCACAGATCAGAAGGAACCTAAACGCCACCAGTAATACCATTTGAAAACACCTTTTCTCCAATCAGTGACTTAAAATGACCAGTTTTGCTAAACACTGACCATCATTTCTGTCTTTGTAAATAACTGTTGACAACGTGCCTCTATGCTGTGGTTTATTGGGGTTTTGTAACTAGTTTGTGCAAAACTGTCATATTAATTTCACCTAGTTTTCTATGTTTGTACGGAAGAAATGGGAAGTATTGGTATTTGGGAGCTTTCTAAAAAGAATAAACTGCCCCATTAAATGAGCTCAAAAATTCAAACAAAGGCTGTATTTAGACTACACCACTCTGGATCTTCTTTAGAACAGAAATGTTAACCCATGTTAGCAACACTACACTCTAAAAAATGAAATGTTGGATTTACTTAACCAGGTTATGTCAGCTGGTTCCACTTAACTAAGTTGAGTAAATTCAATAAAAAAGCAATATACCAGTTTTTAAACCAAAGAACATGAGTATATTGCTTTGAATTTACTCAACTCAATTAAGTGGAACCAGTTGACATAACATGGTTAAGTAAATCCAACATTTCATTTTTAGAGTGCACACCAATTGGAGATTTTCATAAACAGTTTGCTTGTTTGACAGATCCATGGGGATTTTATAATATTTTACTTTAAAGAAACGATTGTATGGCAACCTATTTGGTTCACACCTATTATTAGGCCTACTTTGTGTCCCAGAAAGGCACAAAGTAGTGTTTTGTATATTTTATTCTGATTTTATTACTCTTAAACTTTGATCGTGTGGTGAAATGATCAATAACCAAATAGAAATTGTTCATTAAAGTGTTTCAATGTTTCGGCAGAGTATTTAGACATGCTAAGAATATTCTTTTTCTGTATGTTGATATAGTTTAACTTGAACATTCTCACCACCTAATGGCACAATATAAGTATTTTAGCATTTTAATGAAAATTTTGCTGTCAAGCGAAATTAATAGAAACATATATCAAGAAAAAAATCCAAATCGATAGTGTATAATACTAAAACACATTATATCAAGCACTTCAATTAAGATTTTTTTGTGTATGTGTCTCCTTTTGTTTGTCCAGGTCTTTTCAGTCCTGGAGTCAACCTATCAGCACGACAGTCTTCGTTACCTCCTGGACTTTTTTGTACCTGCAAAGCACCTCTTGCACAAACTTCAGCAGCATGCCTGCGTGAGTTCCAAACTGCAAACACTCTGCAGATGAGAACACACATGTAGCTGCATAATCAGAAGCAGAATCAGCGGTCACACGCAAGAAACACACTGTGGGAAAACTGTCAGCTGTTGACTTCTTGAATACTCTGCTGAAAGTGGTTGTTTGTTGGTTGATTGTTAGCCTTTTGAGCAATTTGTCCAAGTTTCAAGTCGGTCAGAAAAAATAGAGCCCAAGGAAGTCAGTCGAGTTAAATCTCAAGGCATGAGCAGGAATGTTTGGAGTCAATGTAGACAAAACCAAGTCAAGATTTATGTTAGCTTTATACAGCTTAACATCAGGCCACATTCAAGTAAACAGAAAAATATCCCTTCCAGTCCATTTCTGAGAGAAAAGCCGTACTTCCCCCTCTTCATTTTATTACAACAAGTCAAAGCTTTAGATTAGTATCAAGTCCTACAAGATAAAACTACAGGAAGTGTCTTTTGGTGTTCAGATCTATTAGTCTTTAGTCCTATTGAGATAAAGTTAGGAATGAGCACTTACAGCTCTTAGACAGATGAAGTAGACAAACTGGGCATAGATCCATCGGTCAAAGGGTCAGGAAACAACTTTTCCTGGGCCTTTGTTCAAAGATACTGTTAACATGAGTTGTCGAAAAGTAATTGAAACAACTACGAAGAAAAGACTCCATTTGACAACAGAAAACACAAAACCACATGAATGGAAAAACTACCAAAAATGACCCATCAACAAACAAAAGACAGTATTTTTATCCAAAGTAAACAGAAAATTATAAACAAACAATGACATCAAGGAGAAAGAAAACAATCAAAAAACAGACACAACAGTAAATTGACTAAATAAGATGAAAAACTAATGAGACACACAAAAAAACAGGCAGGTTAAAAAACTCGACACGTTAATGGTACACAAACTCCAGAAACAAAGAGTGATGACAAAACACATCTAAACCACAGTGAGGGATAAAAAAAACCCCCAAAGAACCAAAATTAAAACCTTTTTGACATGTAGGTACTTTCACTCTGGGTTGGAGTTCTCTTACAAATATAAAACCAGACTCTGCTTCTGTCTCTTAAGTCATTCATTCAGAAGCACCAAATTGATCTTACGAGATTTCTATCCAACACTAATTCTTTGTCATCTTCCGTTCCTTTTCCAACTTGGACAAATCTTGTTACATATACAACTTACATATATTGTTCATTGTGTTCTCATTATTGTATTTGTATCAGGGTGAATTATGAGAAAATTGAAGATAAAGCTCATGTTGGTCTTATAATGGGACACATCATGTGGCCAGACATAGTAAAACAACTATTACTGAAAAAAAAACAAGGCGTAGATGTCAGTACTTTTTAAAGTCCACAAACCCTTCAACAACGCAAAGCAGTATGTACCTTATTTATTTGTGCATAATGTGACGTGAGTATAATGTGACCCCCCCCCCCCCCCTTTCGCGTTTTAATGCTACCCCTGATTTAATACAGACTTCAGGATTTTTCAGCCTTTCCTGTGCACTCACTGGTTGAAAACATTATTTTAAGGCTACCTGTTTTCGCATGACACCGGTAAAAGGTGTGCTTGTTTATGCGAAGCAGTTCATGTTTTTAAATTTGTTGTGGTAGTTCATTAGCAAAAAATCTGTCAAGATTTAATCCCATGTATAATACAACCCCCCAACTCTATGGATGATTTTTGGGGTTAAATTTTTCACATTATGCACACATAAATTTGGTATTTAACATCAACCATCTGTCCTTGTGAATAACCTTGTATTTACTTGACACATATTTGCCAATAACACAAAAGAATGATATAACTATTATGAAACAAATAAGAAATACAAGCAATGGCTGTGTCTAATAGTCATAAAATCACCACAAACTGTGGCTGAGCAGACAGGGCATTTGCATGAATATGTGTGTAATGTTATTGTTGGATCATTGGTATGATGGTGTACTCTATTTGAGACATAGTAGATATTTCTTACAGTCAGATAATGCAAAAAGCTATAGAAATGTGGGACAGACACCTCATAGCAAGAAGGTCCTGGATTCGGACCTGGGGTCTTTCTGTGTTGCGTTTGCATGTTCTCCTCGTGCTTGCTTCGGTTTCCCCCACAACACAAAAATATGTACAATTGGTTGCCTTCGAGCCCAGGCTGCCCTTGAAAAAAAGATCAAGGGGATTTGCCCGGATAAATAACGGTAAATAAATAAGTTAAGTTTCTTATTCATTAAATATAAAATTTTCTTTCCAGAGTAAGTTCCTGGCCAGAACTAAAGGAAAGTTTCATGTCTTTCAATTTGATCCATGCTCAAACTTTTATTTACTAACAGCACAAAAGGGTTAAATCAAATTCTAAAACATAAGCTGGTGAGTCAAATTGTACAAATGTGTCTGGTTAAATTGACGTTTTTTTTCCCCAGGCAGAGTTTGTGGTTTCCTGCCTTGAAGGCTCTGTGAGATGAAGGACATGCAGGAAAGTGCATGCATGAGTAAAAGGAGTTTTTGCTTGTAATTTTCACTCTGCAGACTTCGTGTAACCGAGTCACTGTCCAACAGATTCATCCCTACGTCTCCAAATCACGACATCTTAATTTTGCTTTCTGACACACAGTAATTAACCGATGGTGTTTAGCTTGAGCTTTAAAGGAAGGACCTGTCTCATATTTCGCCCTACAGTTCTCTCTGGACTCAGACACATAAAACACACAGGGACTGTGAACAAACTATGTTTTCATTGTCGTTGAGTGGAGCTGCCCGGGACGGGAGTTAGGACTTTGAGTCATGACAATAATTCCTTCCATATGTGATTGTGTTACTGCTGTGAGAGAAAGAGGAACTTACAGAGTGGCGGCAAGAGTTTGGAGGGGAGAATGGAGAGAATGAACATGGCCTTCATTCATGCAGCCTTCTGTGGATTGAAGTATGCGCACGTCTGAGGGGGGGGAAGGGAAGACTTGTAAGTTGTGGACCATAGAAGACTGATTGAGGAATTTTTAAGAGGGAGGTGGGGTAGAAGAAGCAAACACTGGGGCACATTGAGGGAGAAATGGGTGGGGAGAACCAAAAGACAAGAGTTTTCAAATATGGGACAACTCAAAACAGACAAACTTTTGAGGGAAAAAAAACAAAAAGTGATACATGCTTTATGTTCATAAGCATCACCATGGCTGGAGGAGGCAGACAAAAAGAGATGGAAGGGAAGCTTAAGGGAAAGAAATTGAATAAAGTGCACAGAGATAAAAAGAAAAAAAATAGAGGAGAGGTTGAGTTAGGAATTTAATTTGAGCATGTCTAGTGCGTCTGGAGGGCAGGCAGAGGGGAGGGAGCAGCTCAGTGTCAGTATTTTAGACGTGACGGGGAACACCCACGATGGGTTTTATCTGTGAGACTTCAAGCGCAGGGATATAGATCTGACACAGCATTCATTAAAGTGGGAAAGTGCTTGGATTAAGGTGTACTATAATAGATTAGTTGATTAATGGTGCAGGAGATACCACACAAGTCTTTCATTCCTTCGCCTAAATCCACAGAATTCTTGGGTAAATGCTTAGATTCTTTCCCAGTGTACATTTGACTTTATTGGATTTTTTTTGTTTCGTCTCGTGTGTTTTCCTCTAATGAAACAGGGGTCAGGTTATTGTGAAGAGCTGATCATCTGCATGTTTCTGTCTGACTCACACCTCCATTGTTTTCTCATTGTGTGAATCCACTGACGTAGTTTTTACAAAGTGGAAAACACAGCGTGAGTCACATGTCTGACCTTTGTATGTGCTTTGGGCTTTGGGTCAGTTGAACAAATAAAAAGTGCTGACTTGTGTGGTATTGGTTCTGGAAACTCAACTACGTTAAGCCCGGGTGAGCAGGAAATTTCCAACTGTCTGGTGTGTGAGTTGCTTTGTTAATGTGAGAGCATGACTGTGCATCAAGCAGAATTGGTTTAGGCAAGAAGAAACTCTTAAATGTTGGAATTTTAAAAGCTGTTCAGTGAATTAATTAACCTGAAGAGGCTCAAAGGAGAGATGGCCTCATAAAAATTTATGAGGGTGACTTTTTCCCCTCTTTATTCTTACCTTTAACATACCATTTGTATGTGTCTCTTTGTTCTTGTCTCAGTCTCAGTATCTGGGTTGCTTGTTCCTGCACTCCGGCTGGCCTCTCTGTCTGGGTGAGAAAGTGGTTGTCCAGCTCTCCACTTTAGACTGGAGACTTCTGCGCTGCAACGACTTCTACCTGCAGGTGGTGCCCTTCTCTACCCGGTGCCCCAGACTGGCCCTAAAATGTCTGGCCCCCGGGGGTCGCACTGTTCAGGAGATATTGGTGCCTGAGTCGCAGCATCCTCTCATATTCACATCTGAGTGGCTGCACAGTATCAACAAGGAGCGTGGTCACAAGAGAGAAGGTATGGGGAAAACTTCCTTTGTTCCTGTTGTTTATTGTTATTTAAAAAGCTGAGTGGAAGTGGTGACTTTAGACATAAAAATATATTTTTTCAAGCTCAGAAAAAGTTTAAATACAAATTTTTATGGACTATGGTTTATCCCACTGAAGAAGTTGAACAGAAATCGACCCTAATTTCTTTATTGATATTCCAAACGGTGGAATTTAAATTTTAACATGTTTTGTACTACAGCTTATTGTAAAACCGATGATGACTTGTGCTCAATGTACTTTTACCAAATGTTTAAACTTTACATTAAGTCCATCTTCTGTAATTTTTTCACAGTTGGAGGAGGACTTGACACCTGTCTAGTCAGTACATGTGATGGTATAGCGCGACTACCCTGGAAGGAAGTTGTTTACCCAAAGTTCATCCACGACCCATCTGAGGAGCTAGGCGTGATGGCAAACCATGATGGTCTGATATCCAGCCGCCTTCCCAGTGAGGGTGGGAGCAGCCTTGGTGGTTGGGGTGGCTCTTCCTCTGGAGAGCTGGACTCCTGGTCCTGGGATGAAGAAGAGGATGAGAGTCTACCACCGTACGGCATGGACCCTGCACTCAGGCGAAGACGTAGTGAAGATGGGCTTGGGCGTACTGGGAGGCAGTCTCAGCTTGATGGGGATTATGTCGAGCTTCTGGAACCCAGAGGGGGTCCTGATGGAGGGGTCGACTCCAGGCAGAGGTACCTAGAGATGCATGGGATTTGTAAAACCAAGACTTTGCCTTTGTGCAGGAGAGGAAGGGCCATCAAACTTCGAAAAGGGAAAGCCTGGACTTCTGGGAAAACAGAAAGATCAGGAAGCTTTCGTGCTTATCGTGGCGCCAAAGGAGAAGCAGTGACTCCAAAGGAGGGTGTACCACCACCAAAGCCTCCAACAGCAGCTAGAGAACTTGGCAGAGTCAGGAGAACTTACTCTTCATCTGTCCATGACTCAGATGATGGGGATAAAACAAGCAGAGGCTCTGAAGGGCAAGAAAGCCACAACCTTTATTTTGATGGCCAGTTCAAGGAGAGAAGGCCTGGTGTGGGAAAAGAGCGAGACAGTAACGGAGCCACACAGTCAACCAGAGATGAGCACAAAAGTAAAGACTCCCAGAGCAGTGACAGCTTGGTCACTAATGAAATATTTGACCTAACAAACCATAAAGCTGAGTATGTTGTAGAGGGTCAATCAGATCACGGATCGCATTCAGACTCTGTTTTTGAGGATGCTGACAAACCACTGAGTGGAGACAGGGACGCTATTACCCCAACATCGGACGCACCAGAGAGGCTCCTTACTGGAGTTTCAGAAAGTGAAGGAACTGCCAACAGTGAGTCTATAACAAAGAGGTCATCAAAGCTGAAGGTCACAGATGAAACGGATAAAGGAAAGATGGAGGAAAGAGTGTGTCCCAGAGGAAAGGAAGTTAAAACAGCAGGGTTCAGAGCACCACGGTACACACACTGTAATCTACAATCACAGTTGTTTTATACAGTAACACTGATTTATATTTGAAAGTACACACTGGTTACACTTAAATATAACCATGTTGTCTTTTGGCTTTGTTTTTAGGAGGAAAAGGAAGGGAAAGGGAGCCAAAGGGAAGGGTAAGTCTGGCGGTCGTGGAAACCAGAAAGGAGCAAAACTACAGAGTAAAACTCCTCAGCCAAGCCCCACCACCAACTCTACACCAGCAAAGTTGCCGGTCACTAAGGAAAACCAGTCTAAACCAACTGAAAATACTGACAAACCTGATGGAGTGCCAACGACAAGTAAAAGGAAAGAGGATACAAGGAAAAGCAGTGCAGGTCTGAGGAAAATAATGGATTAACTTTGGTTATTACCAAAAGCTTTTATTAACTCAAATTTGTTTTTATTTTCACTTTTGTAGCAGAGACAGAGGCTGAATCTTTGCCTGCATGCAATGACCAGTCAGGTACATCTTTCTTAAACCACTCTACAGAGGAGGCTGGGTCAGAAGGGACATGCCCTGACCAACTAAATGGTATTATGTCCAAGGAGCCTGCTCTTCTCAGGGATCTGGATGCCAATCTGCTGCAGTCAGGGAAGCTTCAGTTGACAGGCAAGATTTTTTACCTTACTGTATGTTTATGCAACTTGGTAGAGGCTTTTTCGAACATTTTTGTTTTGAAAACCTTGAGGAAACTAAAAATAACTACATCATGATTATAGGTACAGTTGACAGGATGGGGCGTGGTCTGGTTTTCACGGATGCAGATGCATCAGAGGAGGGTTTCTGTGCAGAACATATGGCCCAGACTCTGGCCTGCTACCACAGAATCACACGGTAAGAGTTCATGTTCTTTCGAGAACACCTGCAACCATTACAGATTGACAGAGTTTTGGTTTCTATTGTGATCTAAGGCTGTTTCTATGACTTCGTGTCCAATTTTGACTTGAAAATTGTTTTTAAGCAGGAGGCTGTGATTTCAGAAAATCTTTATTCTGACATTTAAACTTGTTTAGGCCAGGATTCTTATTGAGCAAAAAGACACTTTGGGTAAGATTGGATAAAGCCCTGGGGTGTTGGAGCAACTGACTGCTGGATGGTGTAGGACTGGCCAGCTCGGGTCAAGTTTATAAAATGGGTTGGGGATTTAATCTCTCATGTTTGAATTTAGAAATCCACCAATTTAGACAAAATATCAAACTTTGAGTTCCTGCTATTTGTATGCAATCTGATGCTAAATCGGCTTTAGATTACCTTTAATCTCAAAGGTCTTAAAACAGGTCTGTTTAATTAAATGAGGCTCAAGTCAGTAGGTTAAAACGTGGAGGAATTGAAATTGTTATTTTGGATTACAAACTGCCCAACTTCCTGTGGTGTTTAAAAAAGAATTGGAAATACAGCATATTTGTGCCCCATGTTTAATAACTTTTAGTGAAAGATGAAGGTAGGACAAAAAATGATTCTTATCCCATCAATCCATTTTCAGCCACTTATCCATGGTTGTGGGGAGGAGACCAGGCCACTCACAAGCTCTCTTGTAAGCTCTACGTCAACCTCAACCCCCACCAATTTAACCCTAAAAATCACCAACCATCTCCTGTCTGTACAAACAATGAGAATAATACTACAAAATAACAAATTTAACAGTTACTTTGTGCTGTAATTTTTAAAACACATCACCTTTTGGAATGCAACAAAGTTATATAAAGGCAAAAACACTTTCAGTGTCAAACATGAGAAGTTTTATCACTTTAAGCACATTTGGACTAGTGAACATTCCCATTATGAAGGTTATGTTTCATAGTTAGAATTTATGGACATTATTGTTTGTAATAAATATAAATCATTTTTTTGAAATATAACATCAATCTGCAATTGCAAAAATAATTTTACAACGAGATGAATCATTGTCGAGATATTTAAATGTGAAGTAACAGGAAGTGATGTCAAAGGGGAATGTCAGCATGTGAACAGAACATTGCTACAACAGCTAACAGCACAGACAGTAGAGAAGAATCTGATGTTTCTTTAGATTATTTTAAGTCACTATCAGAAAGAAATGAAGAAGAGTCAGATTTCAAATAATAGAAAAGTCCGGGGAGTTCCCTTTCTTTAAGAGTTTCCCTTGAATGTCACTTCCTGTTTCAATGTGGCTGAGACATGTTCAAAATAAAATATGCCAGTTACATGACATAATGGGTAAAATTGTGTTTTATGTCAAGTTTCTTAAATATAAAGATGTTTTCTTTGATTCTTTTGTATTTGAAGGATATGCATGTTTAAAACTTCATGATTGGTAATAATACAGGCAAACTAGACAAACAAATCAACAGAATTAATACAAAATCTCTAATATATTTTTCATATTGGATCATTTACTTAACTTATTATAGTACTCACAGCATGGCTCTTAACATAAGCTAGAGTAGCACAATCAGTTCCCCAACTTTGTTTATTTAGCTAATAACATGTACAATTGAAATTTGTAGATATTTAAGTAACCACAAAATAAGCTGTGAAAAAGAGCCTCTCTTAAACTTCTTCCCCGACATTTTGACAGCTGTCAATCATTGAGGGACACGCCCCAAAACTAGCAACACAAATTCTGAAAGGTGTTTCTTTGGACTACCAGCCACTGAGCCCATGAGGGTTGCTTTTGGCTGGTGGGTTGGACAAACTGTAAAGCGGGTGGATAGTTACAGGCTGGTGTGTGTACTGATGTCTTCTTGCTTGTTGTGTATGAGTGGGTGTTTTATCCCTCAAGCCACTGCTTCTGCATCATTTTAAAAAATGGTGATGTTTAAAATTTGTTCAAGTAATAATATCGTCACTGACTGCAGTAGAATAGATGCTACAGTTGTAACGCTGTCAGTATAAGGTTTACTTTACCTGTTTAAGATCAGACAATGCAGGGATAGGATCATGTGACTTCAAGTAGACCCCTCAAAGCTGTAGGACCCTGGTAGGCCAGTGACTCATTGTAGCCCAGCCTGGAGGCAACAGATTCTCACAATACTCTGCAGCTCCTCCTGGGGGATCTCAAGGCACTCTCTAGAAAGAGAGGATACATAATCCCTGTAACAAGTTCTGAGTGTGCAATGGGGTTTCCATCCAGTGGAACTCACTTTGAAAACCTCAAGAGGCATCCTAATCAGATTCCCAAACTATGTTAGCTGACTCCTTTTGATGCACAGGAGCAGTGGAGCCTCATTTTATCTGTAAGACTGAGCCCAGCCACCTTTCAGAGGAAGCTCGATACAGCTGCTTCAATCCAGGATTTCAATCTCTCGTCATAATCCACACCTCGTGACCACAGGTGAGGATTGAGAGACCAACCAGTAAATTAAGCTTTGTCTTTTGGCCTATTTTTTATTGCTTCACAGCAGACAGAAGCAAATGCCTTATTACTGCCTCTGATCAGTCCATGTCCTGCTTTGTCCTGCCAGTGTTGAACAAGACTCTGACATACATGAACTATTTTGTTTGAAGCAGAGACTCATCGCCGACCTGGAAGAGTTCCACCTTCTTCAAGATCTGTGGATAACAATATGACTAATATCCACCACGTCCACTTCAGTACAGATTAGATGATGGGGATTTAAAGTAAACTTTAGTGTCATGATGAAGTACCAAATAGGTGATGCTGGCATAGCATCGCAGTTTGGTACAAATTTGGTACTTTTTGATGCTCTCTGCATCAAAACATTGGAAACACTTCCTCCAGCAAAAAGTCAACTTTCAAATCCAGGCAACTTCAACACTTTATATTGTTGGTATAGTATATATGTCACAGTGACGCCTTTAAACAGGAAAATGTTTAGTCTCTGATTTACTTTCCTCCAGTGCTCTGCCTTTGAAAATGTTTGATTAGCTCATTGTCTGATATTGATGTTTAGTCTTATGTCATTTGCTCACAGACTAAACCCTTTAAGCCAGAATTACTTTTATTAGTCATGTCTTCCTTTTTAAAGACTTTGGTAAACAGAATCTAAGCTGGGGTAAGGAAAATTCAGCACGGGCCAGAAAACTGTGAAAAACGAAACAGTTCAACAAATTTATTTTTTAACTGGCACAACCTCTGCACTGAGCGTGGCAATATTTACATAGTGTGAGCAATACTCCATAATAGTTTTGTTAAGGAAAAAAAACTTTATGAGAAGCAGCCATTAATATTGTTTAAAAAGTAACTTTGATATGATTTGGTAAAAAAAAAAAGCCTAAATAACATAGCACATAAGTTTTTACATTTTTGTTTGTTTTAACCTTGAAGCCCCCTCTGTCTCTGTCTGTCGTCCCTCATCAGGCCTGAAGCCAAAGAAAAAGGTCTAACGATGGTAATCGACAGCAGACGCTCGCAACCATCTGCTCTCTGCCTTTCTGCTTTGAAACAGTTCCAGGTGAGTCAGCGGAGGGAGAAAAAACTGTTAAGACAAATGTGCCGAGTATGTGCTTGTGTGTTTTAATTAACCTGCAGCTGTGTTGGTAGCTCAAACACACATGTTTCTGAGTGTTTGTTTGTGTTTGTGTTTAAGGTGTTGGTTCCTAGCGGGCTTGGATCTGTCCTGGTTTTGGTGGAAGAGCAACAGGAGTCTTTTGGGTTTTCTGTGGAAGGAACTGAGGTGATAGCATTTTATCGACTAACATGTTTAAGTACACTGTTGTGTACATTTGTGTATTATTATATGTTTTTGGATAACTATGGGAGGTTTTAGATCAACTTAGAAGAACATGCTCTTAACGTACAAGTCAACTGCTTCAAACTTTTACCTGTATGGTGACCTTCAGAAAGCCATAAATTTAACAAAAAACCCATAGTACTTTCACACGATACAAGAGTGGGAGAAGGCAGAGGTGCAAAGGTAGCATTTTCTTACAGGCTCTGAGACGTGAAATAACTATGAAGTGGAGTTTTTATAAAAATCAGTGAGATTGTCAAATAGGGGGAAATCCAAGTAATGTACAGACAATCTGTATAACTTAACATATATGCCTTAAATTTCAGGATATCGTTAAATATGTAGTTTTAAAAATTACTTTTTCCCTGGTTCTACAAACAGAATTAGTTTTGTTTGTTGTCTACTGCAAGTAAGATACTGACTACTTATTAGTACTCCATACATGCCAATTTCAACAATTATTTTAACATTGTCAGTGTGTGAATGTGTGAAATGTGGTCCAATGGGGCTTGATAAAGCGCTATATAAGTTCAGTCCATTTAACATTAACCATTTGCCATTGCTCGAAGAATAAAAATAAAAATAGACTTATTTGCTTCAACCTGTGTTTTCAGCTTATGTTTGTAATTAGAGGATTTTTCCAAACTAAAATGAAATATAAAAGGGTCAGGTTGTGTGCTCAAAAATTCCAGGGAGCAGGCACAAAAATCTCCAGGACTCGGAAAAAAAAAACTAAACAAATTTATTTACAAAAAGGAAAAAGCTCATGTGGCAGCTGAAAATGTACTTACAAAAATCCCTGAAGACAAACAACAGGGAACACAAAGGGATCCTAATACTTAAAAAAGAAACACGTGGGGAGAGTGGGCGGGGCCAGAGCAGAGACAGAAAAGAGAACTAAACTGAGACAGGGAATAAACAAACACTAGAAAGAAGCATCAAATACGTGTGAAATTTTGACGCGTCAACAATGCATATTTTACGTGTTGTTGATGTGTCATTTACGCATTAAAGTAACACGAAATGTTCATGTGTGTTTGGCCCGGCTGGCTTTCCAAGTTTTTGTCTGTGTGCAAAACTGCTAAATATTGTCAACATTGTTAAGTTTATAAATACAATGATCCACTTATTAACCATATATAATACTATTTTATCACATTTTTTTAACATTCTATTATGTCCATGTTGTAAAGGTTTTCATTTTAAACACAATATTTCCTTCTCTCTCCAGACTCACACAGTTCGGGGTACAGGAGTCCTCCAGCAGTATGTTGACAGACAGCAGCTTCTCAAAGAGCTGAACGGAGACTTCAGTCACTGTCATTCAGACTGGCTGGCCTTCAGGCTGGTAAGAAACACTATGTTTTGTCTACTGACAAAGAATTTAGATCTTTTAGCCCTTTTGCAGTCGTACAGTGCATTCGGTTATTTTACCATAATTTCTGGATGCTTTCCAGGTTTTTGTGAGTGTTTGAGTGGTTGTGAGAAAGATAACCAGAAAATTTTGACTTCAGGCCTTTAAGAATAAGTTGTGGTTTTTGCTGAATTCATTGCAAGGTGGCCTTTCTCTAGGGCAGGGCTATTCAACTGGCAGACCGTGGGCCACATCCGGCCCACGAGTGACCAAAGTTCGGCCCGCCAATTCGTTTATTTGTCTCCTAAGCCCAACCCAGTTTTCTACTTTAATTGCTATAAGTTATTTTAGTTAGAAATAGACATGTGCTGTATCTACAGAAATGTCAGAACCTTGGCTAGAAGCTGGTAAAATCATTTTTATGAACATCCAAGACAGTCAAAACTACAAGCAGTAGAAGATAAAACTATGAAAGTGAAAATAAAATTGGTGGAAAAATTTGACAAGTCAGAGACATCAAAATAATCTTTGTGTTAAATAGGAGGCACAATGTGTTATTTTTGATATTGTTTTATTATTACTACTTTTATTACATAGGGTTTTGTATGATGAATTCATGATTAAATGCAGCAAAACAAACTACATTAAAGGTAACAAATCTTTGTAGTACTTGGTTTATTTTCATATTGATTTTATTTGCTGGACGTTCAGCACCTGTGCTGTTGACCTGCATTAACTGTGGCCCCTGGAGCGATTTATTTGAATAGCCCTGCTCTAGGGACAAAATGATAAATGTTATAGATAGGAGTCGCTGTGGATCAGTGGTTTGATTCCAACAGTATGCAGTCACATGGTGAAGTTTCCCTGGACAAGACACAGAGACCCTCATTGCCTTTGATGTGTCCCATCATTATATGAATATGATCTAAAGCACTGATTAGACTCGACAGAATAATATGTTCAGATTAGCTTTGTAGACATGAAGTAATGTGGTATATGAACCAATGTGTTTCCATGGCACCGATTGTGTTGTAAAACATGTTGAATAGCCTGGTTCCATAGAAAAAGGCTGTATAAGTACAGTTCATTTACCAGTTAGTGCAGTTAGACTGAACACTCCAGAATAACAAACCCACAATATTTAAACACTGTAGCAACAATATCAGTGATAGAGGTTGGACAATATTATGTTGGAGACTGATTTAAGGAGATACAAATCTTCAAAAGTGCAGATAGTTTAATACTGCAATTTTTGTAATGCACACCGTAGCCATATTGGATTATGAGCTTGGGGTTAATGAGAAACTTCCCACTTTTTAATTTACAATTCCTACAGATGACATTCTAGTTGAATTTTGTGAATTGAAACTTGGAAATTTTGACTTCTGAGTTTTCAACTAAAAACTGGAACACGGTTACATGGGGTGTGACATTATTTCAGAATCAGTTCAAACTTGAGAGGTAAATGAGTCAGAATTAATTCACTTCCATTTTTTTTTTGTTTTGTTTTTCTTTAGCGTCTGGAGCGACTGACAGAGTGCTGTGAGAGCGCCCTCTCTCTGCTTGGAGAAGCACTGCAGGCGATGGAGGCAGAGCCGATACCGAACAACATCAAGGTCATCCACCAACTCATGCTTTTTGCCTTTTCTGATAAGTGGGCAAAAATAATTAAGAAAAAAAAGTTTGCTGAACCTAGTGATCTTCTTTAGGCTGTTCCTCAGAGTGTAGACAAACACAGACAGCTCATGGTGAGTGTCCTGGCTGACCAACGCTTGACTGAACTTCAGCAGAGAGGGGGGGCGTGGCTTGCAGGACTGACATCTTGTTCGTCAGGCATGGCGCAGAAGTCACAAGATTGCAGGTACTACGCTTCTACTTTTATAATACTGTGGTACAAACAACTTTGTCTTTGAGGTGTCTTTTCAGACATTTAGGCAGTGGTGGACAAAGTACTTAACTCTAGTACTTGAGTAGTGATTGAAGTATTGATACTCATGGTCAAATCCTAACTACAAGTAAAAGTTGCTCAGTCAAAAATCTACTCAAGTTACAGCACTGAAGTACTTCTAAAATTACTTAAGTATTCAAATGTACATGCATTTAAAAATACTCAAGTATTCAAAAGTACAAATTCAATTTTCTAATATCAGTACATTGCTGTATTGTTTTCAGAGTGATTTCACAGGACCTTGTAACTCTCAGAAACCACCTGATGTGTTATTGACACATTGAACCACTCTGCTACAAATTCTACACCACTTGTAAAAACTTCAGCCAAAAAATGCAATAAAGTGAGTGATGAGTTATTAAATGCAGAAATGTAGTTTATCCGCGGTGAACATTTAAATTGATACAAACTATTTTTCAGTCCTAAAATCTCAAACATTGAGCTGGCCGTAGGTGCGATGGTTTCTTCGCTTGAGTTTCTTCAACCGCCTCCATTGCTGGGGTCTGTTTGAAATGAAAATAGGAGCTCAGCACTGTTAACGAGGATGACATAATTCCAAATCCATCCCATGTGTGAGCTATGTCTGTGATTGGTTCCCCTTCCGAGGAACATGAAGTGTGGCCAATTGCATTTCAAGAAAGAAAAACAGCAGCAGCTATGCTGAGCCAAGAGGAACGAGTAACGACAAGCTTCCTAGAAATCTAGTGGAGTCAACGTCATAAGTTTCCCAAAAATATTTAATTACTCAAGTAAAGATACTCAAAAAATGTACTTAAGTACAGTACTCAAGTAAATGTTCTTTGTTAATGTCCACCACTGCATTTAGGTTAGGTCAATGCTTAAAGAATTAGAAGGCAAATGGACTTCTTTTCTTGTTTTTTAAGGACTTTTATCCTCTCATCCAAAAGCTTTATTTAGTTCTGAATCTGGTAGCAGTTTGCAGTTTAAACGTGCAGATAACTAACAATCTATTGGAAAACTGCTGGTGTTGGCATGACCACAGGTGACAATGACGAATCCTTCCTGTGCTCTGAGAACTGGAGAGTTGTTCTGCCAACCACACAACATACACAAACACACACGCCCAACTCTTACTCATGATTATTCTTAGCACACTTTTCCCCTCTGAATCCAATGCGTAGGTAGGGAAATACCCGACGTGAGAAATATTTTGGAGCTAATTTTTTTGCGGTTATCAATCTGTTGCATCTTCCTCTCGGGGGGGACACAGAAGAAGTCACGTTTTGAAAGAGTCATCAGTGCAGAAATAGGACCAGACAGGAAATTTGTCAGATTTACTTCAGTCACACCAAATGATACCTTCCTGCATGTATAATAATGTTAATCACTGTAGCAGTTTACAGGTATTAAAAGACTTGCACTGTGGACCCAACAGGTAATATTAAGTATTAAAGCACGGTTATGTTAAATTAGTCTAACGACTGATTACTGCAATGTTTCTATATTATAACTAGACATAAAGTTTAACATTAGAATAAGAAATTATTTTAAATAAGATTAAATGCTAAAAGGGTTACATGACATTGGAATACTGCAATAAGAAAAAATATAGCAATTTTCTGGAGATGACTAACAAATTTTTAAGTTCTGCTGCCATCTTGTTGATGAACATAAACCAATCTTATCTCTCTTTTTGTGCATGTTACACGAATGTTTTTCATCTGTATTTGAGAGTTATTCCTGTCATCTTTTATTGTGCTGGGACCTGAGTATATGTATATCATGTACTAATGTGAATTGTGTTTTGCCACCTAACACGTTGCTTCTGTGTCCACCTTAGTTTCTGTTTTCGTCACTTTTAATATTAACATTCATGCTAACCGTATTTTACCAAAAAATGTTACCATTATTGCCCCATAAGTTTCACAACAAATGAAAGTTTCAGCTTTTTAATTTGACACAAGTTTGCTCACATCTGCCATCCCTTCAAAATAAAAGCCTCAACATGTCGTCACTGTTTATTGCAATGACTTATGGTTTAATGGTTGAATCCCAATTTGCCTCCTACATCGCAGCAATGTGACTATTGTGCACACGTACATTGCGATGATGATGCTTAAATAATATATTGGGTAGTTCTAGGTACTAGCATTCCTCAAATAAAAGGAACATGTCGTCCACCACCTTTCTTGTCAGTTTTAAACGTGAACGTATAATGAGAAATTGTTGTCAAACGTTTAAAAATATTGTGCTGCCCCACATGATGTCGCAGGATCTCTCTCTTTGTTAATACTTGGAATATGTGTTGTGAATGATTCGCTACTACCACATCTAAGTTTAGCCCAGTATCTATAACACTGATTGAGCTATAGACCTTTTGTGATAACTAAGCTTAGCCACAGGGGCCATCTTGAAATGTGTTAACTCCAAAAGTTCAGGACCGTCTGCTCTGTTTCTTTCCAGAACTTTAATGTTTTTAAGTTATCGTATCAGATTGTATCACTGGATCCTTTTATTTTTTTAAGTGAACAATTTTTGTCTTTCTTTCCTACAGGGCTGCTCTCAACACAACGTCTAAACTCTACAACAGCGTGGACGACGCTCTCCATCAGCTCGTCCAGGTGTCCAACCACAAGGGTCGAGATCTAGAGGCACTGGGTCGACTGGCAGGACTGGTGGACAAACTGGAAAAGGTGTGGACCAAAAAATAATAATTTAGTGATTACTGAGTTCCCTAAGCCTTTCGAGTTCTTAAAAGGGCCGATAACAGTTTTTCTCAGAGTATGAGTACTTCAGTTTGGGAACTTGCCGATATCGAGCACTTACTGAGTTAGAACTTAAACATTATACGTACAACAACCTATTTCTAACAAGGTGTCTGTCCTTCTTTATAGGCCTACGTCTTACTTCTCTGAATCGAAACATCATCACTTCTCTTTTCTGTTCCTAAAATGAACAAGATGGAAACTCTTGAGTTTCTTATAATTATAAATAGTCTTCTTTTAATTTCCTCTCAGAATCAGTCACATTACTTCCTTATCTCACTTAATGTGACGTTACTATACAATAAATAGTGTGCTTATAGCAAAACTTTCTGTTTATTGTCTTTATACCTAACTTACATGTCCAAATCCCTGCCCCAACGTACAGCACATTTTCTCATGTCTTCCTCTGAACCCGTGTTGACCTTTAACCCACAGTGTGATAAGGAGATTGAGCAGGTGCAGTCCCAGCTGGAGGACTACAAGGACCCTCCTCTGTCTCTCAGCAGACTCTCTCTCAAACAACAAAAGTTCAGGACATTCAGAGAAACGGCCAACGTGAGTGACACAAGCAAGTGCTGTAAAACACAAGATTCTGTTCCCCGTCTCGTGTCTTTGTTGACCCCTGGGATCTTTCAGGAGCTGCACAGTGAGACGCTGTCAGTCCTCAGTGATTTGGAGAGCTGGTGTGAGCTGAACTGGCCGGGCCTAAGCGACGTCCAGATCCGACTTCCTCCCGTAAGGGAGAAGCTGAGGGACATGTCCCATTGTCTGTCCGACTGCTGGACCACTCTGGACAACACGCAGAGGCTGCTGTCCACTCTGACCGAGGTAACGCACCACAGATACGCCACACCATAAATGCACAGTCACGGTTTAAAACCCAACAGTCATGTTTTCTGTCCCGCCCTCTGCCAGGCAACCCAGTGGTGCGACGCAGTCTCCTCCACCCCGTCCTCCCCCTTGATTCCTCCTTCTACCTGTCCTCTGGCATCCCTCCCTCCGATCCCCCCATCTCGTTTCCAGGATGCGCGGTCCTTAGCCATGGAGCTTGGTGGCGGGGCGCTCCTCGAGCTCTGGACTCAGACAGTGGAGCGCTACCAGCAGACCGTAGCTCAGGTGAAACCCCGCTTCCTCCAGTCAGACAGGACCCAAAACCAGAACCAAGGGAAGCCCAAAACGCCCTCCGGCAGCAACGTCTGGGACCTGATGGGGCCCGAAGGAGAGGGGGACTGGGGTGTGGGAGCTGGAGGTGCAGAAGTGGGGTTGCAGTCTTGGGGGTCCTTGGCATCCCTGTTCAGACCGCAGACTTGCTCCACCCTGAAGATAGGAGAGGAGAAAGGGAATAAGAAAGAGGGGGCAGGTGGAGGGAATGGAAGCGGAGCAGGAGGAGCTGGAGGAGGGAAATTCCTGCAGAGCCTTTTGAATCCTGCAAAGAAGAGTGTGAGTTCTGTAATGTCATCAGCTGTAATTTATTACTTCATGCGTAAAATATCTGGTTTAAGTATAGTTGTGAATGTACACAGGGCCGGCCCTAGTCAATTTAGGGACCTTGGCAAAATTTCAGGTGGCGCCCCCTTGTGCATTTTTCTAAATCTCACTACCAATTTACATACATTCACATAAAATAGTTTTGTATTTGATATTTTTTATCTTTAGAAACCAGGTTGTCCAATTAAAGCAATGAGGAACACCTGCTAAAAAGCAGCTGTGCACTGAAGCAGTTCTAGGGGGGTCCAGGAGTAAACTCCCAAAGGAAATTTTCTAAAAATCCATGCAAAACTTCATTTTTCCAGCCATTTGAAGATCGTTTTACTAAATTCTTGGGCTTATAAAACATTAAATCAGTATTTTATGAATCTAGAACACAGGAAGAAAATGTTCAAAAATTGGTTGCTGAATAAATGCGCAGAAAATCAAGTTTCGTTCAAAGTTATAAAGGTTTATTCCTCAGCTATTATACATATTAATTAGACATGTTGATTCAATCATTGTTTAAATGAGTACAACTGATATAAAACTGTATCTAAAATTCAGTTAATCAGTCAAAAAATTTCCTATAACACTAAAAACCATACTTTTACCTAAACTTTATCTGAAAATCATACTTAGAAACTGCTGTGTCCTTTATTTTTTACACCATAAACATCAGTAGCTAGACTTGACTGCATCATACAACCGCGTGTAAAGCAGGCTGAGACACCCAGTAATAACCAGTGATTATTTTACAGACTAAATTAACTATACTTTGATAAAAAGTTATAAAAATTTATTTTACATTCCCATTTGTGCCGCCCCTTAGATGGACGGTGCCCTTAGCGTTTGCCTATACTGCCTATGCCACAAGTCTGCCCTGGATGTACCATACAATTATATCCAAAGATTAATTTCTGAAAATTTTATTAAAATCTGTCCAGTGTTTTATGAGATATTTTGCTAACAGAACAACAAATGAATCCTAGATTTATAACTTCTTTTACTAGAAGACATAGTTCATAGGCAAAATTTCACATTTGATAAATAAAAAAAGATTCTGTTCTGTTTCCACTCTGCTCACCGTCTCAATGACCTTACAGCCTACAGAGACTCCACTCCCCGCCAAGCCCCCCAGGAAGCGACACCCGAGCTTTGACCTCCAGGCTCTTCTGGCCCCTCGCCGAGGCAACGCCAACCCCAAACCGGATTCCCCTGTTGGTGGGCCGAGCCGTAACTCCCCTTTGTCCTGGCTGGGGCGAAAGACGTTAGGCGACCCGGTCGTCACCACCAGCCTTGCTGCGGCCATCCCTGGGTGGGGCAGCGGAGGAGGTGGAGGGGTGTTGATTCGAGGAGTGGAGGTCAGCAGCAAAGAGGTGGTGGATCACACAGGGTCGCCACGGCAACATGTCCTGCTAGGCAGGACAGAGAGGGACACGGGGGTTGATAGAGCTGGTTCAACTGCACAGAGGTACTTCACGTGTCTTTTTACTGATTTGTTCAACGTCTCTGGTTTCTCTGGTTGCCTTTCTCCCCCATGTTGACCCCGCTTGCTTTCCGTCCACCCTGCAGTAAGTTGTACCTGCTCTGGTGCAGGATGCTGAGCTCAGAGAGACAGTATGTAGCGGTCCTGAAGGGGGTTGAAGAAACCTACCTGCCTCTACTGGAGCTCTCTGACACCCCAGCCTCCATCAAAGGGAAGGCCGACTATATCTTCCCCACCTGGACCAGCCTCAGCACCTTCCACGCTCAGAATCTGCTGCCTGCCATGGAGGGGGCTCTTGTTCAGAGTCTGCTGCAGCAGGATTGCTTCAGCAAATATGTACGCTCAAAATCTTTGCTTATTTAATGTTTTGGCTTTTTTCTGTAGCTATTGTCTATGTAAACAAACATAAATATTACGTTTTGTGTAAACATTCTGTAGTGAATTTATGGTTTGGGGCCACAAGTAAAAAAATCTGCTAATACAAGCTAGCAATACCATTAATGAAAGTCAAGGAACTTGCTTTAATTACTAGTAAAAAATAAAAAGCATTGTAAGTACACTGAACAAAAATATAAACGCAGCACATTTAATTTTAATTTTTCTGCTCCTTTTCATTTTTTATTTAATGATATTGTTGTGTTGTGTGAAATATTGTTTTAAATTAAATGAAATAAAGTTTAAAAAAATAAAATAAAAATTTACACCCACTTTTCATGAGCTGAACTCAAAGATCTAAGACTTTTTCTATGTACACACAATAACTTTTTCCTTCAAATATTGTTCAGAAATTTGTGTTAATCTGTGTTAGTGGGCACTTCTACTTTACAAAGATAATCCATTTCACCTCACAGGTGTGGCATATCAAGATGCTGATTAGACAGCATGATTATTGCATGTGTGCCTTAGGCTGGCCACAATAAAAATAAATAAATAAAAATAAAAATGTCCTTTTTTTAAATGTAAGCCAACATCAACTAACTACAATCTTTTATGTTTTTGTTCCAAAGCGGGATCAGTTCCTTCAGTATTCCCAGTACATCAGATTAAAACCAGAACTGGATTCTCCACTGGTCGCACAGGCTGCTGACTTCTTTAAGGTAGGAGTCCACATGTTTGTGTTCTTTTTAATGAATAGATCTATAAAATACACCTACTACGTTTAAGATTTCAGTGATAAATGTGCCTTTTAGGAGGTTTTCTTGCATGTTTTTAGAATCAGCTGTAAACCTGATTCCTCAGACTGAATCTGGATTTGCATATTTGAAATTAAATGGTTTGAAAATGAATTTCACTAAAATTGAAACTGAATTTAATGATTTGAAATGGAATTTAAAGTTTTGACTCAGAATTATTTAGCTTTGAAACTGTATTTTGTTGACACAAATCTCTTTCCATACTTATGAGTCCATTTTATCTTTTTGTATTTGTTGTTTTCTTAAAATCTGTTCAATCTCAACACAATACTATCAGCCCAAGTGTTATTATTTTTGAGCAGATCACAAGCAAAAAAAAAAAAACAATTAAAATAGCTTTTTATTTTGTCCGTGGCAGCAATTAAAAACAAGCTGTATACAATGAGGCTAATTCCATTATCAATATACTACAAGAAAAGCCAATTAAAACCAGATTATAGGGACTGTAATTTGAGCTCCCAAGCTACAATGAACTAAAACTAATCCATCGACAGCATGATGAGATTACCATGAAGACTTTACATGGAGAGATCAAAGAGCTTAAAACTGCACGAAAACTGTTTCAGAAAGCAGAATTTCTGTCAGATTACCACCAGGAGGCAGCGTGTGTTCATGTCACAACCTGCAGCTCCTCTGAAGCTTAGATCAGGAGAACAGGAAGGTTGATGGTGATGGCTGAGGGAAAGGTTATGATGACTGTTATAACGCTGAAAACAGGAGCAAAATAATCTTTTATTTTATTTTATTTTTTATTGTTGCTGCAATTGTTGAATGATGAGGAAACAGCCAGAACCTTTGATTCAGAGGAATTAAAACTATGTGGATTAAGTTTCAACAGGAAAAAAAAAAAAGCAAAAACAAAAGAAACAGAAAGTTTTAATCTTAAACTTTTAATCTATAGAGCACAAAGTGTAACAAATGTCACTAACACTTCCTTATTTAGCTCACTTTCTGAGTGTAAAATCCTAGTTAAAATTTTCCACTAACATTAAATTATTTAGTTCACTCTTCTTACGTTTTGCTAATTTTTACTGAATGTTAAATTAAATGTTAAATAATGTGTGTAGACAATAAATCTTGAATCTAACTGTGTAAATCTAAATGTGAAAGTTAAGTCTTGGACATTAAAGTTTACATTTAAGTATTTCAAAATGGAATGCAGCCTTTGCTCTTGGTGCACAACTCTTGTTATGATGTCATCATCATGCAACAAAACTGCTAACCCTGCTAATGCTGCTAACTCACCCTACAAAACATCAAACTTGCTGTACTAAAACTGTAATACATTCAATGAAGTACCAATACAGGTATCAATACTGGTATTTAGATCAATCCTGAGTATCGGGGCAGAAGTACTTGTAAAAAAGCTAGTATTGCAGTATCGGTATCAGGACACCACTACTCTTATGTTTACCAACCGTTTCAGCTCTGTGACTACCTTGCTTGGCTCATCAGAGGTGTAACAGTTGCAGGTGGACTTCAACCTTTCTTGCTGCCAATTCTCACTTAAATCCCACCGATCGGAGAAAGATGTCTTAGGCTCAAACTGGAGTGTTTTACAAAAGGAGAGGTAGTGCCTATAGAAGATAATTTGTTTGTCGTAGCTCATGAAGCATATCATACAGCTTGAACATCCTCCATTGTGTTTCTGTGACAGTTTGATCTGTCCAGTAATGAACACCACAACACCTTTGGAGGTGTCCTGAGAAATCTGGCAGCAGGATAATATCACTCATGTGATGTGCATGTTGTGTCAGCCGTAGATTAGACTTTCTTGTGGAGCACAGGATCCTTATTTTAATTGACGTCTGCGGGAGTTACAGACCAGTTCAACACCTTAATTTCTGTCATGTTTTTTTAAATTTCTGCACATTTTCTGGCAGCAGGAGTGTTATTTAGTCAAGAGGCCTCTGTGTAGATGAATATTGTTGCCATGCAGATTGTGTGTTCTGTAAATATGTGTTTGAAAGTAATATTTACATGAATACTCAGTAAATTAGTTTAATATTTGATGTGGAAACACCAGTTGAGTGGTACCTGACGTTCAAACGTTTTTGTCTCCCTGTTACTCTTACTAAAGTCCAAACTGCCCCAAGCCTCCCCCCTCTCCCCTCTGTCCTTCCCTCACTGCCTTCAGGCTCCCATTCAGAGGCTGGAGCAGTACTGCGAGGCTCTTGAGGAGCTAGGGGGCCTAAACCCCGCCTCAGACTCCGCCCTCTCCATCCTGAGACACGCCCAGCGGTACGGTGAAGACCTCAGGACCAGTGACCTCATCGTTGGCTGTCCGGTGAGAACACCAGTCCCAGTTTAGGAGTCTGGCCGTGTCCAAGTTCTATTTTTTTTTTTTTTTTTTCAAAACATGATCAGGACATGGTCAGGCCAAAGCAAGCCATGGTAATTTAGCATTATTTTGTCGTGATTTGAGAGAAAAGCGTACATCTTATACTGTAGCACCAGGAGACATATTTAGTGTATGAGGATAAAAACATCTATTTATTATAAAAACTTTAATCTGTTGGAGTAAAAAAACTCAGTGTGACCAATACTTATACACTTGGGGCAATGCTGTAGCTAGGAATTGTTATATTTCCTCACTCATCAAGGGAGGAAATACAGATTCTTATAGTAAAGCTGAGCTCACCCAAGACCATTGTTTCCACTTTATAACCCTTTCAAAATAAAATACAGTGGCAGAAACAGATGCCGAGTTGTTTTTCTTTCCATTTGTTCAGAAGCGTAGATGGTATGTGTTGGGTTGACAAATATATTATTAAATTTCATAAGAACGCTGTGGAAGTTACGTTATTTTTACAAATTTGTCCACTTCAGCAAGGCTTTAATAATAGAGATGGGGATGGTCAGGGACTTTGGTGTATTTTAGAGTTAATTATCATGAAAATTACAAACGGAGCAAACTGCAGCAAAAGGGAACAGATTGAAAGACAAACCACGGAGATTAATCTTACTGTTACCGTGCATTTGGAAAAATGTATTTTGACTTAAAAAAAAAGTTTAAAACATTTCCTCTTGACCCAGATAGTCTTTGGCTGACACAGAGGTATAATTCAGAGATAGTCGTGACAAACGTTGGACTCCCACACACGAACAAACACATCTTTGTACTTCCATCAAACTGAGGACTTTGTATTGACTTCCATTCATTTTTGTAACTGCATTTATAGCCCTAACCATTACTAGTCTATTCCTACTCTTAACCAAAACTTAGTTCACACCATACCTCTAAATCAGCGCAGTGGAACTGCAAAATAGTGAGGGCCAGGAAAATGTCCTCACTTCCCAAAAATGATTAGGTAAAACATGACGGTCCTCACTCTGTAGCAGAAACAACTACACACACAAACCCACTTTATGGGTGATAGGAGAGATTATGACTACACAAACGCCTCCACTTCAAACAGCTCTCCAAGTAAAAATGGTAAAAGTGCAGGTGAATGTGTCTTTGAGTTGGCGGGATGTGGGTGTTCAGAACACATGTGGAGCCTCTCTTGTACCATAACCACGGCCATCTCTTGTCACATCAGCAGAGTTTTATATAGTATATATGGAGTTTTTAGAGTATATAGTTATCAGAGTATTGCCAGTTTATTTCAGCAGAGAAACTGGCAGCTTTGTGTTGCTCCCATTGTTTAGTTTTTGCCTTTCTAAGTCAAGTTTGGAGTCTTAAAGGAGCACTATAGAGTTTTTGACTCGATGAGCGTCTGTCTGCCTTTTGTCATGAGTCCCAGCAGTATCGAAATAGTCTCAACCCTGTCATTGACAAGAACAATAAAGTCACATTTTTTTTCCCAAAAGACATGACTCAGCTGGCCAATTAGAGCAAAGATCCAAGAGAGAAAAAAACCCATCTATGTGAAGGGAGAGTCTGCTTCTATAGACGGCGCTGGAATAATAATAATACTGCTTTGTTCTTCACTTTATTGAATTGCGAACAAGGCCTTTCAATCTTTACAGATGAAATGTCATCAGAGCTCCAAACTGAAGAGTTCAGAAGCTGAAGGGGGGTTGGAGGGTCGGGTTTTACTCTGAAACGCAAAGACTGTAGCTCACATCAGATAATTAATAAAATGTGTCAACAACCGTAGGAGGACCCTCCACAGTTTGTGCTACAAAGCAGCAAAGTAGGACCTTTTTAAAGTGCTGTTTTTTTCCTCTCATTTTTTAAAGGGTGCCAATGCATTACCACTACATGAAGCACTGTTACGTTAAATAATGAATCCTGTTTTGCTGCAGCTTTGATTTGCACCTCCTGCAGCTTTAGAGAAACTCCACTCAACAAAATACTTTAAAATATACGACTTGATCCAGAATAATGCTAATAGTTGCGATACCAGCATGTTGTACGAAAGAAACAAACTTTGCAAATGAAAAGATGAATCATTTCGACATGAACAAAAGAGGATTTTAGCAAAACGATGGCGAAAACCCAGAAACATCATTCAAAGTTTATACAGGTCACAGAAAGTTGGACACATGTATTACAGTGTTTTTGTTAGAGAAAGTCAGTTTTTGACAATTTCCATAGTAATGTTGGGCAATATTGGCAAAAAAAATAAAAATCAGGATTAATTGTTTCGTTTAGTTGATGACTATTATTATGATGATTATTGAACTTGCATAGTATTGACTCTAAATCAGTTACCCTGTGTTCTAAAATTATATTTACAAATCATTAGTCAAACCAACTTCTCCATTTAACAGCCACTGACTGATTGTGGATTCTCGGCTGAGTGAATTTGTTTCCACCATTTGCTGGAGGACAGTTTATTGTTGTTGGTGTTGAGCTCTCACTGCACATTTTACATATTTTACATACTCAATACTGCCTTTGGTTTTATTTTTATTAATTAGAAAAACAAAACGATAACCAAACCAAAAATTCAACATAAACGGAAAATACTGAAATACAATATATATAGCACACATACAAATTAAAACTTTACTAGTAACTCACATAAAATGAAAACTAAAAAAATTACATCATATATAGAATAAAGCATTATAAAAAATACACAATGTTGTAAAAAAACAGCAGCTGAGAAACAAGTTACTTTCATAAACCTGAGAAACAAATGATTATTCTACAGACTAAATAAACTGAAACGTTATAACTTTATTTTTTCATCCCCAATTTGTCTTGCCCCCTATATGGGCAGCTCCCTTAGCTCTTGCCTACACTGCCTATGACACTGGCCAGCCCTGCTCCTCTTTATGGCGACGTTTTAGGTGATTAAAGAAGTTCGTAGTGCCACCTTCCACCACATGCGTGCTTGATTACTATTTGTAGAAATTGCAAAATATTAACTGGTGTCAGTTTTTATTTTTCTTTGATGATTAATTGCGCACCATACGATTTTGCCCAACCCAATCCTGATCAGTGTGGCCTGAAAGTGCTGTCAGGGAGTGAGACACAGGTGTGTGGTTACCATGGCAGCTGCTTCAGTAATGTTTTAGTTTGCTCATAATGTTACTTAGGCTTAACAGCAACTTGTTTTACAGTTGTTTTAGGAATTATTTTGACTTAAATTAAAACATGACTTCCTGCACATAATTGGCCTCCTAATCCATTAGTATGGATAGAACTGTTGTAATTCTTAGGACACAACTGAAAGCAGAGTCATAACAACCTGTGTGTTTTTAGATCCCAGTGGCGGAGCGTGGCGAGCTGGTGAGGCAGGGTGAGCTCACGGTGTGTGGTGGGCCTCGCAGAAAGCGAGCGGGCCTCAGGAACGTTTTCCTCTACCAGCACGCCATCATCTTTACCAAACAGAAGAGTCCCAGCCCGGGACGCACCGCCTACAGCTACAAACACAGCATCAAGGTGACACACACAGGACCTCCTGCTCCCCTAAAACATATCTTTCTGTAAATCAGACACAATAACGACTCAAAACTCCTCCCTAGATGGGAGAGATGGGTCTGACTCAGAGCGTCGGCGACGAGGGCATGAAGTTTGAGGTGTGGGTCCGGCAGGCTCCTCGAACCAGAGACTGCGTCACGCTGCAGGCTCAGGACCGGGCGGGACGGGAGGCTTGGACTCACGACATCGCCCATCTGCTGTGGACACACGCCATAAACAACACAGGTACGCCGTGACCTTTAACCCCCGAGGTCCCGAAACAAGACGCTCTCATCCCTCTCAAATTCAGAGATACGATCATACCAAGTAGTTTTTAAAACTCTTTCAAGGAGCTCGATAAAGCTGCCTGAAGTCTTTTAAGTAAAATGTCACATAGTTTTTACACAGAAAAGAAACTTTTTTTTTCATTCAAGTTGCATTGTGGGTAATTAGGTCACTGAAAACAAGGGCGTAAAACAAAACAGCCTGCTGTTCATTATTCTAGCATTTTGTCTAATTACCACTAGAGGGCGACTGATCTGGAGGCAAATAAATCACTTTTTTTCTTGTAATTTATGACTTAAATTTATATTTTTCTAGTGTTTTTATGACTTTAACATTTTAACAATGGGGTCAAACTGTTCCAAACACTAAAAAAACCAAGTGTTCTCCAAATTGTTCAATGAAAGTTTTGCCTTTTCTTCTGTTTTTGTCACAATGAGTCACTGATTAACTTTTCTGTTTATATGTATTCAGACATTTTTCACCACTTAAATAAATGTATTAAAATGTGTACAACCAAGTTCCTGCTTCTTATGCTCAGATGAGGCTGTTCTTATGTTTCGTAGAGACTAAGTGTGCAAATGGTGAAACTTTGTTTTTGGAATTTTGTTGGATTTAACTTTTTATTGTCAAATGATTATTTAGACAGCTAAGCGTTAAAAACATGCATGTTTGTAAAATGGACTAAATTCGACTAAAGTCAAGGCATTGAAGATTAAAATAAGAAATGTTTAAGAAATGTTTGAATGCAAACAGACAAGTGTTGAAGATAAGAAGAGTTATTGACCAATTAGAAAAAAATTATCAGTGTCTATTGGACTGCAATGATGAAAAAAGTTTCACTAAACTGGATTGTCAGCAGATTTTACAAAGTAAAAACTTTTTTAATGCCTGAAACTGTCATAGATGTACACTAGATAGCAACTTTGTTTCCCTGTTACATCTGAGTTCACAACAAATAATTCTTAACTTTAGAGAACATTTTAAACGTATTTCATATTTGTAGTTTCTTCTTTAATGGAACAAAGTCACTAAATCCTACACAATGGTTTTCAAACATACTTTTCCCGTTTTCGTCCCTAATTTTGGTATTATTTGTTAAAAAATCTATTAAAATGTGATTCAGTAAAAAATCTAAATTAGTTTTGTATACAAATGTAGTTTTTTTTTTAAAGAAAATGAGGGTTTACAAAGGAGTTGAGGTTTTTAACTAAGTCGTTTATTTTTGGTTTTATGCAAATGAGGCCAGAAGGATAAAGCTTCCTGTGAGTAAAACATTTTTTTAAATTAACATGACTATTTTAGTTTGCATTTGTTTTTAGTCATTTCGTTATGCGCAACTTTCCAAAATTCAAAAAGTTTGTCTTTGCTATGTGTTGGTGTATATGAGCGTTGCTTCCTGCAGCTGGTTTAGAAATATTGCTTCAGCTCCTTTTAAAAATAAGTGAATAATTTTGCTCTTACAATGTTTCCTGAAAAAAAAGACCTTAACGTTAAAATGAAACTAAAAAGTTTGATTCTTGCCACAGCTACTGATAATAATATGTAATCACCTAAATACCAGACTTCACTCAAAAAAAAAAAAATGAAAACGTTTTCATCTACTCAACTGAATTGAGTAAATCTAACACAATTACTTCACGTTAACTTATTAAGTAAGTGGAAAAAATTGCTTTGGATTTACTTAATTCAGTAGATTAATTGAGTAGAACCTGTTGACGTAATATATTTAAGTAAATCCAATGCAAACATTCGATTTATTTTTTTGAGTGTTCTACATGTACAGTATTTTGTCTCCTCTCCCTCAGAGCTGTGTCTGAAGGAGTCCCTCTGTATGGGAATGTCCAGTAAGCTCCTGCTGGACGCCACAGGAAGCCCAGTTTCAGAACTGGACTCCATCTGCAGCCTCAGTGACAGAGGTGAGAACATGTCAACAACACGCACTCACATGTGACCACACTTCTTCAACAAGAATGACATTGAAGATTAAGTATACTCTGTAGCTGCTTCATGTTGGTGGCTCCATGTCGTGATCTCCAGCTCTGAAGCAGCCCCCTTTTGCTCTGCTGTGAGCACTACCTAATGTCCAGTTGAAAAAAGTTTGTATTGTTTCAAGGGTTTGTTCATCGTTTTCAATAATATAGGATTGGAACATCTGACAGTGTCAGCTACTTAAAAAATTGGTATCGGCCAAAATTGGAATCGGAAGGTCAGAATTTTTAAAGATTGGGATCAGCCAGAAAACTGCAATCGGTGCACCTCTAGTTCCTACCCTAACTTATCCCCATTAACTCTGTAGTGAACAAAATCACAAGTTCAAGCAGCCAAAATGAGTTTTCTCTGCAAGATAGCTGAACTCATCAAGTGAGAAGTTCAGTTCGTTGAGAGACTCAGAGTAGATCTCTATCCTCCACATCAAGAGGAGCCAGTTGAGATGGTTCAGGTGTCTGGTAATGATGCCCCCGTAGACGTCTCCCTAGAGAGGTGTTCTGAGCATGTCCAACTGGGAAGACTCGGGACACGTTGGAGAGACTAGGGCTATGTCTCAGTTCAGAGACTGTGTCCTTCAAAGTCTGTATTTGTCAGCCGCTTACATCACTGTCCCACATCGAAGGCTGCTACAATTTCAGGCTATTTCTCATGTGACCAACAAATGCGGCCCACAAAATCCCAAAAATGAAGGCTGCATCTGAGTGTCCTTCACAGCCGGGGGTATCCCAGGATTCATTGCGCCATCAGCAAACCAAACACACCTTCAGACATGTGACCGAAACATCTCACACACAAGCCATACCGACAAAGGACCTGACGAGCTTACATCACAACAGGCAGGTAGTTCACACCTTCAAGCATGTGACCAAGACATCTCTCCCAGGAGTCATACAGACAAAGAGCCAGTGCATTTTAAGTCTGAAGGCGTTTGATATGAAACGTAACACCATGGTAACGGGGTCATTTGTGGTCACGCAAACATAAGTCATCCAAAGGCTATAACATCTCATTCCTGTGTTAATGGTATACTTATGGACCCCAAAATAAGTCAGTTTCATCAGGACTTACCGAATAAAAACCGGAAACAAATTGGATTTTTAAAATTTGTTCAGCCGGCCTCTGGTTTTAACGAATCACTGTTTCAGGCCGATTGCTCTGTGCATCCCTACATTTAACAGCCGGTTTTTGAAGCCGACCTGGACTGCGTAGGGTGTGGCCTACGTGGGCCGTGGTCATGGTAGGCTGCAGCCCCTGAATTAGGACACACTAGGTCTCAGTTGGCCAGGGAATACCTTGAAGTCCTCCCAGAGGAGCTGGAGATGTCTGGACATCCCTGCTCAAGCTGCTGCCCAGCAGATAATGGATACAATGGCTTTAAGACAACTTTTTCCAGTTATTTTAGAGATAAAATGGAGGTATAGGTCTCGAATTGTCAAAAGATTTTTTTTATTGTTTAATGATGCTTCCTGAGTCAAAACTGATGTTCCTCAGATTAAAGACAGAAAACAAAACGGTACCTGGGTCTATCTCCCCGAGAGACACGACAATATTGTTTTAAATGTTTAGTATTTTTCTCTGCGGCACCCCAGGGCTACTCTGTGAACTTGTGTCAGAGTGAGAAACGTTGAAGAGCTGTGACTCTACGTCCCACGCAGAATCTACATCACAATCAAACAGCTCCACAATGCAAACATATTTTATTGCTGCTCCGCTCAAGTGTCATCACAGACATGGTGTTTGTATTTACCTTAACCTGACTCCTCGAACCAGGGCGGTACTTACTGAGCTGCAGAGATTAAACCAGTCCATCACATTTATTCACTACATCTGATTTCCTAATCATGTATTAGGCTGCATGATGACACATTTAACTTTCATTAAAAAACATTGCGTTGATAAGATGATATTAAAAACCTGCAAATTGAAAGTGTGAGAGCCAATTAAAGTTCACTGATTTAACACAAAGAAGGAACTCATCTCTTTTAGATTTGGTTTTCTGCTTGGGCATAAAATAAGTTCACTTAAGTAAAAGTAAGAAAACTAAAAAAAATAATGCAATGTGAGAGCTGAACGACTGCTGGAGTTAGCTGATGAAGCTAAAACTAAGTCTTAAAGCCAAAACAAAGAAAAGGAGCTGAGCAGAATGAATGCTAAAGGCTAAAGAGCAAAATGATGGCCGAAAAACCTAACATGAGAAGAACTAGCTTAAAGTAGCACAAAGCTAGTTGAAAGCTAAAAGTAGCAACATGCCAGCTACAAGCCAATTGTAGCAGACACTACCTGTAGCCCTGTGAGGGACTTCTGACCTGTACAGAGTCCAGCTGCTCGTGATCTGGAAGTGGGTAAAGAAAATGACTGGAAAAGTAAAGGTAGCGGCATGCTAGCTAGAGATTAAAATTGGCAAAAAAATAACTAAAATTAGTAAAATTGGTAAAGGCTAAAATTGGCAAAATACCAGATAAATATGGCAAAATGCCAGCTATAAACAGGAAGTAGCTAAATGTAGCTGAAAGCTAAAAGTAGCAAATGGCTAATTAAAAGCTAAATGTAGCCCTGTAAAGGACTTTTGACCTGTCCAGGGTCCACCACATACCCGGAAAAAAGAATGGATGGTTGGATGGATGGATGGATGGATAAAAAGTAGCAACATGCTACCTATAAGTTAAGGCCAGCAAAATTTTAGGTAAAACTAGTGAAATTAAAAATAAAAGCTAAAATTGCAAAACACCAATTAAAGGTAGCAAACTAGCCTACTAGCTACAAGCTGAAACCAGCAAAAACTAGTTGAATGCTAAAGCTAAAAATAGCCCATTGAATAACTTGTGACCTGTCTATGGTTCAGCTACAGCTAAATCGGCAAAATAAGTAGCTAAAATCAGCTTTAATAGCTAAAAGTAGTGATATCCTAGTTAAACATTGCAAAATACCAACAACAAGCAGAAAGTAACAAAAGCTGGCAGAATGTTCAAAAAGGCTAAATGTTAGTTAAAAGCCAAAAGTAGCAAAGGCTGGCTGAACGCTTGAGGAAGCAAAATGCTTGTCAAAAAGCTAAAAGTAGTCCTGTGAGGGACCTGTGGCCTGTCAAGGGTTCAGCTACTGGAAAGAAAGAGTTGGGAATAAGTTATGAAAAAAAGCTAACTAGAAGTAAAAATGCAGTGCATTTTAATTTGTCTAAAAATTGCAAAACAGCAGCTAAAATTAACAAAATGCTAACTAAAAGTGGCTAAATTCTAGTTAAAAGTAGTAAAAGGCTAGAGAAAAGTTACAAGTAGTAAAAGTTTCATTCTGAATGCTGAGTCAGCATTCACACAGTTAAACAGCAAAAGAACGTTGACCTGGGAATACAAGTATCAAGTATTTCCTAGAGTATCACCTAGCAGATGCGGTGATGTGGCAGCAACTTTTACAAAATTACCTTTTTTACCACACAATAAACCGTGGACTAAAATAATAAACATACAAACTCACTCAGCTGAAGCTGATTTTCAAACAGATCAGAACCAGGCTGGCCAGGAAACACAAATGTTTCATGTTGAACTGTACAGTGGAAAAAATATTTAAACTCCCTGAACTTTATTACATTTTGTCTCGTTACTGTTTTCTAACATAACTCTTGACCTGTCTGGTGTGTTCCTTGGTCTTCATGATACTGTTTAATCACTAACAAACCTTTTACGATTTTTTGTAACAGATGTAAAAAACCATGTATTCTTTAACTTCCACTGCACTCCTACAGCTACTTTGTGTTGATCCGACATATAAAATACGAGTTAAATGTTTGTGTTCATAAAGTGACAAAAGGTGTTAAAGTTCCAGAGGAGGGAATATTTTTAAAGGCAGCATCTAAACATGTTTAATGTTAGACTTTGTGCTGTCAGCAGGGCTGATATTATCTTAGCCTTTTAGCAAAGAGCTGCATATATCCAACATTTGTTTAAAAAAAGCAAATAAACCATAACTGAAGTCTGATTTCATTGATTTGCCCACAGATGATTATAATTAGATTTTCTTCCCACCTCAGATGAATGGGTGATATTTAAGACAAAACTTGGACAAGTATTAGCAGTTTGAGTAATATTAAATTACATTTCACTTTGAACTTTAGGTTGATCTTTGTCTTTACTCATTGCTCTTTAATTAAAATGTTAGTTCAAAACAATCTTCATGCTGTTTTCATTACCTTTAGACGCTGGTTGAATGCAGTGGTTCGATTTTTAAACAGACCTATTTTTTTCCTGCCTAAAGGAGGCGATGAGAACAAAACCTGGGAAACATTAGTTCATCCAGTGCATAGTCAGAATAACTATAGGTTTTCATTTAGGCCCCCATTTTTTGTGCTTAAAAATATAAAAAGTAAAAAGTAAATGTATATTTACTTAGTATTTACTTTAAGTAAATGTAGTTTGTATTTACTATCAGTAAATGTAAAATGAATGTACTTTATATTTAAGTAAATGTAATTTGTAATTACTATAAGTAAATGTAAAGTAAATGTAAAGTGAATGTATTTTGTTTTTACTTTAAGTAAATGTACTTTGTATTTACTATCAGTTAATGTAAAATGAATGTACTTTATATTTAAGTGAATTTACTTTGTATTTACTATAGGTAAATGTAAATTAAATGTACTTTGTATTTACTTTAAGAAAACTTAATTAGATTTATTTATTTAGTTTATCTTAACTTGGCCTAATTTACTTTGTTTTAGTTCAGTTCAGCTCAAGTTGAAATTGGTTTAGTTTAAATTAGTTTAAGTTATTTGAGTTTGAGTTGAGATTAACTTAGTTTAATTTACTTAATGTTATCTTAGTTTACTTCTGCTTTTTCTGATTTATTTAGTTGAAGTTCAGTTGAGCCGAGTTTAAATGAGATGATCTTTAGTTAGATTCAGTTTAATTTATTCTCTTTTTGTCTCATTTACTTTAGTTCAGTTTAGTTAAGTTTATCATATCCTAACTTAGTTTAGCTAATTGAGCTCAGTTAATATTTTTAGCTGAGTGTAGTCTGTTCTGTCTCCATCAAACAGCTGAATGGTAAGACGCTAACTCAGTTTGGTTTCTGCAGGTAAGCTTTGCGTTGAGCAACATGATGTGTTCAAACTATGGTGTTCATTTCGTTGCCCCAGAGGATCAACGAAATTAAACTTGGTCTTGTAACACTTGTTCAGGCTTGAGACAGTAGAACAATTCATCTCAGTAAAAATAATAGTAGAAAAAGCTAAAAACTGTTAAATGTCTGGGGAAGGACTCATTGTTTCAGAATAATTAAAAGCAGATTTGCTCCAGCTCCTTCCAAACACGCTGAGTACACAGATAAATCTGTTCTTAAAATGTTGGGAATTAAGCAGAGAGAGTAAGGAGAGGCAGACTGGAGAAAACTGATGCCGGGTAAACATCTCTGGGAGCGTTTGTCCACACCGTTAAGCCGTCACAAATTTGTAAGAAATACTCCATCTGAAGTCCAAGTCCTCAGACTCCAGACTCTTTGGTTTGGTCTCTGAAGGCCCCGGAGCCTTGGTGTAATACACCCTCTGCTCAGCAGGGGGCTCAGTGACAGGATTTCAGGCAGTGGATCCTCTTCAGGGACAGAAGCTGCTGTTAAAAACTGACGGAGCAAAAGAAAAGGCTAACTCATTCTCACTCCTCTTCTTTTTTATTTCCTATTTTTATACAGAACTCAAACAATATGTTTGAATGTGTGCACAAAATGCATGTAAATGACCCACACATGCCAAATGAGAAGACTATTCTGACATATTTCTCCACCCCTTTAGAGCTATAAAAAAGTTTAAAAAACAAAGTATTGAAGACACTGCAGATCTGTTCTATTTTGAGGCTGCGTTTTGATGCAACCACGTCTCCCTCAGTCCACAGTAGCTGCTCCGACTCCTCCTCTGTCGGGAGTCAGAAGGAGGGGGGATCCCCGGCGTCTGGGAGGGACCCCAGGTCAGGCTCTGGATCAACAAGCTACTCACAGGTGGGCTCAGAGTCTATACCTAACACACACACTAATAAACCCAATGTGAATGAAAGCAGGTTTTTCTCACAGAAATTACATAAAACTTTTGGACGATTATATGTAGAAAGCAGGGAAAAAACTAAAAACGTGTGATCCTGACTGCTTTTTTAAAATTAATAAACCAGTTAATAAGCTTTGCTGCATCTCCTCAAAGGTCCCTGATGGAGATCTATTGCAGGTTACGATCTATCAGGGTCCAAGATTTAGAAGTCAAACACAGTCATTGGAAAACATCCAAACTTTCGCTTCCTTTAAACTTTGTCATCAGGATGATAAACTGTGGACAGAAACACAATAATACCTATAATAAAAGTTTTCTTTGTCAGGAATTTTGAAAGAATGATTAAAAAAAGTTTCTAAGTTTTTTCACTTAAGATAAAAGATAAATTGGACCATTCAGGATCGGTAAACTATGGTATAGCAATGGTTCCCAAAGCTGGGGTTTGGACTCCACCGTAGGTTGTGAAACACTTACTGAGGGGTCTTGAAAAGATCTAAATTACCTTTAACATATTTGCATATTTTCAGCAGTCAAAATGAATAAAACACTATAATAGTTGACAAGACAGTAGTAATGGCTGAATTCTTCAAACAGCAATAATTGCAGCTGTGGGTCTTTGCAACTTTTATTTTGGAAGTCAAAAACAGATGTATCGAACCACTGGGGTACAACAATGTAATGAAACCACAACAACGAACAAACCAACAGTTTAACTGTTTCACTTACTGCTGATAATCCCTTCAATCCATCAAATATATGTTGCTCAAATATTGGATGCAGAGGCAACAAATTCAGAAGGAAATCTAGACAATCCTCTCCTTAGCAACACTCCCCAGGTCGTTCTCGGGGATCCCAAGTTGTTCCAAAGAGGATATAGTCCAGCAGTGAACTGGATCTGCTCTAGGGTTTCTTCTTCCCATGAGGGACATGCCCAGAAAATCTCCAAAAGGTGGCATCATAATTTGATGAACCACCTCAACTGAATCCTTTTCATGCAAAAGAAGTCAGTTGTTCCTCACCCTATCTCTAAGGTTGACCACCCTACGAACGAAGCTCATTTCAACCATTTTTCATCCAAGATCTCCTTCTTTTGGTCATGATTCAGACCTCATGACTGAAGGTACACAGACTAGTAAATCAAGAGCTCTACTTTTCTGACAAACTAATTATTTGGTTTAAAAGTTTTGATTATGTCCCCGACAATGCAAAGCAACCAAAATACATTTAGCCAGGAAACACAGGACTTTTTTCATTATTTTATAATAAATATTTAAATAAAATTGTTTCTATTATGATTTATGACCATTCAACCCCAACACTTTTTATACTTGTAGTCCAGGAAACTTCTTGGTTCCTGAGACTATTCGGATAAAACTGTTTGTTTACTCAAAAAAGTTTGGGGTTGAGATGAAAATGTCAACCATTTCCATCTAACATATGTCCAATTAGTGGTGACATTATGAAAACTAATACCGTCTCCCTGAGGTGATTTATATAATAAAAGGTGGCCCTCAAACAACCAAGAAAAAAAAACATTTCCTGTATGTTCGTGAAGCAACATGAAGCTTCTCTTTAGCTGTAAGCAAACAGCTTCGAACCACGAGTGAATAAATTTTCACTATTTGCTTACACATATTGTCTAAATACACACAGACACGCGTTTGTATTTCTATCCTTATTAGGACCTAACCCCCCCTTAATTCACAACTTAAACCTAACCCATCAATGGTGTTCAACCATATTGGGACCGGTCTTTGGTCAACAAAAGAACTTCTGGTCTGGACAAGGTAGATGTTTATACCAGAAAAGGTCCTAAAAAGGTAACAAAAACCAGGTACACACACACACACATTCCCTCAGTCTCTTTATGTAGCAAACAGAATCTGACAGATTGGCAAACAGACTGTGCTGGGAACAGATTGACAGACAGACGGACACATTGCAGCCTGAACAGATAAGGGCAAACACGCAGGCAGCGATATGCTCATATCCAGCAACAGGTCCAGGATTTCCACATGCTCACGCCTTTTGGTGTGAACGCACTTTTAACCGTACGAGACTTTTAAAATGAAGCGTTTCTTTTCCTCCCCCAGAGTCAGTCTCCCTCCACAGCGGTGTGACTTCCATCTCAGTGAGTTTGATTCCGTCTTTTTTTTTGTTGTTGTTGTTGCTCTTTTCAGACCTGTTGTTCATGTTGGTAAATATTTTTATATCACTATCAAAAAATATATGAATCTATGTAGTTTTGTTGACAACATTCTGTTTTCTTTTTGGAAATCACAGTGTAATGTCAGACATCTCTGATCCACATATCAGTGAGGCAAACTGGAATTCAAGGACCAAGAAGACAAAAGAGACTTTATCTGAACTTCTCCCACCAGCCTGCTCTCCTGTCTGCCCCCCCCCTTCTTCCACTCATACCCGTCACCTCCTTCTGAAATGCAACACAATGCCAGTGGATTAGGCACAGCTGCACCAGCTCTGCATCTAAACCGGATCAAAAATGCCCCCCCCCCCTCCATGTTTAAACCATGACCGTCACCAGCAGGGCTCTCGCCGCTCGCCGCCATTTTGGATCAGCCAGTCTCAGTTGCTGGCAGAGTCACGGACACCAAAGGCACTTCACTCGCACAGTGTGGCCATTGTCCGCCCCTCAGCTCCCCACTAGGCCAAACCACTTTGGTCTGAACCACTGCCTGCCTGCCTGGCTGGCTGACTGTACGCATCACATGCTTTGAGTATCAGATGGTAAAAAGGAAGTAATATGCGGGGTGTAAACGCGGCGTGGGATTGCAGATTTAGAATGTATTATGGACTTTATCATCCTCATAACGCTGACTGGAATACTGTAGGCTTTTTTTTTTATCTGGTCTGTGTACAAATGCGTGGTATAAGCAAGGTGGGATTGCATCTATGTAAATTAGGCACACACAGACACATGTACACACACACACACACACACAACGTCCATGAACACATGCAGTCACTCTTATTGTTGTAGGACAGTGGAGCACTGTTCATTCATTCACACACACATACACACACACACTGTGCCCAGTTTTAGAGCCTGGTACAGTGGTTAAATGAGGCTCAGCTACATCTGATCAGTAAGCATTGCTTTAATGAGGAAGAGGAGGGATTTGCAGTAATATAACCCATTGCTATGCAATCTATTGAAGTGTTTATGTAATCTAATGGTATTTTTTATTATTAACAATTGCAAGAATTTAAAGGCAAAAAGGTATTTAGTCTTTTTTTTTAAGTATATCTACCACATCTTAGTGCCTTACGATGTTCCTTAATATACTATATGTTATACTTGTTATTGTTTACTGACTTATGTGCCAAAGGTATAAAATGGGTGTCAGTGCAATGTTTGTATGTACAAAGTAACGTTATTTTGTTAAGCTTTCTTGTTATATGGTCTGACCATAAAATGGTAGGTGGTGGATTAAATCAGTTGCTTCATTATCAGTTTACAAGTTTTTTTCTTGTTTGGAAAAATACATTAAAAAAAACTTCACCGAACTGTCTTTAAGTTAAATGTTATTCATTTTAGTTTCGTGTTTAAAGAATGGTGTTCTCTGGAACTGTCCAAATCTGACAGTTTTCGAGTTGTAATGGGATCTTAGTTCCACGCAAGTGTTAGTTGAACTTGAGATAGTTTTATTAACCTTGTAAAGGGAAGTGGTACCATAGACCATTGATTTCAAAAATTAGAACTCAGATTTAGGACTTAATTGTTTTTTGGTTACAACTACGCAGATGTTGTAAGTAACTGTGGTAAATATCTGAACTTAGAGCAAAAAGTTTGGAAATGTGTGTTTGGTAGATTATTTCTTTGTTGTACACCATTGAAAAACCTGTTAATTTCCCTTTTAAATTGTGCCATATTTGTAAGGAACATGCATTTGTGGGAAGAACAGTAGAGCTGAGTGTGTGGGTTGCGCAGATGAAACAACTTATTTTGCTGTTAATGACTCATTTTGAGCATCTGGTACCCCCAGGTGCAGCCAATCAGCTGCTTGGTATAAGATTTATTACCAGGAAGCATTGTTACAACAAAGAAATAATCTACCAAACACACATTTTATTACATTTTGTTTAGTTTAGTTAGCCTGGTTAATGAGTACAACAATTACGAAATCCAACTGGTTGTTTATTATTGTTAAACTTATTATATTGTAGAAATTAAAGGAAAATGTTACTTTTAATACATACACATATCTATGGTTTATAAAAATTGTTTAAGAGATGATGAAATATTGTGGACCACTCTGTAAAT
>JARVJO010000001.1:4563043-4589788 GCA_031762555.1 Cynodonichthys magdalenae
CACACACACTTTCCCCATCTTTCATTTCATCTCCTCTATTCCTTTCCTCTCTCAGTGCCATCTCTTCAGCCCTCCTCTGCTCCTCCTCCTCTTCCCTTCTCATGACCCCCCCTCCTCCAGCACACACACACACTCCCACCCTCCCCCAAATCAATTTCTCCACCCCTCCTTTCAATTGATTTCCCACCATATCTCACTGAATATGTACATATTGATCTCCTCCTCCTCCCCTCCTCAGCCTCGTCCCTCTCTCCTTCCTTTCTATCCTCCCCTTGTTTTACTCAAACATCTATCAGATTTCATCCCCTCCATCTACGCCCCCCTCCCTACCCCAAAACACACACACACTTTCCCCATCTTTCATTTCATCTCCTCTATTCCTTTCCTCTCTCAGTGCCATCTCTTCAGCCCTCCTCCCTCCTCGTCTCTCTCGCTCACAAGTGTTTTTTTTCTTTTTTTTTTAGTTTTTTTTTTGTTTTGTTTGTATTTATGTGTGTGTGAGTGTATCTCCGTCTCACTCACTCTCTGCATATTAATTGGCGCATTTCTGCTGCGGCGAAGAAAACAATCAAAGCGTCAGGGGCGGGTGATGATGCCATTGTGGCACATATGTACCAAGTGCACAAACACAAACACACACATCTTTACAGTTGCAGGGGGCAGACAGAGCATACCTACATCTATACATGTATTTGTGTAGATATATTCGACCTGCCCAGACACACACACACACACACACATTGATTTACGGCGTGCACACACTGAGAGAAGCATACGCTCACATATGCCACCGACTTAGTCAGTCACTCTCAGACACACAATAGCGGGCTTACAATGGCTGATCCAGGAGATATGTTCTGCGTCAGCAAAGACATTTGAATTTCTGAGCCAACATTTACCTTCACACAGCGAACAAACACGTTCCCCGTTTAAATGTTCCAACCAAGGCCTCTCTGAGGGAAATGTTGCAACTATTATTTCTTTAACTGGTTTTATTTGACGTTTTGTAAGAAAAAAAGAGAGGCAGCCGTGGCGATCCAAATACGTAAAACAGAAAGAGAGCTGACACGTTTAAGCTAGAGTTTGGGTAAATTAAACACAAGGTTAGAGTTTTTTTTCTGTTCTGACACAATTTGTATCTGATTCCTTAAGGCTTTTTCTTTCCCATGAAAGCTGAGAGCTTCTGATTCACTGAGGTCAATATACTTGAGGTTTGCTCCTCTGGCTTTTGGTTGTTGACATTTGACCTTAAACGATACATTTATCTAACCAGGTTCTTGGAGAGGTGAATGTGATAAACAACTGCAAGAAAAAAAAGATAGTAAAACAAAGGCTATCAGAGCAGACACGGCTGAGGGCAAAGACCTGAAAATATTCGGAGTTCAGTTAAAAGCTGGTATGTCAAAATAATGTATTTTAAGGTCAACAATGATGGGAAACAACATTCAAATGACTCCAGACTAACTGTAAAAGTCTGAGATGTGTGTTCTGATATCATATCTGAAAGTCCTGAAACCAATTTGGCTCCAAAATTGAAAACTGTAAAATAAAGTCTTAAAACCTCTACATGGACAGTGTTGTATCCTGAGGCTGTGGGTCCTGAGGTTGCGTCAGAGAATGGCAACAATTACCAAATCATTCAAGGTCCTAAAATGCTATTTTCAAGTAGGTAAAAATTCTTTTGTATCTGCAAAACACCATTGTCATGTGAACAGGCCCTGAGAAAAGATAGAGGAACCTGTGGATGACCGTGGATAGACCTCAAAGGGAACATCCAACTAGTTGTAACATCAGACAATATTTGATAAACATTTACTTCAACTAAAAAACAAGACTGTAAAATTATTGTATGCTGTTTAGTTTTTATAAGTGAAAAGAAATAGTGTCACACACAACACGGACGTCACCATGTACTTTATGCCGCAAAGCATTCTGGGAAAACGATGACTTTTACTGGTCCTTCGTTGCAAGCTCTATCCATCTTCAGTGTTTGATTCACTACCTGAGATGGCCTGAAGTGATAGCTTGTAACTTCCTACATCATGATCAGAAGCTTAACACTTAAAAAAATCATCCATGGCAGTGCAGAACTAAGATTCTTCTTTGAATATAACATTAAAACACTCAGTATCAGTTATGGCACCATGCCAAACGCATCCATTTCAGCACTGGTGTTAATGGTAGTTTGTACATGGAACTCATAATCTGACTGAGATACAGCAGAGAGAACAAGGTTGTTGTTAAAGTCTCTTCCAGAATACACCCCATTTCGTTACTCACGTTCTGACCACTTCAGTCCATTCACAAGACACAAGGAGACTGAAACACCCCAACCTCTATAGCACCTCTGTACCTCCAAACAAGGTATCCGGTACTGTCAACTTCTGAATAGTTGAGCCAGGGTAAAGTCTTCCAACCCCAGAGACCCATGAGCTCCTTGATCTACATGCAGAGGAGGAAATAAATACAAACTTTATCAGCACAGAGACTGAATAAAAGTATGCAGCAGCACAGATACAACCATGATAAGAGTCAGGTTATTTTGAAACTTCAATCCCTAAAAAGACGTACTTAGGTGTACTTTGATCTGTGACTCCTGTTGCATTCACACCAAATGTGATTTCAGCGCTTCAAGGCCTCCCTTGAAAAAGAGATCTGAGATCTCAACGAGACTTGCCTGATAAAATAACCATAAATAAGTTGAACACTTGCGCACTTTGAGGTCAGATGCTCATCAAAATTGCTCGTTTTCCTCCTCTGACGGTCTCTGTTTAATGGTGGATGAAATAAAGGAAGTGGCTTTGCTTTATTTACTTACTTGAATCTCCTGCCATGACACCAACTACATTCACTCGATTTCAGCTAGAGCTCCTGTCCGTCTGTCTCAGGTTAGTGGACATCATTCAGGAAACCGTCTCGTTGGAAATTCTTGCTACGTCACACAGTGGGGTCTCTGATTGGTTGATGCACCGCATCGAGCTGCAAAAGTTCAGATTTTCCAACTCCAGCATTCGACTCGTGAAATGCGTAACATGCGTCCAGTGCATCAAACGCTCAAAACGCACCAAACTAAACGTGCTAGACGCACCACAGCACTTCCAGACACTCCTCGATGCGCATCCACCATAGACTTTTCATGGAAATCTGACACCCCTGACTCAAAATGCGTTTGGTGTGAGTTTGTTTTTCCACATCTTTATTAATTGTTCACTGAATAACGTTCTTTGAAAGTGTGTTTGAGCGAGGTAAGAGAGCGTCTTCATCCTTCTCAACTACTAGATGGAGCATCAACACGAAATGTGCTGTTCGGCCATTTCACGGTACTGTCTCCTGAAAGAAACTAAAGTATTCTATACTTCTTCAAAATCTTTTTAATAGGTATCCTCGTGTACTTATTGAGGCCAGCGATAGTACACTGGAACATTCGAATGCTACATGTGCCGGGCAAATACGCAATACAACCACCCGGCCACATGCAAACCTACAAACCTGATCCATCAAGTGTTTGTATTGTCTAATGCAACGGCAATGAATTCTGTCTTGTGACCTCCACACAATATTTAATCAGGGCAGCTTCGGCAACTGTCTGATAACACTATACCTCTACTTGTGAAGGCAGCACTTATGATCTCTGATTCTGTAAAATAATAATAGGACAGATATTTCAGGTGTTTTACCATATTTTGATGCTCTTATTTGACATGTTGCTTTCCTCGTAGTTACTGAAGTAAGAGCTTGCGTGATATTTGACAGGGCTGGGAAGTTGTTTTAGTGGTTTACAGAGTGGCCTCTCATTCCTAATTTGGATTTTGTTCTGGCTCTTTCTGCATGGTTTTCCAGACAAGTTGGGGGTAATTTGTGACTTTTTGCATGGATGTGCATGAACGATTGTGTCTTTATTCATGACAGTGTCCACAGTGTGCTTTCCTTCTTGCCTTATGCCACGGAAGGGGAATAAGACTGCATTGGGTACATTTTAAATAAATAATTGGGTATTCAAAGAAGCTTCATGAGACGTTATGACATTTGAATGATCTATAATTTAATGATTTTGTTGCAAGATGTTTTTTAACTAGTAAAGATCATCAGTGAAAGTCAGTTTGAACTTGAATGTTGGTGTGTTAAAAACTAAAACAAATGGCAAAAATCTAATTTACGAGGTGATGAAAAGAAAACGATTAAATGTATTTCTGTTGCCTTTTTCTCTGGGCTGATTTCCCATCATATTGTACATGGTAACAGTTTATCAGAAGTATTTGCCTGTCAGCTTGTTTTCGAATTGTTCAACAAGGTAGCAGCCAAAATATGTTTCAGTCTCCATGGAATGTCAGTTTCAGGCTCGTTGAATGTGACCCAGTTGTTTCCACTCATTCCCAGTTAACACATTGTTATATCCTGGGAGTATCCAGTCACATCTGTAATTTTATCTGCTCTTTGTAGCTTTTAAATGGCAAGTGTTTTTTGTCCCTCCTGACGAGCCCTATTAACTATTCAGAAGCTGAATTAGCCTTGACCTTTATAAGCTAAAAAATATATATTTTGCTAACACAACAGACAAATGAGAACACGCGTTTTAGAATGTTTGTGTAGTAGTGATATTGGCCTGTTTGCAAAAAAGTAATCAACAACAACTAATGATGCATCACAGTGATCATCAATTGGTGGAGGGGACTGCTCTCACCCCACTGGGGGAGGTTGTTCTGATTTATTAAAGCTGCAGTTTTCAGTCTTAGAATGAGAACTTTTCTTAATTATGATCATAAACAGAATGTTTTTCAATTAATACTCGTGAATATGCATTAAAAAATACATCAGATCTGCGTTAAGAAACTGTGTCTTTGGAACTATGGACTGTATGCTTTTTTTTCATTGAAATTCCTAATAATTTTTCAAAAATCATTACAAGTGGCTAAAAAAATATAATCTATAGATAGAACATATTGAATATGAGTCTGAGACCATGTTTTTTTAATAGTAAAAGGTTGGAGTGATCCTTCAGTTTGGGGGTGAGTCTAGGCTCAAGTAAAGGAGTAATAGGATTTGGACTTCTTGTTCAAGGGTGATAGTAGGTTGGATCAATGGATTGAGGCCTTGTCTGCAGTAATGAGGATGTTGCTATCATGGTGAAAAAGAAAACCAAGTCAAAGCTGTCAATGGTCATCAATTTGTCATCTAAATTATGTTTCAACTCTAACCTATGGTCAAGAGTGATGGTTTTTTTTTCATTCAGCTGCTCCCTTCTTTTTGGGTTGCCACAGCGAGCTGACACGTGAAGATTTGGCAATTGTTTTTACGCTGTCCTGCAACCACCGAGGTACCACAGCCCTTGTGTGTCTAGCAGGGGGCTGCCATCTAAGGGACCTAGTGGAAAAATACTGACTATAATAGAATATTAGCAAGCTAATTTGAACTAAATATTTCATAGATTTATTGATGTAGTAGTATACTATTAGTATACACTAGTATCCTCTGGTGTATTAGCATTTTGAAAGGATGTCCCAAAGTAAATTATCCAATCACTGCCAACTGTGATGTTTAAAAATGCACCAGGGGATAGAGGGTCTTATTGTATTTTTTTCTATGATTTGAGTTTGGGCTTGAATAAAAACTTTAATCAGCTTTAGATTAATGGTGTCAAATAGTTATCAGTGCCTTATCAGCTTTGACATCAGTCAAAGACAATGGAAAATGCTAGGCTAATAGCTAGCCAATTGAGGGTCTCTTATATCACTTTTTAGGCTTAGAAAACAACTCTTTCTTGAAAAAGGACATACTGGTGTAAAAGAACGCTACATAGCTAAATTCAAAACTTTACTCTTTTGTATGAAGTGTACTATTTGTTTGGTCTGCCACTATTCAAATGAATTGAAAGTTGACACGACAATCCCATTTAAGGATCCAGCATGTTCCATGTGAAGACAAATCGTTGACTTATAATCACTCTACGTTTGTTTTCATACATACTTTTCATAACCCATGAGACACATGGCGCCACATTTCTGGAAAACCCCTCTTGCTGCTGCACCCATTACTGCACAGGTTTCTTGGCGTCTACAAATCTGTCACAGATAGAGCACCACACTTTTTGGCTGATGGATTCCTCCATGCACAACATTTGTGCGATCTCCATCCATGAGTTTTTGTTTATTTGATAATTATCATCTTCCAGATAAGAGTCGGCTTCAGGAACAGACGTGGTTGAAGCATGAACAAACACACTCACGAACTTCTGTCCAACCACTCAATAATTTCATACGAGGGGGGCAAAAAGTTCTGCCCTGAGAGTTGTGACAAGAGGGGGCGGGGCGACACAAAGCTGAGAACAAAATAACGCGATTTTTGTCACCCAACTGTGACACGAGCTGTTTACATGCGCCAAATTTGATTGGATTGAAATGTATTCAGATTAAATAATCTGAATGTTTTGTTTCTATGGGCACAAGCGTAAATAATCCAATCATGACGAGTGTTTACATGCACCAGGCTATTATTCAGAATAGAAGTACTGACATGGACAGAGTTGTGAACTTTCCCTAAAAAAACACAGAAATTCTACGTCCAGGATGTACATGAATAAAACATCTTCTGAGCACCCGGTATGGGCCCGCACCAGGTTTTAATAACAGTGGAGGCGTCATTACACTTTTAACCATCAAGGTGTTCAATAATTTTGAGCTCTTTCAAAGCTTTGAATAGAAATGTTGTATCGCTAATCTACCAAATTTGCTTCCTCGACATATTAGCATCTATATTAGCATCAGGTTGACAATGGACACACGCAGTCAGGTCAGTTTTCCACAACCAGAATAAGTACGTACATGCATGTTGTTTGAATTATCAATCGGCATAAAACACCCCTCTCATTTGGATTTCAAAGTTAATCTGATTGAGTTGGGGCTTTTGACACATTTTTATTCTGATTGGCCGTTTATTACGATTACTTATGTGCATGTAAACATAGCTAATGAGATCAGATTTCGCAGGTTCAGAAGGACTGGGGTAATTAGTCTGGATGTTCACCAAGCATTTTCATTTTTCAAAACTAAACTTGTAAGAAATGCTTGCACTTGTTTTTTCTGATATTGTATCTGCTTCTTTCTGTTTTTCTTTTTTTAAAGTGGGGAACCCCTAGAAAACTCCTTAGGGGACTCCGTGGTCACCCAGCTTTATGTTGGGAACCTCACATTGGAATAAGTGCACCTTTCTTCTCATATCCATCCTGTGTCCAAGTGCTTCCGGGGTGGCCCAGCAACATTTATACCCCCCCCCCCACACACACACACACACACACACACACACACACATATTATCACTTTAATACCACTTCAATTTGTGTGTAACTTTCTTCTTCTCCTTCCTCCTAAAGATGGGGAAAAAAATGTGTCTAAAGTGTCTGCTGCCCTCCACCCCAGATGCCATATTTAGGATACAAATGTGAGGAGATGACAGCGTTGTAAAATGGAGCCCGTGCTGAGATTATAATTAACATTTCCAACCTACATCACTCTCCCTCCCACTTCTCCTTTGCTCTCCCCCCTATTCACTCACTCCTGTACGATAAATGGGGGGGGGGGGGAGGGGGGGGGAGGTGGGTGAATGCAAGAAGAAAGGAGAGAAGGGGAGAAAGAAAAGAAAGGAGGAGAGTGAGGGAGAAAGAGAGAGAGAGAGAGAGAGAGAGAGAGTGAGTGAGCAGAGGGTGACCAAACGGAGGGAGGGAGGGGGGAAACGGCGTATGCTTGTATACAACCCTGATTTCCATTTTTTTCCCAACTCGTAATGTATTTAATTCAAGTGAAACGTAATCATGACGTGTCGTGTCATTAATCTCCTCGCCGCCTCTCCCGTAAGTACACTGAGTCTTTACTTTCAACATATATCCTATATCTTCATTTCTACGCGAACGTTTTACTCTGTTTACACAGCTCACACACACTTTTAGACGGAGGTGGAGGGGTGGGGGGGCTGACATGAAGCAGCATTTCCAAAAATGGAGAATTTACTGCGACTGTTTGTTGCCCTTTTCCCCCCTTCTTCTTCCCTTTCTTCCTGACGAGGATAATCGCCAACATAGTTCTTCTTGTTTTTCGTCTTCTTTTCTTCTTTTAAACGTGCAGGTGTGTGTGCGCGCGCGCGATTCGAGTGCGTGCGTGAGTTGATTGGCACGAGGATCGTATGTCTGAGCCTGCCGGGCTCACTTTCTCTGTGTGTGTGTGTGTGTCATATATGTGCGCGCGTGCTCGCTTCATGACCGTGACATGACTTTACACACACGCACTACAATGAAAACCGAGCGCACCGTTAACAGTTGGAGCAAACTTGCGACATTAAAAGTGCAGGAAAAGTCGCCGGAATTGTAACATTTACGTAACTTCGTAATAAGTTGTAAGCTGTCAGCGGGTTGGGTGTCCGCGCGAGGACAGCGCTTAAACGTCTTCCGTGAAAATATAGAAAAAAGATAAATAAACCTACGTTTGAGTGGAGAAAAAAGTAGCTTTTTGGACTTGTTTTGGTTTCCAACGAGGGTCAAGTTCACGGCGGAGGGGTTCAGAGAGCCGCAGACATGTTGTGTAAAAGTGCATTTTTTGTGTTAATTTCTGTAACGTGTTCAAGTTGATTTGAAGGGGGGAAACGCGATTAGCTGGACTTAATTCTTTTGTTGGGCTTCGTGCGGGTTGTTGTTTCCCTATAAGCACCGTCACTTTTTCTTGTTTTTTCTTCCTTTTTATGTGACCATGATAAAGCCTTAAAGGCGATAATACTCCCTATGTTTACTACAGTTGTCCTAACATCACCTCCTGTGCTTTACTAAAGTGTTGCGTTCATGTCCGCCTGTAAAAAAACAGGACAAGTTACCGGGTTTTAGCTGTAGTGTTTAAAAAATTTACCACGTTGGGCTTTTTTTTTTTTTTTTTTTTTTTAAGAAAGAGAAGGGGGCATGGATGTTGATTTGAGATTGGTAAAATGAAATCCATGATGGCACTTTTCTTTTTCTCCCTCCCTGCTCGCTCAGTCGTCTCTTTCCCCTCCCTTAATCTTTTGTATAGAAAATTTAGGAACAAAATGGAGCAGGCTGACATGACACACACACGCCACCTCCGACTTCTCCCAAACTAACACTGTTGATGCTTTCTAATCACGTTTTTATTAGTATTATTATTATTCTTTGTGCATTGATACAATCATCAGCGCAGGGTTAATCTTATTTTAGTCGCTACTGTTTATGAGTGCATTGTTTGTTGATGCTTATTTATTTCATTAATGTGCCTCTAATTGAGATGGCCGCGAGAGAGAGAGAGAAGAGGAGGAGGGGGTAAAGGAGCTGAAAATGGTTGCACGTTATTGACGCACATCACAGGGGCGAGGAGGAAATTCCTCTTGAGATAAGGCGCAGACGTGTCATCTGGGCTGACCAAAGACAACTCCCGTCGCCTTTTTCAGGATCCAGCTGAAGATGTTTAGGGATCCTGAAATGTCCTATTTTTATACATCCACCCGAAATGTCACACTCTTGAGAGAGCAGTGGAAGTAGGTTGACATGGCTGGCTCGTCCTATAATCAGAGTTTTTTTTGTTTTTTTTTCATTCTTTATATAATCCTTAAACTGTTTTTCCTTTATTTAAAACGTAGCTACTGTAACTTTTTTTAGTTAAAAAAAGCACATGTAAAAGTATATGTGAAAAAAAATCTAAATCTATCATCTTATTGAAAGGGACGTCAATCCCTCATATTTTGAGATTTCGAGACGCACTCAAATTACTTGTTGAGGGTGAGTCTCAGCTACTACCACGTCAAACTTCAGCTCAAAATCTGTAAAACTGGCCGAATTATAGCCATTTTATGTTTTTCTAAGATCAATTGGCTGTGACATTTATTTTAAATTGGATTAACCCCAAACATTAATGAGTTATATTTGTACATCCAGTGATTTACTTCTGTGAGTTTCAGTAAAATATGACCAGTGGTTCATGAGATATTTTGCTAACAGACAAACAGGGTTGACGCTGACATTAGGGCCAAAGTCTGAAGCAAAGACGTTACACAGAGGGTGGCATGAGTGTTGTCACCCCTCAGCTACTATCACTCAGATTGTACCTGTATATTTTATAAAATTGACTGATTTATTGTAATTAGTGTGGTTTTAGGATCAGTTGGTCATGGCGGTCATCTTAAATCGGGTTAGCTTCAAAAGTTAATCAGTTGTAGATGCACGTCCAGTGGTGTTATCCTGAAAGCGTCATTAACAATGATCCCTCGGTTTGTTGGATATTTTGCTAACAGACAGCATGAGTTGGGTCTACCCGAAATGGCAACATATTATTACAGATTTGCACTGTCTGTGTGAGCTCAGACAATGTGCTGGGGATCAGTATCAGATACTACCACACCAGATTTTAACCTAATAGCTTAAATTGACTGAGTTGTAGCCATTTTTTTTTAAATATCAGTAGGCAATATCAGTCATCTTGAATGGATTTGATACTCAAAGATAATCAGTTATAGGCGCACACTTTCTGAGAGTTTTATTACAATCACTGGTTCTTACACACACCTTTCAAAGAGATATTTCAGACATTTTAAAGTGAGGTTCAAGGTTATCAACAAATAATATCTTACCTGTTATAGATCACTCTTCAGACAGTCTCAGTTTGGATAAACTTTATTAAGCTTTAAGTTTGACTGGATTCATGACAGCTCTACCAACTGCACCACTTAGTCACCCGTAATAATGGCGATGGTAAAGTTTAATTATCACATTCGCCCAAACTGCTATGGAATTTGGAAGATAGTTGTTTGATAACGGCAAAATTTGCTTTGGAAACCAGTCTGTTTGGACAAGCCCTACTTAGTTCATTGATACAGAAGTGGACTATAGATTGTAAATGTCTAGACCACATGTGTCAAACTGAAGGCTCACGGGCCAAATGTGGCCTGCCACCGCATTTTATGTGGCCCGCAAGAACTTCAAAGATGGATTCATTTTATGAAATAAGCACATACTGTTTTAAAGCCAGCATTGATCATAAACTAAAACTCCCATAATGCATGTGGATTTATTTATCCGCAAAATTATGGCATCCCACTACTAGGTCAAGGTGCACAGGGTTTAAAAGTAGCCGACGACTTTTGCCGTGTAAAATTTGCCATTTCACTGCATTTTTGCAAGCTACATTTGCTGCGGCCCAGTTGTACTGGGAAGTGGGAATTTCCTACTTACAAGTTGTAAATTTAAACTTGAACGATCTCTCCTGTGGGAATTTTGTGTCAAAAAGTGGCAGAGTTCAGAATTCAAGACGGCAAATACTCACCATAACTCTATTACTTTTATGTTTAATAGTATTTTTGTTTATTTACTTCACATTTAGTCAGTCGCACATGTAGTACTTTTCAGTGTTTATAGGAGGACGTGTTTAAATACTGTTTCTATGCGGGAAATACTTTGTAGTGCTCAGTTATTGTTTGTTAGCTGGGTTCAGTCATAGCAATGAAATTAATTAGTTGAAATTAAACCCGAAATGTTGAAATTATTTACAACTGGCCCTGATGGGTGAAAATTAGTTTGACTCCTCTGATCTAGACTTACTGGAACCTTGAATTTGAAGCTGGTATGAGACTGTTTGGTGGTCCCAATAAAAGTTTTCGGTCCCCTTCCACGCAAACAAAACCGTAGTACCTGAAGAAAACCCATGCATGTGCAAGAAAAACATACAAACTCCACATAAAGACTCCAGGTGATATTTAAACCTGCAGCCTTCTTGCTATGAGGCAACAGCTCCAACCACCAAACCACCATGTATCTCTTTTACCTCCATAGGTTGTTTGAACTCAGAGGTTCGAACAAATACTTAAATCTTTACACTATCGTCAAATGATCATAAATTACCATTATCATTTTCCTGCCAGTGACAAGTGCTACAGCTAGCTGTTCCTATGAGACCTTTAATGCAAATAGAAATGTGTTGAAGTTGTTTTAAAGTGCCCGTGACATGCAAATCTTTCAAATACAAAATGTCAAAGAAAACAACTTTGTATTTAAGAAACCTGGTATAATACATGATTTTACCCATTTTGTCACATAACTGGCACATTTTCTTTTGAACCTGGCTCAAAGTGAAACAGGAAGTGACATCAAAGGGGAACTCTTTAAGAAATAAAACTCCCTGGTCTTTGTTTATTTAAACAATATTATTTGAACTCTGACTTTTTTCATCTCTCTGATAGTGACTCAAAATAATCTTAAGAAAAATCAGATTCTTTACAATCTGTGTTGTTAGCCACTGTAGCAATGGTCTGTTCACACACAGACATTCCCCTTTGACATCACTTCCTGTTACTGTTGTTTTAGCTGCGTTTGAATTAGCCCTGAGCTTGTCACTGTCCTCAAAGTTGAACTCTATTTCTCCAAATAAAGTTGTTCAAAGAGATACATCCACAACAAGTAATATATAAAAGAGTGCTAATGTTAAGGTGATGTTCTAATAGTTACTAACAGTTTGTACCTTAGACATGAGAAAGGATGTTGTTAAGGCTTGCAAAACAAGGTCTGTACATTATTTTTTAGGCTTATAAAACAGTTTCAGAAATGATAATGATAGTGTGAAATAAAGCTACATTAACTAATATTAAACTTTGCACTTTTGCAAAACAATGTTGAATATCTCCCTGTACTCTCAACCAAAAGTTTATTCAACTGGAGACTGAAACATTCAGCAGCCCCAGCACCAGTGGGTTGAACACAGGCAACTTTAGCAGGTCTAAGCTCAGCACACACTAGTGTAGTAACATAGATGTTCGGTTGAGAAAATTAAAAAGAAGTGAAAAACGATGTCATGCAAAACTACAGAGGTGTAACATTATCTAATGTAGTGTTCTTTTACATTGGTATGCAGTTTTGGGATATAATTTGTTTCAAACATTAAAAAAAATATATAAAACGAGTCTTTAGGTCGTTAGCGTAGCCTGGGTAAAGATTTTATAGTTTTTTCATCCACTGTGCTCTATGATTAAGATTCTAAATATAAATAAATACTACAAAAATAATAAATAAACTTAGAAATAAATACAGAACACCACTTCAAACAGACCGAAACACTCCTTTAACTTTTAAAAGAGCACCTACAAGTATAAAACCATATATGTGAAAAAACCAAAAGACTGTATTGATAGATTTTCTCGAAGCTATTGTCTATAATGGTACAATAAATAACTAACAACAAGAGCTCTTTTATATAATGACTTCTCACAAAAAAAAAAACCCGCTGGTCTCTACAGGTTGTCTGCTTTTTGGTAACAAGCTGACGATTTCATGTGAAACACTTGCAGGTACTCATCAAGATCCAGCTGCATTAATGAACATTAAACACCGGCCCAGCATTAAAAAGGGTCTAATGGTTTTTGCTCATTCAGACCTCTGTCTGCTTTTTGTCTACAAGTAGTGTCCTCCTGCTCCTCCGCCACCATCAATGCCGCCTACTTGCTATCTTTGTCATATACTGTACTTGAAGAGAGTGGGGGTACTGGGGGGGCACGCACAAACACACACACATACACTATCCAGGTGGCTCCTGGGAACAAGAGTGTATGCGAAGGGAGAAAGAGACGGAGTAAAAAGGAGAGGAGTGTAGCACCAATCAAGGCTTCTGATTGATATAATTGGGTCATTAGTGCGCCGCGGGAGAGGCACCTGCTTGCCCTCAGTTAGGGAGAATCTACTGCATTGTGACATTTCGAGACTGTTGAGAGTTCTGCCGCCTGCTCGGGATTAGTGTGTATTTAGGGCTTTAGGGGTCTTGCTTAAATAGTGTGTCACTTTCGCCGCTGGAGTTGAGTTTGTGGGCCAGTTTCAAAACAGTCTTGTGGCAGAAGATCCTTCGTTTCGACCTCCTGTGGATGTTTGGAGTTGTAATTGTAGATAGTAGGGCAAACAGAGCTGGTCACAAGGATCAGCACAGGGTCAGTGGGGATGCCCTCTAATTTTTAGATGGCAAAGTGAAACAGAAATGCCTGGTAATCAAGGGAAACTGCATGCTTTAAATTAGGTGTGGTCAGGAACAGAGTTAACTTTAAGGCTCATCATAGGACATGTATTCTGTTCAAATGAACTTAAACAGTGAAGAAAATTGCATCATGTGACTGAAGGTGGTCTGCATTTAGCTTTGTAGTTCTGGTTAACATAAATTAGGTTCTGCAGGCCTGCCGAAGGTAAAAAAGTTGAACCCGCAGGACTAAATTTAGTGAAACTCGCAGAAAGGATTCATTGAATGTTCATGTGTAACTCATGAACATTCATTCATTATCAACTGATCAGGCTTTTTGGTAAGATTTTGGAAAAAAGGTTTCAACACTAAGTCCCACCACCACCATCACCACCCACCCACCCACACCACCACTGCCTACGAAGGGTACGAAACTTTGTAAAATTTACGTAGGGAATAAAACAGTTACAGATAAACAGGATGTGGAGATTGTGACAACAGCTGCTGAAGCTGTAACATCGCTACCCACACCTTCTATCCAAGTCTGTGCAATTTATACTTTTATGTGTTATTCAATGGCTTCATAAAATAAATGCGGAGACCCCCGCTGACGCTTACGAAGTTTCTGAAATCAACTGAGAAGAAAAATTAAAACAACTTACAGACAAAAATGTCTATTAAATCTCAATGAACCCAAAGATCGTCACAGTGACTTGAGGGTGTCCTGAGGCATCGCCCTGTTCGACACCCCTCTTGCTAAAATGCCCATTGCTGATTGTTGAAGTTGGGTCAGCTTGAACAGGGAGGCCCAGACATCTGTTTCCCACAGCCATCTTATCTGGGAGCACTCCTAGGTGTTCCTGGGCTAGCTGAAAGACACAGTGTAAATTTGGTATGGTAGTAGCCAAGAGTCATCTTCAACATGTACTTCAAGCACCAACAAACTTTACAAAATCCCATAAGGTAGTGCATAGCATCATATGGTTTGACCAAAATGTCTATAACTCTGTCCCTTCTTATCATACAGTATAAGTCTGAAATTCTGCCATTAAGGAGGGCAGGTGCTATGCATTCATTCAAAAAATGCTCAGCCTTCAATAAACTGTGTTTTATTCTCACACATCCTTTCAAAAAGAGCAGTTTCTTGCTTGTAAAGACTGCATATCTGACCTTGTGATTTGTGGGCAGCTACCACTGAAACGTGTATTGTAATTACCTCCAGGTATTACTGTAAAAACTTGTTTTCCTCATCTCTAAATGAATATCATATATTCAACAATTCTGACAAAAAGAAACATGAAGGAACTCACATTATACTCAGAGCATAGAGTACTGATTACTTTGAAAAACAAAAGCTTCTCTGGTTTGATCAACATCATAGAGGGTATGGTGCGTAACGAGAATCAAGACCCATTAATGTTCTGCAGAGATGTCAATTTTTTGAAGGTACTCAACTTTACTCATTCACATGTAAGGTACTTTCTCTCTGAAATACGATTGTTTGGTGAGTAACCTTAGCTAGGGAGTCTCCAAAATGTGTTAGGGCGTTTGTGGGGGTCTTCACTTTCCTTGTGTGAGTTCTCAGTCTTGCTTTTCATGGGGTCATCATCCAGTATGAAGGGAGGCATAATGTAGTGTCTTCCACATGTGAATGTTCCATCTTCACATACAGATGTTGATTCAGCACTGTAGCTGTCTCAGCTTTTGGCTCAAAGCTTTAATAACTGTAAAACCAATTTTCCACACAAACTTATAAATAATTTAAATAAGTACAAATTTGTATATTTTCCTACCTGCCGACCCCAAAGTTTACCTTCCGCTGCAGTTTCTGAATGTTTGCTTAAGAACTCTGTGTGCTTCCAAAAGGCAAAGACGAATGATTGGGTGTCTTGTCTGTTACTATAATAATTCCTAAACCAGTTTACAAATTTTAATGAAACTTGCAGAAAGTAATCATTGGATGTGCATCTATAACATGTACTCCTTTTGGAGTCAAGCCTGCTGACCTTAAAACGCACAGAAATGGCTACAACTCAAGTCAATTTCACAGATATTGAGTCAAAACCTGATGCCATTGATGTCATTCACAAAACATACTCTGAGTGTGACAGGTCAGGAAATTGCACAAGAATGCTGTATTTTTAAGGTTTGGCCAGAACGGTTACACCTCCCTCATCTGTCAAGATAAAATGGTCTTTGTCTAAAACATTTGCAAGAAAGGATATGGACGATATGCAATCCCTTCAAGGAATGCAAAGCTTTTAATTGTGAAATGAGTCAAGACATTGGAACAGATACCAATAATGGGACAAAATGCATAGAATTTTGATATATAAAGGCTTCAAGCCAGGTGTCACTTAGAAGAAGATTACATTGTCCATATATTTCCCTGGAGTGAATGAAGAATCAACCCATCGTGCCTTTAGAGGTACAGTTTTATGTATAATAAAGCTCTACATGTTCACATATCTGGTATTTGTGAAACACAAATTCCACAAGGAGGTCACAGTGTAGGGTCGGCATGCCTGGAGCTTTTGTTGCTCAAGGACTCTCAAGAGGAGGAGGGAAGAGGTGGTGGGGTGTAGCTGATTGAAGAGTTTGGATTTGTGTCCCACAATGTGAATGAAATGACTGACAGTTCTCAGGACAGATTAGAATCTATGATTGGGACTGAGGAATCATTAGGTAGGTGTTTGTCGCCCCTCATTAGACATTCTGCTTCTGTTCTCTCCACCCTAGCAGGTGATCTTCGGCCTTTCAGGAAGAACACGGCGGCTAAACGTATTTGCGTGCCAGAAGCATCTATCCTCCAAAAAAGCTTCTTCAGTGTTGTAATCCCAAATCAGACGAGTCAGTCAGTCAGCACTTCCACTCAGTGGTTTTTGATGCACCGTGGCCCGTGTTGTCTCCGAGCCAGGCTCTTGTTCCTGTGATGAGGTGCTGTGATGTTTCAGATTTGCTCGCTCAGATCCTGCACCGTCTTGACGCTCCCAGAGCAGCACTCTGAAACGCCGAGCGAGTGTCAGCCTTCTCCGCCCGAGGAGGAATTCATTTAGAAGGGAAGAATACTAAGAAGAAAAGGTGGAGGAGAAAGAGAAGGTGGAGGAGGAGGAGTGAAGGGTTAGGGTTAGAGAAGAAGATACAAAGAAAAAAAAATGAAGGGTCCAGGCTCAATTTTTTTTTCACGTCATTTTGCTGAGCTGGCCTTGAGAAAATAGCTTAAGAGCCAAGAACATTCTGAGACTTCTGATGTATTCTTGTCTCACTGTTTCCCCGTCATGTTCCTCATAAAAATATTTGCAAAAGGTCATCCACATTCCAGCTTTTTGCTCATGGAGCAAAACTGAGAGCCTTTTGTTTGATTTCTTTACAAAAGAGTTTAAGAAAAGATTCCAGTTGAATGTACACCCAACACTCTTCTTGTACCTTAAAAACCTGGTGTTGGAGATACAGTGGGAGACTCATCTTTATCACTGTTTAAGCTACAGGATGAAGAGGGAAGACACAATCCTGTGTGTGTGTGTGTGGGGTGGGGGGTCAGGGAAAGGTGAAGTAAAGGAAATGAAAACCGTCTGCGGGGAAGTTCGCCACGTGACCACAATAAAAAAAAAGCCCTACAGTGCCAGATCATACTTTACTTTCCAGACCACAAACTCCCTTAACTTCCTCTTTCAATCACTTTGAATCCTTTTCACACTTTTTTGTTTGTGTAGGTGTGTGTACATGTAAGGTCAATTTTTAATGCACCCAGTTATCCCTGGAGGTTGCCTCATCTGACACACTTCTTCCTAAAAGATGATATCAAGCCTGGAGCATTCCCAGTGATGCTCTAAGAAAGATATTTTGAAGCTTCATGATTAGTTCTTATTCTGTACCGTGAAGGGATAGTTAGACAAATTGAAATGGGTTTCTGTGAAAAAAAATGTGTTCTATCTACCTATCATATATATTGTATAGAGATCTGTGAATGACCTCAGTTTGGAAAAACAGTTTTCAGGCAGTATCACACTAGGCTTCGAATGTATGGTATTATTTGGAGAAACAAAGTATGTAAATGCTCGCTTAAAATCACATTTTATCTGCACAAACTCCCAGCAAAATATCGGGCCAGTATTTGCCAAGAGTTTGCAAACATATCACCATATAACAAACTCATCACAAAAAGTAAGAAAATATGTGTTTGGTAGATTATTTCTTTGTTGTAAGAATGCTTCTTGGCAATAAATGTTATAGTGGGCACCTGATTGGCAGCACCTGGGGGTACCAGAAGCTCAAAACAAGTATCAATAGCAACAACAAAATAAGCTGTTTGTCACACAATTTTACCATTAAAAAGGGAAATTAAAGAGAAGGGGATCTCTGCAGTCCCTAGCCGTGTTTCCATCAATGTTTTTTATGTGCATTTTGAAGCATCACATTAGAAAAGCTGGATGGAAATGGCAAAATTTGCAAAAACTTCCTCAATTTAGCAAAAAAGTTTATACGCTCGCTGGAGGTGGTTTTGGATTTCTGAGCAAAAAGGGGAGATGGAAACACATTTGCCGAAACATTACCAACATAGCGAACATTTACCTCACAGGATTGATCATCTATCACTGTCCAAGAATTCTACCAATTGAGACTGCAGCTGGACCCTTCTCCTGCTGTCGGCGTCTTCTTGGATATTCCCATAATGTGAAGCGAATTGCATTTCTTCTTTACATCTTTAGACAGCATGTAACATAGAGGTGGGCGATCTGTATCGCAGACGATATTATCGTCCATGTTGTTTTGAAGATATGCATTTTTACGTTATCAAGTATTCATACTGTCTCGAAAAGACAACAAATACAGTGGTGAAGGAGAATGGCATAAGTCCTCGATCGTGGAATATTTGCTACAAAAAGCAATCAGATGTGACTGTGGTCGGCGGTATCTGAGCCAATCAGTGGGCATGATTTAGTCACGTGATTGGGGTCGGCGGCAACTAAAATAAACAGCGGCAGTGGGCGGGATTCAGTGTTGAACTCGCAGACAAAGCCGACAAAACCACGGGGCTTAAAGTTCTCCGTCGCCATGATGGATTTTCGTAACTTTGAACGTGGCCAGGACGTATGTCTGTCATTTGTAAGGGGGGAAATCTGTTAGTTTTCTGATGCGGTCTTGTTAAAGCCACCCAGTCCAAACGGGATGCTACTTTCAACAAACCAAACAAACCCCAGAGCACTTTTATCTAATGAGAGCAGAGCAGGGTGGGTCAGTAAAGTCAGGTAAAGCAGGAGCAGGAGTCCTGAGTGAGTAAACTTCTCCTCCCTCACTTCACTCCCAGAACTTTGGTCTCCAAAACCTAACTTTATATTAAATATTTGTGCTCAGAGCGCCATTATCCAACAGATACGTGTGACCAACCTCCTCGTGCAAAGGCTGAGCGTGATGCACAACATTCAAACAGTTTGTTCGTCACGCTTTTGCTCTCCTATTTTATAGCATTTCACAAGTTATAAAGTGTTCTGTCACATGGAGAATACTACAACAACATAAGTGCCAAGTATAAACACCTCCATGTACGAGTATCTACCCAAAGCGCAAACCTAGCCCGAACTGAGCCGAGACCACTCCCACGGGAGTGCGCCGCAGCGCTTGCTGAGAGTCAGATTTGTTCACTAATAAACATAAACGTTTACCCCCTCCTCATCATCGTCAGGAGAACATCACCATGTTCTCTAGGAGACTGTTACAAATGTTTTTGTAGTTTATCATATCCATAGATGTCCTAGTAAGCAAGCAGGGTTTGACAGCATGTTTTTTTCAAGAAAGAAGATATCGTCAGATTATCGATATCGGGAAATGAAAAAAATTGTCGAGATATTTTTTTTTGTCCATATCACCCAGCCTAATGTCATTCTCTCATCAAAAACATACCCAGAGTTTTGCTTTTATTCGTGCATGTTTGAGAAATCCTTGAATCTCCTGTGTTAGCCATGTGGAGCTGCCTGATCACTTACTGGTACAAAGCACCGCCTATTTACCCAGAGCTCCTCCCTGGAGCTCAGTTCCCAGTCAAGCTCCCGCCATAGAGCATGTCTCCTGAAGCATTGTTTGAAAACATGCTGAAGTGGGAGTGTCGGAAATGGTAGGATATTTTTAAAGAAACTGAGGCTGATTTCAAGGCGTTCAGATATGCAGTCATATTTTTTTTTTTGATATATGCGGCATTTTCGTAACAACTGAAGATAACACAGTTACTTGATTGTGGTATAGAATTGAACTATGTATCTAGAAAATATTTACATTACTGCATACCTGGTTATATGACATTTCTCTTGACTGATATTAGCTAACCATCTTCTCAACAGGGCAGGTTTGTCTAACAGAAATTTAAAAATAGTTCAATATATTATTTTACACTGAGGCAAAACCAGCTTGTAATATTTTTGTAATATTTGTGCTAAATTGTAGCATGATTCAACAGTGCTATAGATTGCTATAGAGTAGTAGCACTGTTACTACAAAATGTATTAATTACCAGTGATTACATTGGCTTTATAAGCTTATTTTAATATTAAACTGTTATATTATTAGCTTAAGTTCATGTCAGATCACTTCCACATTGAGGTAAATAAGATAAAATCTGCATTTTCCTGTTTCTCTTCTGATGGTACATCCATAACTAACACAGCTTTCTGGCATTTTTATACATTAGATAGATTACATATACACTCTAAAATATTAATAATATTTTCATTATTATTATCATTGATAGGTTTTACAAATTTTACATAATTAGCCCTTTTCATTCACTTTTTTGCCAACATGTATAGTAATGCTAAATCTATACTCTTGCCCAGTCTGGTTTTGTGCTGCTGCAGATCACACATCAAGTCTCCTTCCTGCTGTTCTGCAGACCTCCATGGTTTCACCTTTATAGTTTATTTAGCTTCCTTTATAAACCTTGTTTTTGCTCAGAGAAATTCCCTCTGTAAATTTAATTAACTCTTATTCAAAGTAATTTAGATCTTTATAGCATTAAAAGCCTAGCATCCTTAAATGCATTTACACAAAGATTTGTGTTTCCCAACCCTGATGCTCAAGGCACACTGCCCTGCATGTTTTAGAAATGTCCCTGCTTTGACACACCTGATTCAGATGATTGCAGTTCAGGCTGAGAAAACAGCAACAAACCAAATAAAAAATAATGTCATGCAAAAGTGAAAGGGTTTATTTATTTATTTTTTGCTAGCGGAGTGATATTTACAGCTTTTCAGGAAGATTTGTTTTAAAAACATACAAAACAATAAACTCCAGGTTCTCAATTTGCTGGCCACTAGCCCAGTCTGGATGAAGATGTTTGCCTCGCTCTCCACACGACTGATTTCACTGCTGATAAAGTAACTTTTGACAACTATTTACCAGGACATAGCTGCAAAATCGAATAAACTATCCATTTTAGTCCAAACTACAGCAACAGCTCTGAAAAAGTTAGACGTTTAGCAACGCAAAGCAAAAACTTGTGACAGGGGCAACAAGAGGCTGTAAAACTAAGTGGTACGAATACGAAACAGCTGGAGGAAAATTTTACAACTAATTAGGTTAATTGGCAACAGGTCAGTAAGAGAACTGGGTCTAAAAAGAGTATTTTAGAAATTCTCAGATGTGAAGGTGGGCAGTGGTTCACCAGTCGGAAAAAAAAATGTCTATAGTGGCATTCCTGGGGGCCACCAGTGAAGCAGCTTTAGAAGGAGGGTCTGCCTGCTCCTGGGTGGCCTCTTGTGCACTGGCTCTGAGGGGAGGATACAATGTCTTAATAATTGACTGGGCGTCTTGGGCAGGGGGCAGGAATTTGGAGAAGAGGGACAAAAAAAAAAACGTGGGGAGGAGGGTAAACTCAAAGGAGGACTAAAGGGTAAAAATTAGTCCAAAAAATGATTCTCAGTTTCAGTCATTGTGTGAATGCTGACTCAGCATTCATACAACTATTTTCAGGTTTAAATTTTTTTTTGTCTATTTTTCCCCCAGACAATGGATTTTATTTGTTTGATGTTTAGCTAGTACTTTAATACCTTTTAAGTTTCAGTTAACTTTTTGCTACTTTCAGCCGTATTTTGCTAGTTTTACTTTTTAGCTTGTATTATTCTACTATTTACCTATTTTTTTTTTTTTTAATTTGTTGTTTAACCAGGCAAATCCCATTGAGTTCACAGATCTTTTTTTCAAGGGCGGCCTGGGCCTGAAGGAAACCTATTGTACATATTTTGTGTTTATATAGAGTTTTAACATGTAGCTGATCTGCTTCTTTTAGTTTTCACAACTCAGTTTAAGATTCTTCAGCCAGTTTCAGCACTCAGAATTGAGGTGCAATAGTTAGGTGGTCGTTACTGCGATTTCGTGATACTGAAGCTGCAGGTTTGAGCCCAGGTTGCATCAGGAAGGGCATCTGGTGTAAAACACTTGCCAAGTCTTCCCTGCAAGAAGAAGAAAAAAAAAAAATCAGCATTCACACTGCATTTTAACATAAAATATATTTTGAACCAAATTTCTGTTTGATTTTTATTCATTGGATTTATTTAAATATTTGAAACCAATCTAAAACATTACTTGTATATTATTCACTAATCTGTTTATTTATTTATTTTATTCATTAGTAGTTCACAATTTTAGAAGCAGATGACATTAAGTTAGTTTTGATATTGTCATTTTGTCTGATTGGTAATTTTACTTTTACTTGTTGCTGTTTGTATTGTTATTGCACTTCACCAAAAGCATAAGAATATAATATTTTTTCTTTGTGTGTGTGTGTGTGTGTGTGTGTGTGTGTGTGTGTGTGTGTGTATGTACAGTGTTTATAAAAAGTTAAATCAATAATGTCCAAACAAATTGACTTTTTTGACAAAACAAGAAAAAGCCATGTCAATGTAAAATTGTATTTTTACATAGTAAAACCAACTTAAAAATATGTAATGTAAAAGAAATGATTGCATAAATATTTACCAAATATAAATGACTGCAGTATTGTATGAAATTGCTTACAGGTAATATTAATTGATTCTCTGCATTTTTCCTCATTGTGGAGCATTGGGCTGCCATTTAAGGTGCTGGAGGAGCAGCTGGAGGGTGAGGACCCAGCCTTGCTCAAGGGCTTACAGTGGGACAAATCAGGGTTTCCCACCCGCATTTTGTAGTCAGTCCAGGGAGTTGAACTGTCAACCTTCTGATCACAGGCTCATCTTCTCTAACATCTGCACCATACAATGTTATTTTTAAGGTTTGACCAAAACCTCCAAAACAAGTCCACCATTTTTCAACATAAGTCTATCTGAGTCTATAACCTAGACTTCAAATAATACCAGGTTTTTAAACTTTTTTATGGCATATGGTTTGATGAAGTGGAGAGAAAACAGGAAGGGAGTGGCTGGTGTGGAATGGGTGCACCATCTCCCCATGTGGTCCAGATCCACCCCCAGGTGTCCTCAACCTAATCCTGTTACATGTGTCCCCCATTAGTGCAAATGGATGGGGCTATTGTCTGTCTGTTGTATGCTGTTGTGTCCCCAGCCCAACCACCTTAAGTCTGTTTAGTCAGCCCTGTCATGTTTGGGCTGCTTCCCACACCCAGGGGTCTCCGTGGCGACCACAGACCCCACTAGCCTCACACTGTCATTTTTAGGCATTGGGCATCAGATACAAAGTATGAGCACAAGTGACCCTATGAAACACTATTTTAAACATCCATGAACCCCATTTGTTGACTGTTTTATAAATTAGGAATTGAAAGAATGTCCATTGCCTTTCATGTAAGAGTTTTAGACAAAGATCATCTTGTGATGGAAAATGGTGAAGGTGTAATCATTTTGGTTAAACCTGGGTTGACTTCAAATGATTAAAATCACATGTGTATTTCCACTGATTATTTTTATGAAAGTTTTAAAATAATCCAGCCAGTAGTTCATGACAAATAAAATAATAATGAAAAAGATCTTGCACAGTCTGTTAGAAAATAAACATCAGTGATCACCCCCAGCTACAACGCCACCATATTTAAGGTCAATATTAGTCAAACTGACTATGTTGTGGCCATTTTTGTTCTCTAATATCAGTTAGCTGAAAACACAGGCTGCATCTCAGTATCCTACATGGTCGAAAATATCCCAGATTCATTTTGTCGTCAGCAAACTAAACAGAACATTTAAGACGTGGGAGAATTTTTTTTTTCATGGCGGAGTTTACAAATTTATTACGGACCAAATAATTAATTATTAAATGTAAGTTTAGTGACTTAGATGATTAAATTTATGCATTAATGGGATGTTCATTGAAAAGACAACTGAATAAAACATAACACTATGGTAACGGGCCAGCGCGTGGTCACGCAAACAAACGTCCTCCATAAACTAAACGGTCTTATTTCACAGCCATTTATGCACCCGTGGGCTGCAACCTATGAATTGAGACACAGCTGTTAATCACTTATAGATGTACATCAAATGATTATTTCCTGAAAATGTTGTTTAAATTAATTCAGTGGTGCACAAGATGTGACCACACACACAGAGACTGTGTAAAAAATATTGCACAACTTCATCTTTTGGCAGCCATCCACAATCATTTTTGTGGTACAATTATTCTTTTTAATAAATAACTTTTACTTCTATCTTTCAAGTATGTTTCTTTGGCTTTCTTGTCAAAATTAATAATTTTCAGCAGTTAACAAAAAAGAACTATTAGGATTGTAGCCTTATGTTCTGAAAAAAAAATTTATAGGACTTCCATCAGTTTCTTTCTGTCATTTTAAAAATGTCTTTAGTCTAAGATGTGATTTATTTCTGTACTTCCTTTTCCAAACTAATGTAGATTCTACCCAGAATGCCTTGCAGCACAGTTTTTCTGTCCTCGAGTCCTGTGAAAGTAGAAGCAGTAACATGAACAGGACAGTGCACATTTGGCCATTTTATTTAGTACATGTTCAGGTGACCTGGCCTCCATGCTGCATCCATCAAGCAGACTGATTGAGCTGACCTTCAGGCGCGCCCTGCTGACCCCTGGGCTTCCTGTTCTTTGTCAGCTGCTCACAATACTGCTGGTATCACACGGACAGGGGAGGTCTGAGAGCTGAGAGTCCACTCTCATCAGTTTTTGGGGCGGGGGCAGGAGCAGAGAGAGTTTTTGAGGAGGGAGCTGAGAACCCCATTTTTAATTTTGTCTAGTCTTTTACAATAAGAGAAAAGATGAGGACTGGTGTACTCTGAGGATGGCCACTCTAGTGTTTGTAAAGAACAGAAAAGCTGAAAAGCTGTCCTTCCTCTGCACTTCTCTCAGCACCAGGGGTTATCAAACTTTGTATTCAAAGGTCTAATTTCTGGATAAGGTCAAATGTCTGGAAAAACAACTCATTTATTTTTATTTAATTTGTTCACAAGTTACAACCTAAAAAACATTCTGCTTGACTACAATCATTTGATTGTAAATCAAAAACTTGTAAACCTTGCAAACCTAAGCAGCAAACCTTGTATACATAAGCAGTATTAAAAAACAGCAAAAAAAACTGAACTTGAAGGCAACAAGAAACTGTAACTTTGAATAAAAACCACATGGCTTTTGTTTGTTTCTTTCTTTCTTACATTTTGATCAGGGTAAACTTAAATGATGCAAAGGGCCGTAATCTTTAAATCTGCCATTAAAAAAATGTCTGTACATATATACAGTATACTGTATATACAGTATATATATGTATATGTTTCTTAGCTTCTGCTAGCAGAATGAGTTAGATGAACTATGTTATTTTAGTGATTGTCTCAGTTTAACCCAGTTCCAAGCTGTATTTCACGTGGAGACAGCATTGAATTTGGTTATTTTTTATCGGCTTATAAGTAAATCATCACCCACATGGGGTGCATTCTTATGGTTGGCTCAAACAAGTAGGATTGATTGATTGCAGATCATTCCTTGTTAGTAGAAGCCTTTCTGCATTGAGCCCAAACGAAAGAGTCTCAAAAATCACACACCAATGCAGTGAAGTTTCCACACGACATGCAGTTTGTAAATCAAGATATACAATATTTGTGTATGCATTTGAATCTGTCCTGTGCACGTGTGAATTGTCTTGTGCATGTATAAATCTTGCTGTACATGTGTAAATTGTCAGAATCAGAATGCCTTTATTTGTCATTGTACAGAGCACAACAAAATTAGTTTCTGAACAACTCAATTCAACTCACAATAAAACAAAACATACATGGGGGACAGGTGCCTAAGGCTGCAGCCATTGAAAGGTGCTGCCCTTGTATTAAAGAATGATAACAAACATGAGGGGTAGATGAGGTATAAAATAAATCATATCTCAAACTGTTTCCTTGCAGGACACAATGTGAGTTTGCAAAAACAAAACAACCTCTGCATAGAGCACATATAAAAATGCGGGACAGAGGGGAAGAGAAGAGAAGGGAGGGAGAGGGATGGGACACAGGAGGAGGGATGGGATGGGGGGAGGAGGAAGAGAACTGGAGGGAGGAAGCCAGCGAAGGTGGTGAGTTGAGGGGTGTGTGTGTGATATATTGAATTTTAAACTATTGTTTAAATTAAGTTAATTGTGAATTTAAAAAAAACAAAACAATTGTAGTGACTAAAATGCAGCCATTGTTAAAAGGGTTTAAAATCACTTAACAGTTTTATTAATTAAGACGTTTTCTTATTGTAAGGATGTTCTTAAGAGTTTATCTGTAATCGACTTGTTGAGTCCTTTTTTTTTGAGAGATGCAATCCATCGTTGATTGGTTGTGCCTGTTCAGGTCTGGAGGGG
>JARVJO010000001.1:4591761-4615180 GCA_031762555.1 Cynodonichthys magdalenae
CACACCAAAGAACCTCCACCAATCATAGTTAGAATAATCTCTGCCCACACCAAAGAACCTCCACCAATCATAGTTAGAATAATCTCTGCCCACACCAAAGAACCTCCACCAATCATAGTTAGGATAACCTCTGCCCACATCAAAGAACCTTCACTAATCATATTTAGGATAACCTCTGCCCACACCAGAGAACCTCTGCCAATCACGGTTAGGACAAACTCTCCTTATCACAGTTAGGAAACTCCGCCCACACCAAAATACCTCCACCAATCATAGTTAGGATAACTTCTGCCCACACCAGAGAATCTCTGCCAATCACGGTTAGGACAAACTCTGCTCACACAGCCAAGAAACTCCCCCTGTGTACTGCAGAGACCCCTACTTGAAATTAACAGGCTTTCCAACAGTATAAAATTTATTGCCAAGAAACATAGTTACAACAAAGAACTGATCTACCAAACACAAATTTCCCTAATTTTTGTTCTAAGTTTAGAATTACAAAGAATCAGATGGGTCCCAGACAAATGCTGTCCTCAATTTTTGGCCAACAGTTGCTCCTCAGTGAAATATTAGCCTATTTCTAACCAGCTAATGGCTAGTTTGAACACAGTCAAGATCAATGGGCTGCTGTTTTAAAACAACTTTTTTCTCAAAATGTTATAGGTTCATGGAGAACGTTTACAGTACAGTGAGTTTTTCATTGCACAGTTACTGTATTGGAGCTTTAGGGTCATTTGCAAGCAGAAATAGCTGCAGAAGCAGCTAGCAGTAGCACTTCTTATATACCAAGGGGCCCTTTTTCTGCTGAAATATAATATTACAGTCAGCAAAAACATGTGATGCAAAACTGATTGCAAGAGTAAAAAATTATAAAATAATGTTTTTATGAACCACTATAAAAATTTGGCTATTTTAAGACAGTAAAATCTGCTTTAGAAATGGGCTTGCTCAGACCAGTTTACAAACTAATATGTTCAAGTGGAACAACTTCCAAAGTGTATGAAAACAACTCCAGTGCTCCAAATGTTATAGTTGTTGATGCAAACACTATCATTTCAACCTTACACCACCATCAATTTTGTGTTACGTGAATATTTTGGCAGGAGGCTGAAAATAATCCAGGCTACATTGAAAGTACAATAGTTAGCTAAATAACCACATAATTATATCAAATAACTGTTTATTGTGATATTGACAGTGTTTTAGCAGGGCTATAAAATAGCAGTCACATAAAATGCTATGTACAATTAAAAAAATGTAGAGATGGGAGATGTTTTAAGATAGCTGTGATCCTTTTGTCAAGACTGCATTAGCTTGTCTCTCTAAACTGTTTCTCTAAACTGAGGTTGTTCAAAGAGCTAGATGTATCTACCACCCTAACCCTTCTCGTCTGACATCTCTCTAATCTTTACCCATGACATTTATGACTTTTGTTTTATTTTATCACTCCACAAATCTAAAACAACATGAACACAATCTTGAAAACTGTCAAGAAACTCTTGCTTGACCATTAAAATGACTTGAACCAACGCTTGCAGGCAAAACGCCACACATTTGCACTCCTAACTTACGCTGATAGTGCTCTGCAGCCCACACACAGTTAAAAACACTAAGTGAAAGGAGCTCACACCCTGATATTTACATTAACAAAGTTAACATGTCCAAACCGGCACCAACGGGCCTCACTATAATGCTTGTGGTATTTAGACAACGGCATCAAAACCTGCCAAAAATTAACTTGTCTGAACATATTGCACTCCCTCTCCTTTAGTAACTATTTATTTGTGATGTGTGATTCAGCAACCTCCCTCCCCTTTACACCTTAAGACAGGCGTAGTATTTAAACAATATAGATGTCCTTTTCTTTTATCACCAGGTGAGAGGGGTCATCTCTTACTTCATTGCCCACGATGTTACACAGAAATTACTGTAATGGCAGCATTGCATCGTTGCTTAAAACCACCTGCAGTATGCTTTTAGGCTGTTATTACTTGGTGTCATTACACTCCTACACGGACGAGGCAAATTTCAGAGTCTAAGAAGAATTGGAGAAAAGTGCAGGTGAATGTGGTTAAACACTTTCTTTTTTTCAAATTCGTATCAGGTATCAACACGCCACTTCGTTCACGCCTGGCTGTTTAAGTGGATCACATTCATTCCTGACATTAAACGTGCAGTTTTTTTTTGGTTTTAAAGCGGTAAATTTAAATTAAATTTCCTGTGCAGGAAAAGCACACACTTCCTTTACAACTACCTGTGAGTGCGGCTCACATGTCGTGTGTGTGTCTGTGCTACATTTGCTGATAATGTGAACAAACGTGCCTCTTGACCGCGTCCGGAGGTGCTTCAGCCCGCCGCTTCTTCGCCGCTTCCTTTGCTTCGTTTTGCACCTTTTGTTGTATCTGCTTCTGCTCCACCTGATCCCAATCTGATACCCCCCCCCCCCCCACACACACACACACACACACACACACACACTCAGCCCTCCCCTTCCTCCTCCTCCTCCCCAGCCCTCCCTCTGCATCCTTTGCTGCACCTTATCACCCTCTCTCCATCTATCCAAATTTTCTTTATTGGCTCTGACAGAACTGGTGGCCGGTGACAGCTACCGTCACGGTGGAAACAATGCGTTGTGATGCTCATATTCATATGATAATGCCATCAGATTTCAAATCCGCTGCAGATACATGTAGCTGGCCAGTCTTACTGTTACTGTTTATTTTTCAAATGCATTTTAAGTCCTGTATTATTATAGTTCTGTTCCTCAGTCTTTTTTTTTTTTTTTAAACATCCCCATTTCTCCTCACCACTATGTTGGCAGTCAAATTAAATCCCTCTCATGGCCTCTGACAGTGTCTTTCAGACGCTGGCCAGTTTGTAACGGCACTGTATATTTCTCTCCGTCTGTCTCTTTCCTTTTCTCTGTGTCTGCCTCCTTTCCCATTTTATTATTATTTTTTTTTGCTCTTCGCCATGTTGGCAGGGCCCAATCTACCAGCTGATATCAGCATTCCCTGGCACTCTGCCAACTGGCAGCACTGCAGGAGAGAAAAAAGAGAGAGAGAGCGAGAGAGGGGGAGAGAATGAAAGAAAATTAGTGAATAATAGACGGCGGGAGGGGTGCGAGAGAATGAGAGGGGGATGGGAGAGAAGTATGAATCAGGAAGAGAAAGAAAGAAAGACAGACAGAGGGGGAAAAGAAGATGGGGAGAGAAAGAACAATAATGGTGGATTAGGAAAAGAGGGCTGTGTGTGTGTGTGTGCACGAGTGTGATTGATATGGTGTGATATCCCTGTGAGTCATAAGCTGAGCTAAAATGTCAACTGGCTACATGAGAATCTCTTTGTCATCCAGCCTCAGTGACACACACACACACACACACATGCACATATCCAACGGATCGTATAAACACACATATATGATCAAAGCGCCACGCGAACGATAAACAAACATGACACACCTGCGAACACAGATGTTCCATTGTTTCACCACAGTGATTAATGACCTTTTGGGTTTTTTTTTTGTTGTGGGCGCATTTTGCTGCTTCTCAACTTCACCAAATGATGGGCAAAAAGGAAAAAAAAATGAAAGAAAAGAAGAAGAAAAAAACAGCCCGAATGTGCATAAATCCAGTCAAACTGCTGCGCACTCCAAATATTTGGGGTGTGTGTGAGGGCGCCTGCCAAAACGCTTGTGTGTTCAATATGCTGTATATCACAGTTTTATGTTTTAGCTGACTGTGTTAGCTGGGGTTTGCAGTGCCGTCAACACAATGATAAAATATGCTTACATTTTAAAATTACCTAAACAAGTAGTCATGACTAAGCAAAGTTAGGATGAACGTAACCACACCCTAATAGCAGAAACTAACATTGTTCAGATTAAGAACATGCATGCAAGTCTTTGTGTGTCCCTGGTTTTTGTTACATTTTAGAACCTTTTCTGGTACAAACATCTACCTTGTCAGGACCAATAGTCCTTTTGAGGACCATAGACTGGGCATAATCTGGTTAAACTCCATTGGGGGGTTAGGGGTTAGGTTTAGGATAAGAACCAGGGTTAAGCTACAGAAATGAATGGAAGTCAAACCACTGTCCTAATAAGGATAGAAATACAAACTTGTGTGTCTGTGTGTGTGTATACAGTCCTTATTTAAGCAAAAATGCTGCTACTGTATGAGTGTACAGGAAGGGCGTGTGGGGAAGTCAAAACATTGCGCGCCCATCCTGTTTAGGACAGTCCATGTCCTGCAGTGGTGCCCTTAGCTTCTAAACACACACACACACAAAGCCATACGCACGCACACACACACGCCGACGAGCAGTCACACTCCGGATAATCATCCCATATGTGCTAACAGTATGCCGGAGTGTATTGTGAACACATGTAGGAGGCAGAACAGGTGCACACCTGTTACGCGTCGGAGTGCACGCGCCCGTCCGCCCACACAGGCTGTGGAGTAAATGAAGATCAAATGAAGAGTCTCTTTTATGTACATACATTAAAAAACGTGCCGAATCGTTGCTGCGCTGTAACTGGATGTCATCGTTACGTTTAAAAAAAAAAAAAAAGGGTGATGGAACACATTCAAAGTGTTTAAACCTTAATTGCTCTTAATCCTATTTAGCTAAAAACCTGCCACCTCCAGCTCGTCGCTCGGTTTGTCAAAAGGATTGTCTCTTACATTTAAAGGGATTGTGCAGAAATGTTCAGGCAGCCAAAATACATGCATCTTTTTTTTTTCAACTGGACAGAACTCTTTTTTCCTTTTTTTTTCTTGAGACACTGTTGTTTGGTCACATTTTCAACATGCGCTGATTAGGTTTATTTGCTATTTTTTATTCCCAGGAAATTCTAGGAGGAGGCTGCCTCAGACATTTATCCCCCCTGAACCGAGACACTAAAGGATGGCATAACTTCACACACACTGCTGGTGATTGCCTACTTCTCCTGTACAAATATTAACACATACGGCCTAATGTTCCTGGAATATGTGTTGCTTTGAGTTAAAAAAAAATCTGCTTCAGCACGTTTAACCTTTTATTGCCTGTTCCAAAGATGAAATGGACTTAATGTTTTGTCAGTTTCTGAGTGTGTTCATGTGTGTGTTCCCACTAAAAATACACATTTTTTTGTATGTAGAATTGAACTATGTGCATGGAAAATACATACCCTTCTCCTTTAACTTTTACAGTCAACCCAATTTAAGATGGCTGCCACAGCTAGTTTACCAAAAGGGATTATAATCTACCAATTTTACAGATATTCATCTGAAATTTATTGTGTTAGTCACTGTTAGTCATGCTCCAAGTACTACATTTTTCACAGCATCTTTGCATAACTTTGGCATTAACTGTTGGTGTCAACCTTGTTAGTTTTACAGAAATTGATCATATTGATACAATTTTCTCCACAGAATGCAAAGCCTTAATTTAGACGTTTTTACCTTCCTATACCTACTTTAAGTCATCAGCCATTATCTGCCTATCTTCTTTTTTTCTTTTACAGAGGATGGATTCTCCACCAGAGTGTGTGTTGGCCCTTTCCTGTGAGCATCCCCAGTCCCCCCGAACATTGCCCTCTCTGGACCACAGCCCCCAAACCTCCTCTCCTTTACCCGACAGCCCTGTTATCCTGCCAATCCACAGCCCCGAACCCTCCCCGCAAAGCCCCAACACTACGCCGTACTTCCCCCTCTCTCCCTTCCCCCTCCAAGAGGACAATAACAACAACTGCCTCGATGTTGACAGAGAAGATTGTGAAGAGGAGCTGGATGGAATACCTCCATCCCCGACCCCTGCGGTGGCTTTGTTTCCGGGGGTAGTGGGTCAAGAAGCTGGACACAGCCCTGGTTTTGACTCCTCCCCACCAGACACACCCTCAGCTCCATTTCTTGGGTATGGTGCCCTGGAGCTGGCCCTTTCCTCCGGGCCAAGTGGAAACTGTGGCGATGAGTTAGACCTCCAGCTGTTCCAAAAAGAAACGGTCACCAGGGCCATACCTGGAGTTGGAGGGGCCTTGTCTGGGCCTGCGCTCAAGTTTCCCTGTCATGTTTGTGGGAAGAGATTCAGATTTCAAAGTATTCTGTCTCTTCATGCTCGAGCTCATAGTCTGGACCGAGAGCGCAGAGCTTCTTCCCTTTACCGGACTAGACCTTCCTCATCTCCCCTCAAGCAAAATCTTAAATTTCAACAAAACCACAAAGACTTCATACCAAATCACAGAAGTCACGCCAACCAGCGTCTACTGCCAAGAACTCTCATCCAGCACCTCACAGAAAAAGAGGATATTAATGGTGAGGATAAAGGTTTAGATGACCAGAACCCAAACTTTTTACTGGATGACAGTACACCCTTGACCCCTCCACTGACAGAGGACCCTGTGCCTGTGATCTCTCCTTACTCTGCTTCAGGCGAGGGCTCATCTCTTTCCACAGCTCCCACGTTTCGCTGCCACGCCTGCAAGGGAAAGTTCCGCACAGCTTCAGAGCTGGCCCGTCATGTCCGTATTCTCCACAACCCGTATAAATGTACCCTTTGTCCTTTTTCTGCCAGCCAAGAAGAGAGTCTAGCGAGCCACTTGCAGGAATGCCACCCGTCCCCTGAGGTGCCTGCTTTGACAACAGCCTTCAACTGTAGAACCATCATTGACACGCCGGTGCCCACCCCAACAAATACCCCAGCAACAACCCCAAGCAACTCTCAGTTGACTTCAGCTGCGTCCCCCTCACTGCCTGCGTTCCGCTGCGACACATGTGGCCAGAGGTTCACCCAGTCTTGGTTCCTGAAAGGACACATGCGAAAACACAAGGATTCTTTAGACCACAAGTGCCAGGTGTGTGGCCGTGGCTTCAAGGAACCTTGGTTCTTGAAAAACCACATGAAAGTTCATCTCAACAAGCTTGGTCTGAAGGCTGGTTTGGGAACTGCGGGGGTGCTTGGAGGTCTTGAGGATCAGTCCAAAGGCCCAGCTGGCAGTCAGTCCCTCAATACTCTCTACTCAAGCCTGTTTCTGGCTCAACGAGGGGGTGGAGTCAGAGGTAGACAAGGAAGGTCTGCTAAGGACAATAGAGGTAATACGGAGATGAACCTAAACAAGTCAGCCCTCCTGGGATATCTTGGCTTGCCTAGTGATGGCAGTGGTGCCAGCTGCATGGAGAGACTTCAAGCCGTGGCTCAGGTGGCAGAGATGGGAAATAGTGGCAGCAGTATAGGTAACTCAGCAGGGGGAGATCCAGCTAGTGGAGGGGGAACCACTAGAGGAAGCACGAGGGAAACTGCAGCAACTATTTCAGACGGAGGGGACCAAGCAACTTGGTGGCAGCTGGTTGCTCGAAGCCTGGCGGTGGCTCAGCAGCAGCAGCAGAGGCCCCAGCAGCGAGGCCAGCGATCTCAAGGTCGAAGTTCAGCCGCCGCAGAGGCAGACCAGGCCAGGGCCTACCGCTCCAGCCTGGATCTGAGAGGGGAAATGGGAGGGCCGTGGGAATGCCCAGACTGTGGAAAGCTGTTCCGCAGCCTGCAGCAGGTGGTGGTTCATGCTCGCGTTCACGCTCAGAGGTCACAGAAAGGAGGCAGCAGCGAAGAGGAGGGAACTGGTAGTCGTAGAGCAGCGGGGCTCGGACGAGGAGGTGACGCAAGACCGGAATCTCAGCTCCATCGTGGCGGATCCCAACAAACTGGAGAAGTGAGACAGGAATCAAAAGTGGACAGTGGTGGATCACCACAAGCGGGAGCCGCCACTGGGTTTCACTCCGTCATTTCCAACTTCAAAGGTACCACAGCCGCCTTTTGTCTGTTTTCTTCTCTTCATTTTGTTTACTTACGTGTAATGATATTTCCTGGGCATATTTGTCACTATTGTGCTCTTGTATATAGAGGTTCTCTTGGGGCACCCGCTGTTATGTTTACATTTTGATCCTTTATCCTCCACTATCAGGTGAAAACGGCTTCTCGGCAGTCTCCTCCTTACACTCCATTCCCAGCAGGGAGCGAGTGCGTGGCAGAGGGATAAAAGACTGCCCCTACTGTGGCAAAGCCTTCCGCTCTTCACACCATCTCAAAGTGCACCTGAGAGTTCACACAGGTGAGATACCGCTGTGACTTTAACAAGCCTTCTTTTGCTTTCTCAACCTTTTAAAAAAAAAATCCCTGGAAAGGTTTCATCCAGCATTGTCGCTTTTGCAGAACTACCTCTTTACTTGTTTTATTTAAAAAAATATTTTTTTTTTTCCCACATTCACTCCCGAGAGCAGGCCAGCGCTAATCATAGCTCTCCACTGCAGGCAACTGAGCAGCTCCACTGGAGCACTACCTGCTTAAGTGCAGAGCTCAAGTTTATATTAACAATGGTTTCTTGAGGGAGGAATCAAGTCACGTCGGGGATTTAAAACTAGGAAGGAGCTCACTTCTTCTTTTGGGCTGTAGCCTCTCTCCTTCAAATCAAGGTCAAGAAAATATTTTCTTTGTCGCCTTTTAAACAATGCCAGTTTTCTCTAATTTAACACACAAAACTCCAAACTGTTCAAACAATTAAAGTATTAAAGAAACTGGGTCAAATTAGAGTTCAGTTCTTCAGAACTATAAGACTTCTAAGTCGCCTCATAAAGACATTTTATGTGTTGAAGCTGTAAAACATTGGGTTTTTTGACATTTTTTTGAAGTTGTAACAATATAGGAATCAACTGATCTAAGGGGAAAAAGTTTATAAAACGCTTTGGGTTTGTTTTATAAACGTCATAACATAAAAAAAAAGAAAGATGTTTGGTGATGCATGTAACTTTGATGATTAAAGACCTACATTCTTTGATGAAATCTCACCTGTCGTCTTTTATGCCAGAGTTTGAGCCTAAGATCATCCCGATGTTGTAGCTGTTACGGTCGAACATTAAAAATATCGTTATACCCAATACTGCAAGATGTCATGCTCAGAATACACAGTGTGTTGTAAATAACATCCACCCACTGCTACGTCAAATTTTAGATCAATATCTGTAAAATTTATCGACTTACAGCCATCTGTGCCTTGGCTAATGTCGATAAGCTGCGCTGACTATCTTGAATTGGATTTACTCCAAAAGTTAATCAGTTATAGATATCCAATGAGTGATTATTTCTTGGAAGTTGCAGTAAAATCTGCACAGTGGCTTATGAGATATTTTGCTAACAGACAAACAAGATTGATTCCCAACACCTAATGCTGAAATTTTAAGCAAATATCTTGTGCAGTGAGTAACACTTATAGTATATGTTGTGAACGACTCTTGCATTAAATTGTAGCTCTTTTTTTTGTTAAACTGACTGAATTATAGTTGTTTTTGTGTTCTCTAAAGTCTGTTCCCTGTGGTGACTATTCTAAAACAGATTGGCTCCAGATGTTATACAATGGTAGAGGTACATCCAGTGATTATTTTCTAAAAGATTCATTAACGTCTGTGCGGACATTCATGAGATATTTTGCCAACAGACAGAGTTGACTCAAAACTTCAAAGAACTTGAGAAAACTTTGAGCACACAGAATATGGTCGAGGGATCAATCTCAACATTACCACACCAAACTTAAGCTCAATGTTGGTCAAAAGCCGTTTTTGTGTTTTTTAAGGTCAGTTGGCTGTGGCGGCCATCTTGAATCAGGATGACCCCAAAAGTGAATCAGTTGTAGCCAAAGAACCTCCGTTCATTATTCTTCTGTAGCTGATGAGTCGTGTTACAATGCTCTTCTGTTTTTCAGGATTAGGTTTCTTTTCGTTTTAGCCCTCTGTGGTCAGACAGTAAAGCTAGATGATGATTAAATTGTAACGCTCATATGTGAATATCATCTTTACTCTGTTCCTGTGTCTGTTAGCTCAACATTAATGTGTATTCAGATATTCTGAAGATGTAATAAGTATCTCTTACACTTTTCACATGTGGCACATTTCCTGTAGCTGATATGCAGCATCATCCTCTGTCTTTCCCAGTTGTGTTCTGTTTGATCGGTAATGGAATGCTGCCATCTTCCTTAAAATAATGTAACTACAGCTGCTGTGTCTCACTGCTGAAGAGACTGGTTACAGCTGCAGTTAGATGTTTACTCATTATGAGCTTAAAAGTATTGGGTTTATAATGACTTATTTGATCCATTTTTCCAGGGTGGGATGATATACAAGCTTGACTTAGCTTGACAAGGCCTATTCACTAATTAGTGTTGGTGATCAGGATTGATTGCTGCTTGATTGCTTTCTCTTTGCCAAAACAAAAAGTATCTGTTTGACAGTACTCTTTGGATCGATCAGTATTTAGAACAATGGGAAAGTCCAAGAAACTCAGTGAAGATTTTAAAAAGAATTGTAAATTTATACAAGCTATGGAGCTATTTCTAAACAACTTCAGCTTCCAAGATCATCAGTTCAAACAAATATATTTAAGTGTAAATTATTCGGATGTGTTGGGATCTGGAAGAAGAACCCAACTGTCACCATCAGAGGAAAGGAAGCTGGTTAGGATGCTTAGGGACCAGGCTCAAGAACTGCCATGAACTGAGAAGCAAATTGGCTCATTTATATCAAAATGTCCGGAAGAGGAAAAGTAGGAAAACACTGAAAGTGTTAAAGGTTTTGTAGCAGAGTAAAAGAATCAGTTATAGGAGCTTTTAAAGAAAAAAAACAAAACAGCTGGAACACCAGTGTCTCTATCCAGAGTGGAGTAAGATTTCCATCAACGTGGACAGAGAGGTTAACCACCAAGAAAGAAGCTCCTGCCCCAGAAGCAACACCTTCATGCTGGACTGACAAGCTTTACTGTCAGAAGAGACAAAGACTTAGAGTTATTTGGCTACAATGACAAAAACTATGTTTGGAGGAGTCCATCGTCATAGTTGGGCTTTCAAAACAGAACACACTCCCACAAAGCAAATTTGTGGTCCATGCATAGGCCAGCACCACATAAACCAAACCACAGCCGGGCCAGTGGTGGCATGCAATCTTAAAAATGGCACCATCATTGCCAGACCGGGCCCACGTCTGATTTGCAAAAAACTTGGCATGCCAGCAGTGCCAGCTTAGCACCAGATCTGGCCCATACCTGTCTGCTGTGTGGGCTGTACCAACTGTCAAGCATGGTGGCAGGAGCATCATGCTGTGGTACTGGAGACATACAGTGGATAGAATAATGAAGAAGGAGGGCTACCTTTAAATTTATTCTCAAACTAAACTTGGACCCAATTGAGTGTTCCAACAAGACAATGATGTCAGACACTCACCAGAACATAAAGCTTCTGGAACCCTGACATCAACCCCGTGGAGTTTGCTTAAAACTCAGATTTGTGCCTGGAAACCAACCAGTTTTTAAGAATTTTACCAATTCTTCAAAGAAAAGTAGTCAAAAAATCAGAACTTCTGTAGACCAGCAGCATGTTGATGGATACAGACAGCATGTGGTTGAGGTGCAACTTGCTGAGGGACATTTAACCAAATATTAGTGTGAATGTATGTATATGTTTGAGTTATTACAATTCTATTAATGGGGCCACAATAAACTCAAATCTGTGCATCTTGGTTATTTCAAAAATCACTGAGGTTGTATGTTGTATACCTGTTCCCCCGTGTTAAAAGAATGGGCCAAAAAATGTATAAAAACTTTAAATTCATTTAATATAAATGCTCGTGTCGAGTTGTTTGTGATCACAACTACTTCCAGCCTGGCATACTGTAACTCCTATTAGACGCTGTGCTCCACATAATTGGATGTATTTTTTTCCCAATCTGCCTCTGCTGTTTTTAATCTTTGTACAAAAATACATAAGGAGAATTAAAAAACGCGATTTAGATTAAACCTTAGCTTTAAAATTTTCTCCAAAAACTGTTAGCACCTCAGGCAACATAAACTAATGTTCTGACCCAAAAAACCTCCCACAGGTAAAGATTATAGGGTCTTTTTTTCTGAGATTTTTTCCCCCAAAATTAACAACAAAGCTGACATGTTGCTACAATTTACTCTTTTTTTCATTGGCTAAGTACATTTTGTTGCTGCTGCTTATTAAATCCTGTGGTGTTTCAGATTGTTTTGTAGAAACTGAAAGCCAAACAAATTCAATCTGAACAGGAGTTTTCATCAATAAAAATCATGAACTTTTAAAGACATTTCTTACAGATTTTATTGTATTTCCAGAATTTTGTTTCTGCTTTGAAGCATTTTGGAGAAATTGGTAAAACTTAATAAACGTTACACATTTCCAGCTGCAGTTAGCAAATCTGACTTTGTTTAATTTTCTCTCTGTAGGTGAGAGACCGTACAAATGTCCTCACTGTGACTATGCAGGGACTCAGTCGGGCTCTCTGAAGTACCACCTCCAGCGACACCACAGGGAGCAACGCTTATCGGCCTCCTCCAACTCCTCTGGTTTCTCTTCCACCGTCAACACTCTAACATCTGGGACTTCTGGATTGCCCAAGCAGCGTCGCTCGCAACTCAATCACTGCCCGGTCAGCCGAGCCTCGGCTGACACTCCCGCATCGCGGCCCAGCCAGCAGTCATGGCTCCTGGGACTTCCAGACCAGCATGAGCATCGTAAGGCTCTGGCAGCTCTAAGGGATGTCGACTTGGAGACCCAGTACAGGTATCTGTCTGGGGTGATGGGAGCTCTTTACCAAGGTGGAATGGAAGGAAGAGGCTGGATCAGGGAGTCTCCTCCACCAAAGACCCCCAAAGTGTCTCGGCGTAAACCCCTAACTACGAGCCGGATGGTTCAGCCACCTAGCGACAAAGACGGAGCAGTTCCATCAACTCAGGATGGTGGGTTTGAACCTTTGGATCTTTCCCGTCGCACCTCACCAGGCCTTGGAGAGATGGAAGAGAATGAAAGCTTGAGCGCTGGAGACGGAGGAGTTGTTTATGGTGGAGATGGTGGAAGCGATGGTTTGACGGGGGTCAAACTTAGCCAGTGTTTGTTCTGCCCTTTCCACACCTCATCAGCCGAGCTGATGGCCATGCATGTACAAGTCAACCACACCAGTAAGTCCAGGCGCAAGAGGAGCTCCTCCACTTTAATGAATGACAGTGGAGCCCAAAGGGCTGCCAGGCCACCGATGGACAACTTGGACCTTGACCCTCTCAGAATATGGAGGCGTGTGAGTGAAGGAGAACCCCAGATCCCTCTGAGGGAGTGGCCCTCAGCTCAGGTCCAGACCCTTAATGGGCACCCTGAACATACAGCAGAACACCTGCGCAACGCTCTTCACAACCCGGAGTTCATGTCCTCAATTTCAAAGAATGTAAGAGACGAACCGTCTGTAAAGGAGAAGATGGAAGAGGACAAAGACGAACAGGAGGAGGATTTCGAAGACAACGTGGAGGACAGCAGCGTGGAGGATTTGCAAGACCGTGAACTGAGGATGTCTCTAGATCTTTCACCAGCTCTGAGCTCTGACCACATGGCAGCAGAGGAGGAAAGAGTCTTTACAGATTAAAGTTTTATTTAAACTGAAGTTAGGTTCAACATTCTGAACTCAATACGGCACAGAATCGAAGGCAGGAAGTGTTGCAGAGAAACAAGGGACTAATAATTAGTTGAAGCTCTGACCCTTCGTACTTTTGTTTTCCCAAAAAAACGTCTTGAATATTCATTTTCCAGAAGAAGAGGGGGCGTGGAGAAGGGGGATCACCCCTGGCATGTATTACTTGGCATTATTTGCCTACTTGAGTTTTGACTGTGGGATCCTCCAGAAAGTACAGTCAAAAAAAAAAAAAAAACGGCATGGATGTGTTTTTTTTCTGGATTTTTTTCTTTAGTAGGCCAATTTTATATTTTACCTCCATGATTAACCCCAAAGTTGATGTTTTGATAACTTGTTTGATAAATGAAAGGAGCAGAGTTTTAGGGATCTAGAGCAAAACCTGCGTCATTCCAGAGTCACGCAGACCAATAAATGAGCTGAATATTCCTGGCCTGATAACAGTCCTGAACAGCTGGGCACCGTCAGCTTCCTCCTAAAACCACGACTCAACACGGGAGGAAGGTATGAAAGCATGAGGCTCCCTCAGTTCATATCACTGCCTTGTTTTTCAGCAAAGCGTTTCTCAAAGACAGTCCCTAAAAGAAAAACCGAAAGAAGAGTTTGTACATTTTTTTTTGTTGTTATCAGTTAGTGCCTGTTCATGTATGTTGTCAAAAAGAGTCTCTGACAGACAGGTCATTCATTTTATCTGAATATACAATTTTAAACACTTTAAGTACAATATATTTGGTAAAAGTGGTTCTAGGGTGTTGTGAATAGTTAAGTTGTAAAAGAAATACTACGTCATAGTTCTTGCTACAGACTGTAGCTGTCTGTAGCTCCGTTTGAAAAGAACAAAAAAAAAATGTAGGTGATATAATGTGATGAAATGTTTAAGAGCTAAGAGATAGAAAAGGGGGGTCACTGTTCAGATTTTTTGTGTTTACATTGGTAGCGAGTTGTGGTTCGTCGCGGTGAACGAATCACGAAGCGGGAGTCTTTAGGGCTGTAGGGGAGCCATTGGTTGGGCTCCTGAACACAATCAGCTGGCACGTTTGTTTTAAAGAGACTTTAGCAACTGTGTCAAATAAAAAGGACACTTTTCGTTTAAGGTAGACGCTACAAAAAATAAAAAATAAAATAAAATAAATAAAGACAGAATCGCTGCCAGCCAAGATAAAACCTGAGAAATAAGCTCTACTCTTGGCTTATAGTGTCTTTTAGACAAGTAGATTCCATCTCTTCTGTTTTTTTTTAATAAAAAAAAGACAAAGGTAGAAATAAATATTAAAATACTAACAAGCTTAGATATCCCAGTAGAATATGTGTAGCTTTTGTAAAGACAACAACAGAAAAACAACAACAGACTTTTGTTTATTTTCATTTCGAAATGCTTACAGAAAAAGGTTATCAATATAGGTCATATTGATTATAATGTTTGTGAGCTAAGAATAATTGGAATGTCTATACAGAGCACTGTGCAAGGTTTAAGTTCCCAAAGTAGTTGTTTTTATGTTGACTTTATTGATAGACCAAACTTTTTTTTTCCTCAATGGCAGTTGTCACTTTCTGTTGTCATTTTAAATGTGTAAATGTGTGGTTTGATTTGATTTACCCCACCAGTTAGCAATTAGTTGATCAGTGTAATATATTAATAATATCAAATTATTGATTGTTGCAAAATTTAGAATGTAGGCCTCAGCAACACTAATATGGATATTTTAAAAACTTGAGCTTTGCTGCTGATTTTGCTCCTCCTGTCCATACACCAGCAGGTTTTGGTTAGAAAAACGAATATTTTAAAAACTTCTTCCAAAGTTAAGATTTTTTTAAATATCTCAGTGTTTAATGTATCGTATGTACTGTAGATGTGACTTTCACAAACGATCCGAGTCTATTGAACAGCTCTTTTAAAACAAACTACAGGAACCAAGTCACAGATATCTTTTATTTTTTCCTTGTGTTCTTTTTTTTTTAACACGGACACACACACATAGGGTTTTACTATCTTTGTGTGGACTTGCATTGACTTCAATTAATTTCTATAACCTGACCCCTAAACCTAACTGTAACCCAAAAAATATTGTTTTTTTTTCTGTAGACCAGGCAAGAAGTACTTACAAGGGTGGCCAAATGTCAAAATACGTACAACAATAAGCACCCACACATCTCCTTTATTATTCCACTGAGACGAATAAGAACAAAGGAGCAGCAGTTGTGATTGGCGAACGTACTCAGGATGGAAATTGGGAGTTGCACACTTAACAAGTCATGGTATGGTATATAATTTATAAATATATACATTTTATGTATATCCAAGCTGTTTCCCCTCCAAACAGCAAACATAAAAAGAAGAAAACAGATTTGTTAGCTGTATTTGTTGTTTGTCAATCCTTTGCTGAAACCAGAGCATAGAAAAACTTTTGACTCTTTTCCTTTTGTTGGTTTTGAATATCCTTTTGTCTATCAGCTACCACCCTCTTCCAGTTTTTCCTCCAAAGACGTTAAAGAAAACGGGTGAGAAATTAAATTATGCACCTCGTTTAATTCTTGCTCACCATAGCACCTACTCGTCAACACCAAAACATACCCACATACACTCTCGCTTGAGGCAAGTTATTGTACGTCCACTCTAGCTGGCTAAAGTCTGTGGCCTTGGGTTGACCCTGGGCTGAACAAAATTCACCCCTATTAGCAGCAAACTGAGGGGGCATGACAAGACGTCTGCCAATCATTCTGTACCACGAATGACTTTAAATGAACGGGGCTGTGAAAAGTTAGCCCTTTTTTTCTCGAGACTGTTTGGCACCTGTTTTGTGTAAATTTCACAAAATGTGATACAGTTTTTTTTATATGTATTTATTATGTATCCATGCTAGCCCTTTTTTTTTTTTTCTGGTTGTACGCAGGTCCCTAAACGCAACTGAACGTTCAAAATTGAATGGTTCTGTAATAGCACCGGATCCACAAGATCCAGCTCCCTTCAAAAAGCCGTAAATCCCCTCTCGAATAATGTAGTGGATTCACAACCCCTTAATTAACCTTGTGCCTAAAAACCCAAAACATAATTTTGACATTTTTATGTGTGTCTCATTTTATTTCGATCTTGACTGATTTTTGAAAGGGTTATAACTATATCAAAGGTTAAAAACAACTAATCTAAATTTGTTTTAAAAGACTCCTTAACCAATCTAAGCACGTTCCACCTTTGTCTTTTGTTGTAGTTAGTGTGAATAGTCTCGCCATCTAGTGGCGCACGTGGGCATTACATCATTTTGTTCGAGTTTTGTTGACAACTATGAATATATAGTTGGAGGAGAAGGTTCTGTTTAAAAAATATCCAGAGTAATGTACTTGAATTTCTTAAAGTATGTCAATTTAAATGAAACATCAACAGCCACTATGAACAAATAACAATAATAATAAATAACAAACAAAATCACAGCACAAACTGTGATTTGTAAACAAACGGATAAGTGGCAATTTTTGTCCCCTTACACTGGTTGACATTTACTAGTTATCTGGTGGGGTATATGGTTACTGCAACCACACTTTATTGTGCATTATTGTGTTTAAGTCCGTTTTTCTTAGAGCACCTTATGAGTTTTGTAGTAAAAGTCCCTTAGTGGTGTCTCCTGAACAACTACTATCAATGCCACCGTGCCTTCTGTTTCAAGCACTTCCTGGTGTATTTTGTAAAACTCACCAAAAGCACTTAGCCGATATCTACACACTTTCTCTTCTCGTTTTCTTCTATTTCTCCTTCCTTTGTTTGTCTCATTGACTCATTTTTCTTGTGTCTTTACCTTTTGACTGACCTTTCTCTCTAGTGGGAAGCTGTTTTTGTGTTGGTTTTCCTGCTCATCGGGCCTGTTGGGCCTTAAACAAGGTCACTAGGCCTCATTCTTACCTTCTAGCATGGCTAGACTATAACAAAACTGTGAACTAACCCTTTAAACAACATGACCATAGATCAAGGGTTAGTCTTTTTGTCTTGAATTAATTCCTGGTAAACCAAAGCCCTGGTCTAAAGACCCCTTTACACAGGATGATGACTTTGCCCTCCGCAATCGACCTATTAGAAAATGGGTAGATCTTCGCAAATTTGGAAAACCTTCAGTGTGAAGGCAATCATGGTGCTGCTTTGTTTGTAACTGCGCTAACACTACTTGGCCCAGTTACTGCAAAGGATGACAGCCCTTGGTGGCCCAGATGTGGTTTGCCAGAGGTGGTCTACATATGGGCCAGCACCACACAAACCAAACCAAAACTGGGCCTGTTGTGGTGTCACATCTTAAAAACAGTGCCATCATTGCCAGACTTGGCCCACATCCCACTGACAAACCAAATATCATGCCAGCAGTTAGCTAACAGTGCCTGCTTGACACTAGATCTGGCCCACACCTGTCTGCTCTGTAGTTAAATGGTCTCCTTCCCCTGCACCACTCTGTCAGTCATGGGCCAGCTTCAAACTCTTGATGCCCAAGATATGTCAGTGTGCATGAGCCCTATAGCAAAGATAGGATGCCACCACACTCCATTGCTTCACCCATAACCCCACCACAATGTCAATTCACCAGAATCTAGTTGCGCAAAAAGTGTGGATGTTCAAAACTATCATGGATGTACCCCAACCTACCACCCCATTCTTAATGTACAACAGAAGTCTTAGCCAAGACCCTTCAAAAACCGTCCACGTTCTGGCTGACTTTGTAACTGGGTCATCATCCAGTTAAAGGGGGCCAAAGACTGTGATGTAATGAGGTGCCAAAATATGTCCAATGTGACACTAAACATAATGAAAGCTTAAGAAAACAGAATAATTCACCATTTCTCTCTCTGTTTCTCCTCTTTAATCCCTTCTCTCTGTGTGTGCTTACTCCTCCATGCCCATGTCCTCTCCTCCATAAACCGCCAGTCTCTAGCACCACTTGAAGGTGACGTGTACTATCTGGTATTGAGGCCTTTATGATTAGATTGTTTTTGTTTTTTCGTTCGTGTGGTGTTTGTTCAATGCCGTCGAGATAAAAAAAAAGCTCTTATAATGATAAGTATTATTGTTTTTGGCATTATGGTTAAAAATTAAAAAAAAAAAAAAAAAGAGAACCGTGTTGTTGAATGTTGTACAGATAGCACTAGAGATGTTGTGTTTTTGTTTGCTTGTTTTTCTGGGGTTTTAAGGAGAGCAGAAACTTGAGCGACAGCCCCTTTAACTCCTCCCACCGGCAGATGGGAATAAAAATTTGCCAGCCAATCATTGTTTTGTAGACTTAACTCTTGTCCTAATGACAAATTACCAGAGGCCAAGTGATGCTGAATCAAACATAATTTCCAAACCTGTTGCTCAAATGTGAAGGATAAGCCTTTCTTCAATGGTTAACTTCTGATGAAACAAACAATTCACTGTTTTAAATCTCAGTGAACTGATACAAATTATATTTGTTTTACTGATAAAATATTTCTAAGTCAGTTTTTGATGGTTTGGGCGAATTTTCCTTTAATCAAGCCTTCCTTGTGTTATTAGTTTGATGTGAAATGACAAATCTTGGCGAGTTGAAGGGGCTACGCTGTGTTTGGGCTCTTGTGTAGTTGACTGCCATTGCAGTGAGGGAAAACTGACCTAACATAGTAGTGACTAATATAACTTTGTGGACAAATGGAAAAAATAAAAATAAAATTCATTAGAAAGAAAACAATATGAAACGTTTGTCTTTTTTACACCTGGTTTTGCTTTCATTTTTCAACTTTACCCCATAAACGACCAAAACAAAGATGAAGTTTGAAAGATGTCTTACAATTAATCTGCTATATTTTATGTGAGATATTTGGTAAAAATAAAAAAAAAGTAAGGTTTGCAGAGAAGAGTGCTCTCATGTGGCCATGAGCACAACTGCAGGGACAGTTTATTTTTCAGGAGCTCTGTATTTTCAGCTATAACATAAAAAAAAAGCTAAAATCATATTTATATTTTTATCAGCTTGTATAAGTTTTATATTTCCACAGTTTGAACCCATCAGCTCTCTTTTTCCAGAGCAAGAAAGTAAGAAATAATATGCTAGCACACAACTTTATGTTTATAACATTTGTGCCTCTTTTGCCTTTGCTGCCATATATGGTAAAATGTTAAACCAAAGAAAAACTTTCCACCTAACTGTCTTGTGACCTTTCAGATGACTCTTTCCACTCCACACCAGGGGCCTCTGCTTCACAGAGAGGGCTCTGCTGAACAGATATGTGTTTAATAAAAGAGTCCTCATCACACTCGGGTGGCAAACGCTGAAGGTACTGAACATTTGTTCAAAAATATTATTATGTAGAGCAGAGGTGTCAAACTCATTTTCACAGAGGGCCACATGGGCATCATAATGGCCCTCAAAGGGCCAGTTGTAATTAACTTCAATATTTTGTGTTTAATGTTGATTAAACATGAAATGTCATGATCCTCATCTCCATCCTGCTACGGCTGAGCATAGCTAACAAACACTAACTGAGCTCTACGTGGTATTTCCTGCATAGAAACAGCATTTTAACATGTCATCTTACAAACACTGAAAAGTAATGTGTGCACGACTGAATAAATGTGAAATAAATAATACAGAAATACTATTAAAAGTAGAAGTAAGAGAGTTTTACTCACTGTTGAGTTCTGGTGAGTAGCTGCCATCTTGAATTCTGAAATCTAACATTTTCCAACTGGGAATTCCCACTGGAGGGGCATTCCAGTTTAAACTTACCACTTGTAAACAGGTATTTCCCTCTTCCCAGTATAACTGGGTTGCAGCAAAAGTAGCCGGCAAAAATGCAGCAAAATGGAGATTTTATACAAATTTCGCGTTTGGGGTAAAATAATCAACACACGTTATAGGAGATGTAGTTTATGGTCAGTGCTGGCTTTAAAGCAGCATACACTTATTTTAAAGACAAGCGCTTGTGAGCCACATAGACGGCTGTGGCGGGCCACATTTGTTCCGCAGGCCTTGGATTGGACACATGATGTAGAGGGATAATGTAAGCACTTCAAACAATAAATGATGTATATAAATATACTGGTGTGGAATCTCAGTCATTAATGACAGGGTAAATAAAAAAAAAATTAAAAAATTTAAACAAATGGACTTTCACTCTGTATTTGGAGAAATGTGCAGAGCTTAAAGCATGCGGAGCTTTAAGCTTTAAACTGCATGAGATGTTCAAATGCAATAATATATGTTTGACATGCTTGGGCAGCAAAGGCTCATGGGACATTTCAAAAGTTAAAATCTCCGTATTTGTGGTCTTATAAAGTATTTACATGTGTGCTAAATGACGGGAGATTACTATCTAGTAACCTGGGGAACTATTGGTGGGCCAAATCAAATGGCTTGTTGGGCCAATTTTGGCCCGCGGGCCCCACTTTGGGCACCTCTGCTTTAGTCAGTTATTAATTTCATCTCATCGGTCTGAGCAGCCTTTAAATATGAAGTTTGCTGACATCTAATGCAACAGTTCCATCTAGTGGTGTTATGGAAAACAGGCTTGAACAGAGCAAACGTTTTTTTAATTTTTTATATAAATCACTGGATCTAACCAGTCACCACTACACAGATAAAATAAAAAACAATTGACCTCTGAACAAAAATTATCCACTCATTCAACATAAATATGAACTGAAATGACCACAAATGGACTTTTAATCATGCAGAAATATTTGGTGTTTTTGTTTTTTCTCCTCTATAAACTATAGACAAAACAGATTTTCTCATCTAGAGCCACTTGTGTGCCTTTTATACTTTTTAACAATCACCTCTTGCTGTTTGTGACATATTTATTAGCATCTTATGTTCTTCTTTATCTTTTCTTTTTCTTTTTTGCATCTAATAAATCATTTTGTGTCTGTGTTCCTTCATAGTAGTTAAAACAATTTAGTCATTTTTTTCTTATCTAATTAAAATCTAAAGTGATTTTGGCATTGAGTGTAGTCATATTTTGTTCATCTTGAACAATATTTCTAACCATTATAGTGATTTTATGTCACATTTAAGTTGATTTGCATCTTTTGTAGCCAAATTGCATATCTCTCATTAAATCTTCCACCCTTTAAAAGTTTATTTCATCCCATTATTACAGACATTTGGTGTCTTTTTTAACATTAAGAAAAAACAATTGCATACATTTGGTGTCTTTACTTTTATAGCTCACTGGCTTTTAAAAGTAAGAAACAAATTGCATTTTAACTTGTCTAATATGAGATGACCACATAGTTTAAAAACAGCAACTCTAAACAATCTGATGTTTTTACAGTTATCAATGCACACGCTCAGTGTCAGTATTTTGCGATGCATTGTGGTCTGGATATATTCATGCCTACCTCCAGAGGTGTCCAAAGAGGGGCCCGCAGGCCAAAATTGGCACCCCAGCAGATGTCCTGGTTTCTAGGTTGTAATCTTCTGTCCTATATTAAGATTAAACATGAAATAGCTACATGAGACATTTACATTAGATTTATGAACACATGTAGATTTTCATACTTTATAAGACCACAAATACTCATATTTTACCAATTTATGAAAAGTCCCATGAGTCTTTGCTGCCCAAGCATTCTCCAGCTTTCTTCAAGCGCACAGGCTAAAAAAAAAAAAAAAAGGTCCAGCAAAGCTGCTTGCTTAATCATAAAATAATAAAATATAAATAAGAGGACTTTACTTTAAAAAATATTTGCATTTCATGTATAATATTATTGCATTGGCCCTTTCTCAGGGCACCTCTGGTCTAATTAGTGATCATACTTTACCTGTGTTTTAGTTGTACTGTCAGACATCTGGCAACATTGCATATTGAGGTCATTTTGCTGTCACAACACAAAATGCCAATAAAACAAATTCAGAAATTGTACAACAGGTGTACCAGACCCATGGGCGTAACGGATGAGAGCTACGGTTGGGACATGTACCCTGCACTTCCTGTATCTGTGCCCTCTGTCAACAACACTTTTTTCAGCCATTACAACCATAGACATTGATTACATGATTACAACTGTTATTAAGAGACTGTAACGTGTTTTTCCGAGCCGTCTTTAAACGCACCATGTGTTCCTGCAGGTGTATGGATCAGAGACGGGAGACGTGTGGATAAGAAACTAGCTAGAGCCAGCAAAAAGCAAAAAAGTTTGCACAGTTTTTTCCAAAGAAACCATGTAAGTTGAGTAATGCTGTTGTAGGCTGATAATGGTAGCTAAATGATTGAGTTATTACATTAAAATATATTGTGTTAAGCTGGTTACCAATAATACTAATCATGTAAACCACTTCCAACGCTTACCTGGAGCCCAATGAGCCTCAAAAATCGTAATTTCATGGCAAGATGATTATTTGATGTTATTTATTGATTTTTCTAACGTCCTAAAAAAAAACTGAGTTTTTGAAATAATAGGTCCGTATACATGCAAAATGAGAGAAAAACTGTAAATTATGGACAACTTGACATGTATGACTATTACATCCCTTGCTAGTTAATGCTATAAACCCAACCCTCTAGTTTTTGTGCTGAAGTTGTGTTCACTTGCTTTCCACATATTTAAAATAAATCTTTATTGCCACAGTACAAACAGCACAGTCAGGGAGGAGACCTTAAACCAGATCTAGCAGCAGGGACCATGATGATGGAGGGTCTTCTCAGGTAAGAAGAAATTAAAAATATTATTGCAGGGATAAACGAGGCAGGTATCAGGACAGGGTTTTCACAGATATTTCAGAATTACTAAAATATTTTTTTATATTGTTATTATTTCTACTTAGGTCCAAAAGAAAAATTGAACTACTTAATATCATTTTGTAATAAAGTAATTAAGAGATGACTGATTGTTTTAGTTCAAAAGCCAGAAACTATCATGAATGTTTATGGTTATGGTTAGTGGGGATGGATAGATAATCCATGTGAGCGGGGGCCTCATAAGTGGGCCCATTGCTCTCCCC
>JARVJO010000001.1:4627414-4646032 GCA_031762555.1 Cynodonichthys magdalenae
ATTGTAAGGCTCTAATGACATATCGTTAGGCTGATGGTCCTCTTTTGCATGTGACCAACCTGTTTGTCCACCATGTGAAGGCAGTGCTTATAAGGCTTTCACCTGAAACTCCTCAGACTGAAGAAGTCTCTTGAAGGGGGGAAAAAAACGTTTCATTAAAGAAGAAAGTGTCCAGAGGACCTACTTATTTTTTCCTTTTGTATTTAAAAGGTTGTTAAATATATTTTTACCTACATAAGTAAACACTTGCTGTGAGTATTCTATAGCTCAAGTGGAAGGGGTTCTCAAATATTGTGGGTCTTGGGACAGCTTACAAGAGTGAAACATTTCCAGGGAACCCCTCATAAACCCACACTGTTTTAAAAATTATTTACTGTCATTTTAATCCCTGAATTCCATGCAAATAGAAGAGAAGAGTCATTTGCAGCTGGGGTTGCTGCTTGACCAACTGTTGCTACTTCTGAAGCATGAGGCTGGTAGAAGCTGAGTGTATTTATTTATTAAAACCAACAAAGACCATTAAAACATCAAAGTAAATCAATTATTGAATGATAAAGTTGCAAAAAGAAGATGAAAAAATGTTTAAAAAATGTTTAAAATGTTAAAAACAACTTACCCCAAGCACTGACATCATGTGAGGTCTTAAATTTTGACTCGCTATAAAGCTTTAAAATAGCTGGCTTAGCTGGCTCATTCAGCCGTTTGCAGGTGATGTGCCGCATGCGCAGCATATCCTCGTGAGAACAGAGTTTTTAAAAACTTTAATAAAAACATAATTTGTGCGTACAACAGGTGAAAAAGGATCGGTTTGAGCTGGGGTTGTCACTGGTTGTCTCATCTCATGCAGCTGCGGACGGGTGATTGACAAGTTAGCGCCTGTGCTAATAGATTTATGGCAATATATGATGTTAGCTCCCAAGCTAATATGCGTATAGCAACATATTGTGTTAGCTTCCGAGCTAATATATTTAGGGCAATATATGGTGTTAGCACCTGTGCTAACATATTTATGGAAATATATGCCGTTAGTTCCCAAGGTTATGTATTTATGGCAATATATATGCTGTTATTTCAGAAGCTAATTTACTAAATGTCACATTTGATCATTTTAACCCATATATTGTGCAGAACATAAAAACCAATACAAACTATAACTTTATTGTCACACATTATAGCCTTTTAGACTTGACTTTTAATCTTAAGTGGCACTTGTCATAATCATCAACAAAATGCAGTGTGTCAGTAACAAAATGGCAACATGCTTAAGTGAAAAATGTAATATATATTTTTAAAGAATTAGATGTGTCACAAACAACAACTTTAAGTAGAATAGAGAAAACTAATTAGGACCAAGATGTGCAGGTAGTCAGAGACCCCTTTCAGTACTGTTTCTGTGACAGAGTAGTACACAAGACATTTCATTGTTTTACACTATAAAAACATTAAATGAGCGATTAATAAATGGAGGAACATTTCTTTGTAGGCTATCCGAACACGTTCTTAGTCTTCTTTTATTTGCGTGAGAACATGAAGGCATCAAGCTTTATCTGTGAGCTCCAGTCAGTTCCTTTCACCGCCGGTGATGCACTTTTCTGCCGTATTGACAGACTGTCTCCTCCAGCTGAAATCTTGTCATCCACTGCCTCATTTCCTCTTCTTTCTTTTTTTCTGAGCTCCTCTTTGTCCCTCTGCCTCCCTCTGCCTCTCTTTGCTTCTCTTCCTCTCTTTTAAAAAGCCTAACTGTATTCTCCTTAGCAACAGCAACTCAAAGCAGGGTATTAACACTCGCGTGTGCACATCCGGGAGCCGACATATGCACAGCGTGAAGAAGTCAAAACGAGAACGGGGAGGAAGCAGTGGAAAGGAGGCAGGTTACAGTTTCATTTGTTTTTTATTATTATTATTTATGTTGGGAAATGAAGGGAATATTCAAGGATGGAAATGAGTTTGGGGATGTTATGCAATTTATATTTGGCAGTGGTTCCACTTTTGACAGCTGTTTGCTGGATTTTCTTTTTATCCCCTCTTGCTCTGAAAAGCAGGCCAGTATTAGGAAGAGAAGAGAAAAAAATCATGTTATTTTTAATACTTTTCAATAAAGCTTGGTAATCCATTGGTGGCTTCACATATAGAAGAGCGCACACACGCTGTGAAGGAAAGGTAGAATTCTCTTTATGCTTGTAAGTATCACTTAGCAGGCTCCCCTATCCTTCTCGAATGCCACCCTGCTCCCAGCAAGCTGCCTCGTGGTGAAGGTTGGGGGGTAATTATCGGGATCTGATGTGACTCAGAGGCCAATCATAAACTTGTGAAGTCAATCCGAGAAAATGCCGGTCCTTGTTTCTCTCTCTTTCCAATCTCCCTCTCCATCTGTCAGTTCCTTTTGCCTCTTTCCCTCCCACCCCCAGTTCCCCCCACCCCTCAACTGAGGTCGCACAGCATCAGGCACGTCTGAAAATCACTGGCTTTCCCCTTACTTCTTCATGGAGGTATAATCCTTTTATTTCTGTCTATAAATACATTTCTGCTGAGCTTTTAGAGGCTTTTTGGTGCCTCTTTTTCATTTCCTTCCCTGACAGCAAGTAGAGCACTAAGCCCTGTGTGTGTGTTTGGCTTAAGAAATGTACTGTATATGTGATCAGAAGGAAGACGCCGTTTAGAGCCGAGCCGACGAGAACAGGCAGAAACCAAGCAAGTAAAGCTAAAGATCTGTGCCATCAGTCCAGAGGCTGAAGCACCTGATTGTTAGGTATCATTTTATCCCCACTCTTCTACCCTGGTGCCTTTTTCTGTTTCCTCCTAAGGCTGAGGCTGGTCTGTTAATTTTTAATGACGGGGATGCATGCCTTGTATTTCCTTTGCCAATTACTTCTAAAAGGTCAAACGTGGTAGGAGTTTTCTCTTTTTAGCTGCAGAGCTCAAGCTGCATTTCCTTTACGCCAAACTTCAGAACTCAGAACAGGGAATGACGTGACATCCAACTTAACTATGTTCTTGTTGCAAGTCAGCGGGATTTCCTCATTCCTATGACCAGGCTACCTGCTGGTAGCGATGCAAGCTGAAAACAATGATTCGTTCTGGATTTTAAACATTCATACACTGTAGCAACATGTTAGAGGTGATGGAGTTAATGAGAAACAGCAGTTATCACCACTTTGTATGCGTAAGTCAGTCATATAGGATTTTGAGGTTGAGGCTTGTGAGGAATCTCTGACTTTCCAAATTGTAATAAATGTTTTTGGTTGTTCCAGTTTTGTTTTTCTTATTAGTTTTAATGGAATACATCATTGCGTAAATCAGGAAGGCAGTCCTGGATCTCGAGGGCCACTATCATTCATGTTTTAGAGGTTTCTCTGCTCCAACACACCTGATTTAAATAAATGGGTGATTACCAGGCTTCAGTCACTGAATCAGGTGTTGGAGCAGGAAAACAAGTAAAACATACTGGACAGCAGCCCTTGAGGACCAGTATTTCCCATAAATACTATGATCAATCATAGCAATGATTGATTTTTCCATCCATCCATCATCTTTACCAGCATCTTCCTTTTCATGTCATGGGGGTCACTGGTGCCTATGTCCAGCAGTCACTGTGCAAGGGGTGGGGTACCCCCTGAACAGGTCACAAGTCCATTACAGGGCCACATAGAGACAAAGGACTATTCACTCACACCTAGGGTCAGTTTAGTTACCAATTGGCCTAACATGTATGTATGTTTCCGGAAACCTTCTCATTAAGAGATGACAGCTCTACCCAGCTAATTCATGGCACAGTGGGTAGAACATGAATTGAATTGGCATAAATTCCATTTTCCATAAATGAGAAATAAACTTTAATTTTTTTAATAAAGAAAAACATCTTGGTCTGATTCAAACAACAATAAAAAAGTATTCATAGGAAAGCAATAGTTACTCATAAAAAGTTGTTAATATGAAATCTCAAAACAAATTTAGCCACACTAGCAGTTTACTGTACAAGATCCAACCCTTCAGAGTAGCTATGGTAAAAAGTTTTGAAAAGTACTCATAACTTAAGCATCAAAATCTGTGATGTAACTTTCAGTCATCCAACAGGAAGGAAGTTTGAAAATACGTCGCAATTTTTGATTTGTTTAGCTTTATGATAAATTAACCTTTTTTTCTCCTAGCAGCTGTAATAATATGCTTAAATTTGACCGGTCTGTCCAAAAATGTAACAGATTGCATGTATAAATGATACAAAAGGTTACAATAGGATTCAGGTGGGTGCTCAGTGAGGTTAATGTTCACATCTTTTATCCAGTGAAGTTGGAACTAAACTGGAAAAAAATGCAATGTTTCCTCTGGGTTGGGACGTGCCTTTTAGGTAGGATAGGTAGGATTTTGGGAGAAGGCGTTGGCAAAAAGCCAACCCCCTCTGATGCTAATGGGTGTTACAGATGTTTACGAAATTTGTAGGGAAAAAAAAAGTACAGACGGACCTTGACTGGCGATTGTGACAGCAACACACCCAACAGCTACTGAAGCTGTAAAACTGCTAACCATCTTTTCCATCTAAGCCAGCACAGTTTACTCTTTTTGTTTCTTCCTCTGGATTCATAGAATAATTGTCTGTTAAATCTCGGCAAACCTGAAGATCAGCACTGTGCACTAAGCTAAAGAAGGCATTGGAAAACCAAACAGAATGTCCTTACAAATTACCAATGGATTGAATCTTCAACTGCAGGAAGGAGGACTAGTGATGGTTCTCGATCATCCAGGTGATTCTTCTAAGTTTAAATGAAGGCATCTGGAATGCTCATGTGAGGAGCTTTCATCAGTTCCTAATAGCAGCGGAAAATGCTCCTTGGATGAGAAGCAAAACATCCTAAAATATTTTAAGTATATTTGCTTTCGACTGAATTTACCAGAAACAATAACCAGGTGTGGATCATGTCAAAAATAACAAGATCTCTGACGCAAGATGACAGGACTGTTCACAGGTTTAGAAATAAAGATGCTTCCTCATCAGGGGGAGCTTGGAGTAAAGCTTCTAGTTCTTTATGTTGAAAGGAATCAGCTTAGGTGGTTTGGGCACCCTCCTGGGTGCCTACCTCTAAAGGTTTCAAGGGATTATTTTCCCACTGGGAGAAGATTCTGGGGCAGACCCAGAACTCTCTGGAGAGATTATGTATCTTCTCCTGCCTGGGAATGTTTTGAGGTCCCCCAGGAGCTGCTGGAGTGTGTCGTTGCAGAGGGAGAAGTCTACGTTTCCATCCTGGACCACTTACTTCATCAATGCAACTGTAGAAAATCTGGCAGCTGTCGACCAACCGAAACATAGTAGGAGCAAAATGGGGGATTAGACGGAATTACGAAAACCTTGAAATAGATAAACAACACAACCCTGAGCTTTTCACCCAATGAAACATGCTTATAGATTTGTAATTTTTATATTGTTTAAATCAATGTTCTCTTTAACTCCCAAACGGTTGGTTGTACTACAGAAAACAAGAGAGTGTGTTACATCTTGGTGCTTCATGATCGGAGATGTTCCACAGCCTCAGTTCTGAGCTAAAGCAGCCACTTTAGATAAGTTCTTGGTGAAGCAATGTAGTTAAGCCTGAAAGTAGCAGCTAGTGAATCAAAGGTTATGGTTTCAGTAAGGAATTATAAAGAGCAGTCATAAACCAGAGCTTGCTTTACTTTGTCATATACTATACCCCCCCCCCACACACACACACACACACATACACACACATATATATATATATACATATTTGTTCTTTGTTGAAGAAAACAGAACACACACAATCTTGTTTCATAAAAAAGTCAATTGAAACTCTTATGCTCAAAAGTCAAATGAAGTGTCGCAAAATCTGGAAAGGTCACGTTCATGTGAGCAGAAAATGCATCAATCTGGTGACATTTCAGAAACTGCTGACAGAATCGTAGATTTGTACTTAAAAAAGATGCAGAAACTTACTTTGCTTAGCTCTTCGTTAATGGTAGATTTTTATCTTTAATTGTTCTTTTCTTTGTATCAAAAAAGTGATACATGTCCTTAGAGGTGGCAAATGAAACCTCTGTTGGCACATCAAAATTATGTCTTTGGCCTAGCACTAATATGAACAATCTGTTTAAACAGAACAGCATCAGAATAAATTATTATCTGTGTCATAGGAAGTTCTGACACATCACACCAACCATCAGTCCCCATCAGTACCCAGCAGGACTCACAGCTATTTCTGAGTCTCTCTCACACCACACAGACCCCCTCCCCACCCCTGACTTATATAAAACCATTAACTAGCTTCATGCTATTTTTAGTGGGCAGGTACAGCGTGTTTCAGCATGAGATGAGATTGTTACGGCGAGCTGAACAGCAGGAAGTAACGGGCCTCTGCTTTAAAAAGGGAAACGCAGTCAAGGAGTTAAAGGAAATGTGGCGTGATGGACATTTTGCATCATAATGCTGTTGTTTTGTCAGTTTGGTGCAGTGTTTTGAATTTTACAATTAGAAAAATATGTAAATAAACATGTATCTAAGTGACAGGTATGTAAATGTTTATAGTCATCACAAAAACCGCAATAAGATTTCTGTGTATTTGCGTTAGCCGTTATGACCAGTAGTTCTATTCGGCTGGGCTGCTCAGCTTCTGTTACCTCTTCATTGCTTCACTGGCCAGAGGGTGTTGCATCACACATACAAGATTACCTTACTTTGTTTGAAATGACTGTAACAGTTTTTTTTACATGAGTTCATCTAAACAACAAGAGTAGCAAGCTACCAAAAAACCACAAGCAACTATTAGCTCCCATTAGCTTACCATCCTTTGTCGATTTGCCCTCCGATTCTCAGAGTCATACTGCTGGATGGTTTGGTACAGCCTTCAGTACCTTTCCTTCAAGCTAGATGTAATTTGTTGCTGTGTTGCAAATAAAAATAAAATTAGCATTCTCGCATTTTTGATACATGCTACTTGCCCACATGGAGGTGGCATTCTGCTCAAAGTAAACACAACCAGGGCCGGGGTAGAATAAGGCCAGACAGACTGTGGCCTGGCTTTACATTGCAAAAATGCTTTGTGACTGTTAAATGTTTATGAGTGTAAAAATGAGTTGTTCCGGTTAATTGTCCCATTCAAGTCAGTTAGTTGTTCATGTTTAAGTCGGTGTTGTTGGCTGTAAATTCACGCCATATGTGAGAGGTAATTCCAAGATGTGTAAGGAAGAAGCATTTTCTAATAAGGGTGTGTAGATAAAGTATGATGTCATTAAAACTCAATTCCATCATGCTTGACTGCTAGGTACTAGCAAAGTCTCAACATTATGAGTCTTCTATTCATCTTGATAACAAATAATTCCTTTTTATTTCTGAGCTAGATGTGTACTTGAATTTAATTTAGGAAATCTGGTCACCTTAAGCAATACACTTTGTTCTTGGTAAGAGATCTTCGATACCATTGATTTCCTTTCTGATTCTGATACCAAGTAAAACTCAGGCTGGTAGTGTTGATACTGAGCTGATACTGATACTTTGTGCAAATACACATAATGTGGTAAGTCTAAAACGCCATCCCCATATGATTTTATACAAGATTTCATTAGTTTAGCTACTTTACACTGTGTCCCGTTTAATGATTTGCATTACCTTATCTAACTAACTATCAAAGTTTCAGTTTTTTGATTTTTTAAAATTTGATATTTTAGAGTATAAAAGTTCTGGTATTGATGATATCGATATTTCAGAATCGATCCTCACATCACTAGCTAGCTGTTAGCTGGTCCATCTACTCTAAATTAATCTCCATTTCCCCAAACAGAGGTTGTTCAAAGAGCATTTTACAAAAGGTAAAATTCATAACTTTTACTCAAAACACCCCTAAAAATGTCCATAATAGTCCTGTAAATATGAGGTTTTCTATATCTTTGTAAACATATTTAATAATGCATTGACTTTAAAATGAAGTCCTTAGAGCTTTGCATCTGTTACGTCTGGTTTAAAATCATCCAGCTGGATCCTACACACATCAGAGCTCATTTTATCTTCAAACTCAGCTCTAATTCGAATCATATTCAACCCGGAACTTCTTCCAAACATCAGAGCTGGTTACATTCATTACTAATATTCCCATAAAGCAGCCCTTTGGATGGACGGAACTCCAGGGGTAGAGAGGGGTAGTTTATAATGTTCAGTCAGAACAGGTTTGAGCAGATGTTCAGTTTTCACACTCTGCATCACAACACATCTGGCTGCATGGCCAAACACGGACCGTTAGCTCAGTGCCCTCAGAGGAGGGATAGAGGGGGAGGAAGAGGAGAGGTACAGTGATGATGGTAGGGGGATACAGTGCGGAAAAGATGGAAACAACAACTCGGTGGGTGGAAAATTGAAGGGTAGAGTGCAGGAGATGACAGGAGAGGAGATAAAAACGGAGAAGAGCATGAGTCGGCCCAGACCCACTATATGGTAGATAAAAAAGGGCCAGCAAACTGCATATGTTATGTAAGGGAAGAGGGAAAAAAAGAGGCTGGAACACAAGAGATGCATAATTACATGATGAAAGTCCCAGATAAAGACAGCTTCTTTTTTTGTTCTTGGCATAAATGAGAGGAAAAAAGACAAAAAACATTGCTTTTCTCATATAAATGCACAGTTTCTGTGAAGCCAGAGGGAATGAATCCAGAACGTTAGCTTATTTTGACGTGTAATTACTGCTTCCCTCCTGGGCTAGTTAACTTCTTTACGGTGCTCATTTGTCTTTACAAAAGATTTACCAACAACTCTCTAATTTCACCAAAATCAAAATATAAAAGTAGTTTTTTTTCTTACTAAAGGAAAACATTGTATCACAGAGAACCAAGGATTAAGTCACAAGGTAGTTTAGTGAGATGTAGTCAGCTATAGTGCATTGGTTAAAAAATTAATGGTAATTGTATTTTGTCAAAATATGATGGGTTCCTTGAAGGAAAATATTTATCAAAAAGTGTGTCAAAAATGTTATCTTAAAGAATGTTTTGAATGGTGGTGCTCATTAACACTGTTCACTTTTTAAGTTCTCGCACACCAAAAATAAGCAGCTTGACAACGCCACCCTGGGAATTTCACCCAGAAAATATTCCTCCCTTTTTAAAAAGGCACACAGGTTCACCTATACAAAATATTCATGACATCTGAGGCAGGGTTCCAGATTTATAAAAACAAATTATTAAGTTCTATATTAAAATACTGTTAAAAAAAACAATCCTTCTATATAAAGAAAAGAAATAAACAAAAAAGCACAGGAGTTGAGGTTACTGGTTGGGACCCGTGGCTGTGGACAGCATCCACCAAACACAGCAAAAAGAACACCAACGAAACCCTTAAGGCACCTGATATGTAGTGAGACAACCCAAACTCAGGAATCACAGCACACAGAGGAGGAAGGCACCGCCACCACACCGGCATCACTACCGGACCTCAGCAACTGAAAAAGAAATATCAATTAATGAAGGTCAAACCCTAAACTAAATATAACAAAAGGAAAACAAAATGACCATATTACAAAATAATTCAACAAAATATACCAAACAATTGCCCAAAACAAACAAACTATAAACAAATTAACACATTATATACAAAGACAATGGACTAAAAATTAAATTGGCTGTAAAGAAAAAAAAGAAAACAAGAGAAAAAAAAATGTTATTTAAAATTAATGTCAGAACCAGGTACGTGGTTAATTGACCAAGCCACCGTGAGACGCAAACCAGGCGTCCAGATGCCGTGCCCTAAACACCAGCACTTGAATAACCCGGTGCTACAGCCACTGGTATCTGGACACAAACAGTTGGTAGCAGAAATCCGGAGACAAAAGTTGACAATGGAGATCCGGAAACAAAACAGCAGGGGTCTAGAATCAGCTGGTTAAATATTACATCAAACCTAAAAATTAAATTAGCTACTTACTGTTTTTTTATATAGAAACATTAAAATTACAAATTTAAGCTGACAGCGTGACATCTGCAACAAGATTACACACCTGCTCATACACAGACTCACGCACACACAGACGGGGAGGGGCAATAGCGAGCTGGCGTTTTTTGCATGTGATCACATTAGCATTAGCAAGTTTAAAACTACAACTACGATGCAAGAAGAAAGGACACCCATCATAACAAAACCAGCGTTTGTGCCATATCAGCAGTCTGTGGCTCAGCCGCAGACAAACTCCATCCTGAAAGAAAATAACCAGAGGAAAGGAGCTCCACGGCTTCTTTCATACCCCGCCCACTTCACTTAACCTGAAGTGAGGCTATCATACCATTTATAGAAATACACATTTCCATACTGCTACAAAATCAACAACTAACAATTATTTTGAGCATGAAAAGCCCAAAATTTTCAATGTCAGCAAGGAAATCCTGATATCCAAAAACAATTTCAGGTTATCGCTTTCAAATAATATCAAGAAATCCTCATTAAAATACCCTAAAACGGTGGTTCTCAATCCTGGTACTCAAGAACCCTTATCCAGCATGTTTTAGATGTTTCCCTGCTCTGCAGTAAGTCTTTAAGTTCTGCAAAAGCCTGACAGTCACTTATTGATTTAAATCAGGTGTGCCAAAGCAGGGAAACAACTAAAACATGCAGGATTGGGGTCCTTGAGGAACAGGATTGAGAACCACTGCCTTAAAATAAGGATCCTTTCATTCATACATTATCTTCCACTTGTTCCAGAGTCAGGGAGCAGGGAGTCCCAGACCTCTCTTTCCCCAGCCACCTCTTTCAGCTCTTCTGGGAAGATTCCAAGGCGTTCCCAATACAGTCGTACAGTACTGCCTCTGATTGTTTGTAAATCACCAATTGAGCCAGCCACATCTCACACTGATGAGCTCTCATAAATGAAGCTGGCATCCTGGACCCAAAGCTGGTGTGGAGTGGAACTCAGTGGTATCAACGTTGAGCTCTACAATTTAAACATGTTCAACATCTATTTGAAATGTGGTGGCCTGCTGGTAGCACAGACCACCATATGACACTGACTTACCTTTGCACATATCTATAGTTTGAGCTTTGTGACTTCCTTTGGCAGCTCAGTGGCATAACTATGGCAGGTTGACTTTAACCCCCCCATCCTGCCTTCGTGCACTCATAAATCACACTTAGACAAAAAGAAGCCAAGTCAGGATGGCTTCAAAAATTTTTCCAAGAGATTAAACAAACTTCCTGTTTTTGAAGGTTTTTTTTTATAGATGTCATGAATAATCTGCTGGTTAAGAAAATAATCAAATGAATTCGAAATAATTGTTAGTCACAGCCCTGAAGGAAAGAAACATGCAGATGATATATAGTTCTCAAAACAATGACCCAGATCTTCCAAGAAAGAAAACAAGGTTTGGATCTTACATCAGACGAAAATGCTGGACGGCTTCCCATTTGAATCATCTCAGACAATCCCGAGCAGCTCTTTTTGGCCCTTATATAAGTGATTTAATATTCATTGTGTTTATTTAATGAAGGTAAAGCTTCGGAGATGAGGGGAATGCAGAAAGAGTCCAGGTGGGAGCGGATGAAAAAAATGTGACAGCAGCGTTAGGAAAACAGCTCGAAGAGGTGTATTCCTCTCCGAGTGGTAGAGGGGGTGGGGGCTGCACGTGTCTTCTCTAGCTTTGTTTGTGTGAAGCATGTGCGCAGCCATCTGGACTGCTCGTGCCGATGAGTTATCACTGAGTAGACGGCGTAGGTTCCAATTTTTCTCACCGAGCCGGCGTGTAAGTTCCTTTAACCACCCTCTTGCCACAATGCATGTCTCTTTCTATCTCGCATGCCTCTCGCTCCATATGTGGCTTTCTCCCTCTCTATCACCTTCAGTAGCTCCCCAGGGCAGCCTGTTAAATGCTGCAATCTGTCTCTGTCCCCTATCCTCACCCCCCCACCCCCACCCCCGCCTCCTTGCCTTTTTCCCTTCCTCTCTCTGTCTCTCAGCCTCTCTCACCGGCTCCCCTGCTCATGAGTCACAGCTCTAACTACTGTAAGTTAAAGAGGGAAGCCCTGACTTTAAGCAGAAAATGATAGGAGTGATAATGACATATCTCGAGGGGGTGTTAAGTCCTGCTAGTCATTTGTGTGCTCTATAGACAGGGGGGCAAGTTCAAAAGGACAAAAGAAGACAAATAAGTGGATAAAGGGGATGGACGTCTCACATGACTTATTATTTGAGGATCTCGAGGGCGGAGGTTAATTTTTAATTTTTTCATTTCGGTTCCTTTCAGAGAGATAATCTGTGACGCAGTTAGAAGCAGAAACGTCTTTCCTGTGGGGAAAAAAGACAGAAAAATGGATGTAAAACTGAAACAAAAATGATCCCAATTTGCTGGAACACAGCTACTTTCTTACAAGAAACCACTTGGCACAGTAACATTATTCTTCTGTCGATCACAGAGCAGCTTTGCTGGAGCAAAAAGGGGGTTTAAGTGCCCTTTAAAACTAATGGTTGAACAGAAAAGTGTTTAGGGAATTCCCAGTAAGTCTCCAACTTGAGTGGACAACATTCCTTGTACTTACCGGACAAACTTTTTGCAGTCCTTCAATCTTCACTCCATTAAAATAAAGACTGAACACAACTTCTATGTATAAAGTGCTGACATTCCCACATAGCTCCCAGTTTTGGCCCACACAGTGCACTAACACTCAGCCCAGATACAGCAAAGAATAAAGAATGATGACCCTTGTGTGGCCCAGATGCAGTTTACCAGAGCTGGTCCATGCATTGGCCAGTACCACATAAACCAAATTGACAACTTGGCCAAATGTGGCATGCCATCTTAAAAACAGTGCCATCACTGCCAGACCTGGCCCACATTTGGTTGACAAACCTCTTGCCATGCCAGCAGTCAGGCAGCAGTGCCAGCTTGATACCTTGATTTAGTCTCTATTCATACATGATGAAGACACTATGACGAAAACTCTCAATCAAAACGAGGATGGCGTTTGCAGCATATTGGCAATGTCTTCAAGAAAAAGAACACAATGGGCTCACCATGTGATAGAACAGGGATGGTTTGAGCATGAACAAAACTTCCACATCCTGGTTTATTATTGTGGTGGCAGGTGTGGCAGGTCCTGGGTGGAGGACGGTAGCGGATTCATGGTGTGTACTCACCAACGTGGCTTGGTTGCTGAGAATTTGAAGCAGGATTGACCATGCTGGCCTCACGCCTTGGCTACAGATCTGATACCTGTTAGTGTGATGTAAACCTCTAGTGTATCCTGTTGGTCCTTGAGTGTTGTCCCAGGGCAGACATATGTTTGATGAGGGCACTGGAGAGAGAAAATCCACGCCCGCATGAGAAGAACTCCACTCAGGTCCAGAAGTGATCCTGTGACATTCTTTCTGTGAGGTGAGCGCTGTGACCACTGCCCTGCTGTACTACTGATTTCAAGTAATCTGCTCTGCAAATGTCACTTAGAGAAAGGACGTTACAGAAAGTTTGTTGTCATGTATAACAGTGGTAATCACAAAGGCAGTCATGATAAAGGCTGATTAACGCCACTGCAGTAATAAAAGACCACCCAAAGGGCATGCCAACCCCCCCCCCAACTGTAATCCTTTTAGGTTTTGACTTTTTCAAGATCCAGTGCTGCTTGTACTGCATTTTGAATGAACATTAAATACCTAATGAAACGCTTAAAAAACAAAACAAATAAAGTAAAAAAATAAATAATGGCAAATTAAATCTTACATGACTAAATAACATTTGCCAATGTGAAAATGCAAAAGGAACCTATAAGATGGTGCTGTTTATATACAGATAAATGGGTGACTCCAGTGACATATTTTACTGCATCTGTTAGACACCTAAGTGCATTTCAGAGTCTTATTTATGGCCCGTATAACTTTACACATCTCCATCTCCCGTTGCTCTTCACTGCTTCTATAGATCTTTGCAACACTTTTCCACAAGGCTTAAAAACCGAGTGGGAGGTCTTTACTTCATTCTTGTTTCGCTTTGATGTAGAGTGCTTTAGATGGTACCTGTCTGTACTTTTTTCTTTGTTCCAAAAGCAATTAAAAAAACACACATTATTTCTTCTAGGTGAGCGGTGAATGGCTGAGACTTAAGTGTTTTTTGGTTTCACACACAGGATCATTTTGTTTGTACCATAATGGTTCAGTCAAAGAACATGCACCCTTACATTTAATATTAGTCCCAATGTTAAAGTTCAGTACTTGGCAAAATCCATTCTGCCATCCAAAGCTCTCTTTGCCAACTCCCTCTCTACTTAGCTCCAATTCCAATTACTATGGCCATTACAGACTGTTCTCACAATGAAACACAACTGTGGGTCATAATAAGCTGCTTATCCAGCCGACCCGTGGTCAGGACAAAGAACGGTCCTGAGGGGGATGATAATGGACACTGTAGGAGAGGATTTAAAGATCAGTCATGAAATCCAAATATTTCATTTTAGAGGCAAAATAATCTGCCTCAGTATTGTAATTCAGTTCTTATTGGACATAATGACCAAATTGAGATTTACGAAGATGAATGATCCCAAAAACAAGCTGAGTGCTAGTCACAATTTCATGCTAACCACTAATGCTAATTTTACAAATATATATTTTAGCTGAAAATTAGTAAACAATTTTTACCAAATTCTAAATGCTGATCAAAAAATTCAAGATGGCCACCACAGCTAACTTTAAATATCTAATTCAGCCATTTTAAGACCTAATTAGCTGAAATTTTCTGTTTTGTAACTAACAATGATCCCAAACACAGAAGTTATTTCACACTATGTTTTAGGCAACTTATAAAAAAATTTGTCCAACACTACAGATTTCTATGCTGAAGATAGAATAATAATAAGGCAAAATCTATATAAATACCTGTACATACTGTAATGCTAACAATTAGATTTACTAGATAACTGATATGAGTAAAATAGTCTTAACAAAATTTCCTTATATCAGCATAAGTTGTCTAAAACATAATAGCCATAAGAGAAAGCAAGCCTATGAACAGTAGGTTGCTGGTTTGAATCCCATGACTGTTACATCAAAAACGTGGGTGGGAAAAGTGAACCACACCTGCTTCCACCTTCATTTGTCCCACTCACTATGGGCCTTAACTCCCCCAGCTTACCCCCAGGCCCAAGATGGCACCCCCATCTTTGTGAAAGTTAGCTCACTGTGGCGACTCCTGATGATGGGAGCAGCCGAAAGAAGAAGAAAGAAAATAAAAATTTGAATTTCCACCAACAAATTCAAAGAGTATTTTTGCTCATCCTTAGATGCTTGTTAGGTACAGTGACACTTAGCTAAACAAATGCAATGTTCAGCTGAGAGAACAGAGGACTCCAGTTCAAATCTTGGTCCATTTACAATCAAGATTTGTACAGTTTATATCAATTGCTCCTCGTTTTAGTCCTGCTTTTCTTTCACTAACCTGACATCCAATCCCACTTTACCTCAGGAAGATGGCTACTAACACTTTTCTCACCAGCCATTACCAGGTAATGGTGTCTGATGGGTTACCAGATAAACTAATGAAAATTGAACAACGACCTGAAGAAGAGACCCTGAGATGACACAGAAACATCAGGTTTTAAACAGGTGATTTGGTTTTGCACTTGCTGCCACATAGAGAAAAAAAGACAAAAAGCCCTAAAAGGATTGGCTCAGTCATTTGAAAAAAATCTAAACCATTTAGTCACCCTTTACTGTTTTTTGTAAGCATCGTTCATTTTTTGTGTGTGTATCTTCTGCCTCCTGTACTCTGTCAGACCTTGATTTTTTGTTTTCATGCTCGTGTTTTCCACCTCTTTCAGCTACTAAAAGTCAGTGTGGAGAGAGGGTCCTTTGTGTTTTAATGCCTCCCCCGGTGAAAGCATCTGCACCTCTTACTGTGTGATGTGCGCTAATACTGAACATACAGCCTCTCCTCCTCTGCAGTGCTTCCCCTCCTCCAGCTGCAGACACACTCACTCATATCTCCGCAGTCAGTCTCTCTGACTGTCTCTATGCATCACACACACATGTCTTTTGTTGTTCATGTTCTTTTCTCCCGTTTGTTGCCATGACGTTTAAACGATAGTGCAGCAGTGCAGCATGAGGGCTTTAAAGGGATCGTTCTGAATTTATGAAGTAGGGTTCTGTGGAAAGATTCTTATAAGTTTTTAGCTTAATTTGTGTCAAAAGCTTTTCGGACAAGATTTAGTTTAATTTTTGACTGAAATGATGAGCTAATGACTACTCTCAGTAGGGTTCAAACCAAAGTAGATTGCTGCTAGGGTTCTGTGATTATGAAAAAAAAAAATCAGGGTTTTAACAAGATCTTGGCACAGGAGTCAAAACTGCAACAAATTTACTAATTGTCTCGAAGGGAAACCCTTTCACGTCATTTTCTCTCGAAATTACCTCCACCCGGTTAAAATTATATCAGACAATGAGACCATGAGGTGAAAACGTCTTCTGCAGCTTGACAGTCTCTGCAGCTACGTGCTGAAAGGAAGAGCCTCTGTCATTTATTTGTTTCTTCCATCAATTTATTTAAAACTTTACATTTCAACAACATAAAAACAAAAAGAGTTACATCCCCCCAGTGCTGCCTAACCTTCCCAGTTTAATTCTTTGTCCTAAGTTGGTAATTCACTTTCTAAGTTTCATGTCAGTTCTACATTGACTTGTACTTGACACATTTATTATCTAAGTTCACACAGTGATATAAACCTACAAACCCCGAAGATGAGAAAATTCTAATAAAATCTATTGTAAATCTGTTAAAGTTAAAAGGAATAGTGTCAATCAAACTTTGAGATGGAAAATCAACTGGATCATTCAGTGACAGTCCTTCTATGTTTGTAGCTAGGGGTATCCCAATACCACTTTTTCTCAAATCAAGTATGAGTACTTCAGTTTGGGTACCTGCTGATACCCAGTACCGAGTACTTACTAAGTTAGATTGAATATTACACCATGACTTTAAAAATATTATTTTTTATTTAGAACCTGGTACTAAATCAGATACATATCTGATGTTTATCTGACGGTCTGAACCGTCATGCCGCATATCATCCGACTTTTACGTTAGTGAGGTGGGGGTATACGGATCGATCCAAGTAAATATAATGATTGTTTAAACCTTGCAACCCCACACGTCTTCAGCTACTGAACAGAAGTCCAGTTGCTTCGCCTTTTTTCTTTTAATTTTCCCTGTCCTGAATGACAAAGAATCCAGAGAAACGTACAGTGTGATAGTAACTTCTACGTCAGTCTCAGACTGTATCGATACTAAAGTAACTGTATCGATACTTTAGCAAGTTTTACTTTCAGCAAGTTGCTCCTGTTCCACAAATACAAGCTGCACCAGAGCAGTCAGCGAGAGGCAGGTTCAAATGCAAACAGTAAACTAAACGAGCACGTCAGATAATTATTTAATTTTCTTTGATTGAACAACTTTAGAATTGACATGCTAGCATGTAGCATCCAGATGTACTGCTGTAAACAGCGAGCTCAAGGGGATGTCATGTCTTCTTCTGTGCATGCAAGTCAAAGCGACGGTATAAAAAGTTTACATTGACATTTAATGGAGGTTGCATTTCGGGACATTTTGAATGAGTATGGGTACTTTTAAAAATGCTGGTATCGGACCCGATGTGGGTATTGGTATTGGGACACGACTATTTGTGGCTGACTAATTTTTCCTAGTTTAATTTAAAAGTTTATGGGAGGTTCAGAGGTCGTGTATAGTCATGAGAAATCAAAAAGAGATTCCTGTCAGTAGAATTTGTTGAAACAGCATTATTTTTTTTAAACCTAAAAGTTTTGCTTAAACCCTGACTTGAACTCGTCTTTTGTCTTGTGAATTAAGTTTCTCATTATTTCTAGTATTCACGAATATAGAACACATTTGCTCATTTAGCTTAAACACTGCATTTATTACACTGAAAGAGCATTAAAAGTGCTTAAGTGTGACATTTTGTTGAACTTTTCCCTAAAACGTCTTAAAAACTCCCTTTTAACAGTTTCTTCCTGTTAAAAGGGAGTTTTTCCTCTCCACTGTCACCAATGTGCTGCTCAGGATGGGAGACTGTGATGAAGTAAGGATTCAACACAATCTGCTGGCTTCTTTAAATGTGTTTTTGTGTACAGTGCCCTCAGATGACATTTGTTGTGACTTGGCACTATATAAATAAAATGAATTGAACTGAATTGAATCCACCATACTAATAGAACACTAAAACCTGTTGTTTTTTTCTACTGAATTTCATGTTTTCAGGGTTATTTTTTGCTGAAATATGTGGTTCATCATATTTTTTTATTTTGCTATGGAATATTAAAATTTCAATAAATAAATGGGTAAACTATCTTACATTTCATAAATACTGACAAATTTGCAGTCAACACTGAGTTTCAAATCTTGAGTATGGGTTTTTGAAAATTTATCTTTTTTAGCTTCGCTTATTTACAGCCACTGTTTTAGCCTTTAGCCATCTGGTATGAATTGATTCAGTAACATGACATGAAGCTGTGACTCAGTGAGGACTTCAGTGTAATATACCTCCTCTAATGTGATGAATGTAATGCAATGTCCCTGTAAAAAATCTTGCAGATAAAAGGTCAAAAGACTGGGTTGAAATGGACATGATGTTTGTGAAGGAAATAATGGATT
>JARVJO010000001.1:4650402-4671897 GCA_031762555.1 Cynodonichthys magdalenae
ATTCTTCCCTCACTCGTGAACAAGACCCCAAGATACTTAAACCCCTCCACTTGAGGCAGAACTTCACCCCCAACCCGAAGAGAGCAGTCCACCCTTTTCCGACTGAGGACCATGGACTCAGATTTTTATTAAATTATCTTAACGGTTATGCCAATAAAACAGGCCTCAAACCAAATACTTGGATACAAACTTTACTAGACCTGGCCATAAAGTAGTTTAGATTTCAAAATAGTACCAAATAAAGCCAGAGTCAAACATTTTACTACAAGACACTCATACGAAATGGTGAGCTGCTCAGTCAAGTTACAGCTGCACCACTGGTTTAGTGGTACATGAGATATTTTATTAACAGACAGACACATGAACAGACACAATCAAAAACATCACTGTATGCAACTAAAACCCAAAGCCCTTTAACAAAACTTCCTCAATATGATTGCAAACATGGACCCTTATTAAGCAAATTCTGAACATTCATAAATTACCAGTTGAGCCAGCTGCGTCCTGCAACAATTTCAGAAAGGAAGCTGGCATCATGGAAAGGTGTGGAGTAATTCAGCAGTGTTGATGTGGAGCATCTCCATCCTCTATCGCTTATCTCCCATAGATCCGTGGAGGCAGCAGGTCTAGGAGGGATACCCAGACATCCCGCTCCCCAGTCACACTTTCAAGCTTGTCCTGGTGCACCCCCAAGTGTTCCCAGGCCAGAGGGAATACAGTACATAATTCCTCCAGCAAGTCCTGGGTCTTCCTTGGTGTCCTACCAGTGGGACCAGTGCCCAGACCACCATTAAAGGGAGGCATCTAGGAGGCTTCCTAATCAGATGAACCACCTTAACTGACTCCTTTCAATGCAGAGGAGCAGCGGTTCAACTCTGAGCTCCCCCATATTATGGAACTCCTCACCGTATCTCTAAGGCTAAGCCTGGCCACACTATGAAGGAAGCTCATTTCGGCCGCTTGTATCCGGTATCTCGTTCTTTCAGTCATGATCTACGCCTCATAACCACAGATGAGGGTTTGAATGTAGACAGACCAGTAAATCGAAAGCTTTGCCTTTCAGCTAAAATCTTTCTTCAACCCGACCGAAGCAACACCCTCATTACTGAAACTGAGACCCCAATCCGTTGATCCACCATGAGCAAGACACCCAGATACTTGAACTCCTCCACTTCAAGCAATGACTCACCCAGAGTCCAACCTGCATTGAGAACGAGCTCAACTTTGTGTCAATAATGTGGGCACAGCTCTTGCTTTGGATCTACAAGGACTGCATAGTCCTTAATAGCAACCCAGGCACTCCATACTCCTGCAGCATCTTTCACAGAATGGCTCGAGGAACACGGTCATATGCCTTCTCCAGGTCCACAAAACACATGTAGACTGAAGAGGCAAACTCCCACAACCCCTTTGGCAACTCTGCAAAAGGTAAAGATCTGGTCCACTGTTCCGTGACAAGAACAGAAGCCACACTGCTCCTCATGATATGGAGCACTACGCATAAAATATGTCGAACAACTGTCATTCTAAATTTCCAACCATTTCAGTTCTGTGATTACCTTCTGTCAGGGCTCAGAAGCATTACAGCTGAAGGTTAATTTCAGTGCTGCCTCAGCCCTTACATAAATCACTCCAAGACAAAAAGAAAGCATGTCAGGTTCAGCTTGAAGGTATTTTGTGAAAAGATGATGCAGGATAAGCTCTCAAGAAATAATTTGGTTTGGAAACTCATGAAGAGGCTTAGAGAAAGACTAGTCTGAATGGGACGAAAGGAAAACAAATTAGACTCGAAAACCAAATAATGTTCAATGTAAAAATAACACATATTTAAGAGGTTTTTGATTTGGACTTTTCAAACCCCAGGATTGAAACAAACATTACACCAAAGACAAATTCACAAACAAATGGTGCAGCAAAATACTGACAATTAAGTATTACGAGACCAATAAAACCTAACCTTCTTGGGCTACAGTAGCTGCTAGAAGGAAAGGTCATTTCCCAGCACTAATTAAAGCTGGATATTTACTTTTGTTGTCTCTCTAAATATAAACCTGTCAAAAGAAATAGGAGTCATTAAATGTGGTAACAAAAAAGTAAAACTGTCTTGCATGCATTCTGATCTTTTCTACGACCTGTTCCTTTATTTTTTCTTGATTCAGCTCCCACTTTGACCTTCCACCAAAAAAAAGAAAAGAAGTTTAAATTCTGCTCAATGACAGGCTCCGACTTCTGTTTTTCCATTAGCTAAGCACCAAGGCGAGACAGCATTTTGGCAGGACTCAGCAGCGTGTCAGCCAGGAGAAGTTGGCTCTTGGCTTTTTGTGCAACATTGCTCATCAATAAATTCTTCCAGTGCTGGAAAACTTCCCATCTTGCAATGCAGAATCATAGAATACCATCAACCAGAGGACATTAATATGGATTAAGGGCCTGTGGTCCCACAACTCCATGTCTTTCTTCTTTTTTTATTATCCTTCATGTGTAAAACATAAAATAAAAAGTTAAAGGCCTTCTTTTATCTCCATGTGGTTTTCCCCCGGCTTCTAACCTCTGCCTTTTTTTGTGTGACTTGTCTTAAAATGAATTGTGCATGAATGTTTTCACATTCCAGCTTGAAGGCAGGGTTCACCTGCTGAACACATCTGCAGCCCGGTGGAGTAAACAGACATACAGTATGTGTATACTGTGGAGTAGAAAGGCTGCTATTTATAGTTCTGATTCTCTGATTCACGCTTTCAGTAGGTGAAGGTGTAATCTTATATAATACTGTATTTATACTGCACCAAATTCCAGCTGCTTTTTTGTTATTAAGGTCAAATAGCTCCACGTTGTAATCTACGGTGCTTTTGCAACATTAAATCACAAATGAAAGGCACAATCATGTTTTGACTTACAGAACCATAAAGGTAACAGACATTATTTACAAAGTTGCTAACTTTGCTCTTAGTATTCAATCAGTTCTAATGAATTTAGAAGTAATAATAATACAACTATGAATGTGTTCAATTGATCGGTTACAAGTAGCCTGGTGAAAATCTTTCAAAGTGTTCTACACTTTGCTTCGTACAGAGGGTCTGGACTCTCAGCTATTGAAAAACGATGGCTTGCTGGAGGCGTTGAAGTTTAAAATGATTGGATCTGATTCATCCAATTGCCAACATTTGGCCGTGACATTTGTAGTGCATCAGCTCGACCATGAATGAAGCTAAGCTAAGAAGCTAACTGGAAATTGTGTACGCTGTAAACAACCATCATCTACTGGGAAGAGAGAAGTACCGAGCTCAATGAGATGGCTGTAAATGAGTGCTGCAGGCTGAGACAACTTTAATTTAATTTGGAAGCTTTGTAAACTTAAACTGGCTTCATTCACTTCCTCCTCTTCATTTTCTAAAAAAACATACAGACTAAAACAAAGCAGAAAATCAACGTCATCATTCACTGCTCCTCCTTCTGTTCGCTGATCTGCCCGGTTGAAATTTTACTTGAGAAATCTTTGTCTATGGGAGAAATCCCAGATGGAGCAGTGACGGGAGATTAGAATCAAGCGAAATTGCATAGGAAGACAAGGGCCAGGTTAGATTATAAGTAGTTCAGCAAGGAAAATGTTACATAGGCAATAAATATTGGTATTATTAAGCAAATATAATTACATATATTGTCTAGTCATTTTTGAAGTGATGCTCTATCCTTTTTTTTTTTTTTCTGTACCATAGTTATCAATATTATCTTATCAGTAATGACATCATCGATGTTCAGGCTAGGCTAATAGCTAGACAAACGAAGGTCCATTTTATATTATTTCACAAGCTTATAAAGGAACTCTTTATAATATATATTGATATAAAACATCAACACTACACTGTTTATTTAGTCTGTTTTGACATTGGCTCCAAATTTGGAGGCATAGCTAAATGCTAATGTATACTCAATCAAAAGCACCAAACTTTTTTTCTTGCTTATGTAGTTTCATAATGAAAATTGTGAAAACCCATTCTAACTTGTTTTAAGCTAGATATGTTTGTATTTGTCTTAAGATCCAACTAAACCAAGTTTTTACTTCCATGTTTTGTCAAGAAGAAGACATAAAGTTTGATAAAACAACAAACACTTCCCAATTAGTCTGCTGCATATTTATTCCTACTTTTCTTTCTTTTTCTTTATTTCTTCTTCCACTGCAGAGAAGGCATCGGCAGCGAAGCCTCAGGAACAGGAGGAGGAAGTCGACATTGACCTGGAGGCGCCGGAGACAGAGAAGGCTGCCCTCGCCATCCAGAACCAGTTCAGGCGCTTTCAAAAGAAAAAGAAGTAGACTGATTAAAACAGAAAAAAAATAAATAAACAATAAAAAAAATATCATAAATATATTTCAGCATATGTACAGAAATTAAAGCAATGATTGCTGGGGGTTTGGGACTCCAGGGCATAATGAGAGATTTAAATTGTTCAGGATTTATTGTTACAATATGCAAAGTGACATAAAATGCCTTTTTGCATGACCTATTGACTATTAATGATGAGAAAGTAGAAAGAATACAATTAGAAAAACTGTCAAAATAAATAAATAAATAAATAGAATTTATAATCCAGCATGATGAAATACTGTAAACTCCCTGTCACCACATTAACCTTTAAGAATGTCTCCTCATTTCACCACCCGTCCCTCGACGCTCTCAAACTTGCATCCCTGAACCCTCTACCCCGCTCCCTCTACACAACACAACACAAACCCCGGAACACAGGAAGAAACAAGACGCTCTTAGTAACAAGCAAACATCTCTCTACTGACTTGACATAACAAGCACAGTCCATGAAGGTTAATGAAACACGAACGCACACAAAGAACAGAAGCACACACTCTCTTTGGTTCCAGGTCCGCTTCGTCTTCCTTCGCCAGCACTAGGTTTTTTCTTTCACTCTCTGTCTGCCTCTGCAAGGGTGAAAAGCAACACCGAGCAACAGTCTCAGGTGTAAAATCACCTCTGGTGCTGGGCAGATATTGAATAGCCGCAGCATGCCAGTCTGATCTCACAGGTGACGGAGGTGGTGGTCATGGAAACTAGCTGCTGCCTTGCTCGGTTAGAGGCGCTTTGCCGCAGGCGAGCCTTAATAAGTGATGGGAAGTACAGACGCTCCATGCTTTACACAAGTCATTAAGACCATGCAAGGCAGCTAATGACTAACACACTGGTGACCAAGTGTGTATGTGTCAACAGCTACTGCAACTTTAAACAGTCAGTAATACAAGATACCGTTGACTAATGAGCACTTGAGAACTGAAAATCCATCCAATTATTCAGTAAATTTAAATAAAAATGACTCAAAATAAATCTCCAAATAAAGTTTCTGATATTAGACTGACTGGCCACCAGTCCAAGGATACGATGAAATGGTCATTTATTTCCTCAGTTTAATTTGTTTAAAGATGCATTGACTTTGGCAGGTAAATCTTGTGAGCTTTAAAAGCTGGAATCGATCGTCCACTAAGGCTTGCCTTACAGATTTACGGCCGTGTTTACCCAAGTGAACTGGACTGACTTGGCAAAACTGTCCAGTAAAGGAATTGTTCAGTGATTTGGTCAAATCTTAGATGTGTGTGTGTGTGTGTGTGTATTGGGCCAAGTTTAGTAATTAAATTGTCTGACTTTGATCCATTTAGGCATGCTACAAAACTGATTTGGGCATCAGGAACTAAAGAAATGCACCTTTGGTCAACTGTACCATCCAGTTTCCATTGTAATAATTCAAAAGTTTTGTTACAGACATGCAACTGTCACAATGTGCAAGCTCCATGTGTATAAATTATTGATGATAATCGTTGTCACATTCGACAATGTCTGATTTAACAGTTTGGCGGACTATGCAGTTTCTCGCTGCAGCCGAATCGCAGACGCCTCAAAGATCTGACAGAGATATCAGCTGAATGGAAGGAAGAGCTGGCGTTGACGCTCTTCATCTAAGGTTCAGACTCTTACAGGGGGGGTGCAGCTGTGGAAGTGCTCATGGCCAGGATAAAGATGACACAGCAGCAGTCTAGAAAATTTCTGACACTGCATGATATTTGTCGTAAGATGTCTTTGGTTGTGAAAGTGCTAAACTGGCTGTCAGTAATCCTGTCACAGTGTGTGATCGCAGTCCGCCAATTCAAGCATCGGGACTATTTTACTTCATAATTAAATAGATCAATGGCTGGGAGGTTAATTTTTAGCAGTTGCAATATGATTTTACATGGTTTGGTCTCTCTCTGATAGTAGCAGCTACAGTTCTGAGTTCTCTCTAAAGCAGTAATCAGTTGCATTACACATGTTTCCATAACACTGGTAGACATTCTGACTACAAGCAGGTTTCTCTGGGGAAATGTTGCCTTGTCTAAACCAGTGGTTCCCAACCCTGATCCCATAGGAACACTTTCCTACATGTTTTAGAGCAGGGGTGTCAATCTGAGTTAAAAAAAGGACCAAAATTAAAACCTTACCCCAAGCCAAGGGCCAATCTCAGTCAATATATATTAAAAGAAATCTTGGTATCAAATGTAATATAAGAAAGCATAGAAAGATCATTGACATTTATTTCTAGTGTCATACTTTCTGTCAACAGTTTAATTTATTATTTCTTAGTGATACATTTTCAAAAAGAACACCCTCAATGAAAATTACATCATTAGACTTTAAAATAAGAAAAGAATACAGAACAATATAATTAAAGACACAGTTTACTCAAGTCCGTTATCCGACATCTTCTCTTAGCTGCCAGTTCATCAACAGGAGTTTGATCGGTTTGATTTGACGTTCTTAGGATAGTGTTCCTCGAGGACCAGGGTTGGGAACCACTGGTCTAAACAAAACACTAATAATCATGAGACTTCAGTTTTATTGTCAACTGTGAGCCGATACTCAAGCTCAACCAAAGATTTTCTTTTCAGCTGCTAAACTTTGACCAGTGTGAACCTGGCTTAAGGCATTCATACTATATTTGGCCAAATACACAAACTAAAACATTGTACTTCCTGCAAGTGTTTCTGGTTATTCTCAGATAAAATGATTGTCGTTTGAAGTTGATTTTTGGATGTTAGCTAGCACATGAGTTACTGTTAGCCTTATGATTTGTATTTGGCTCATTTGGAAAAACTAAATATTGTTTAAGACAGATCTGGTGCAAAATGTTTTCTGTAATAAAGCAGTTTTTCCTCTAATTTGGTCGTAAACAACTAAGTTTTCTAGCTTACCTTGACTTTACTGATTCTAGTACCATAGTGTAAAGTGATGTACCATCCAAAAAAAGTGATACCATCAAATTTGGTATAAATACTCATGAGCTGTCTCAAACATCTCACACTTTGTAGGAGTCTGACAAAGTGACACTGTCCAATAATGTATGAAGTCACAGATTTAGATCTGCTTATTAAGATAATGGGCATCGTGTTACGTCTCCTCTATAAGTCACACTCAAAACATTTCAAAACTATTGCCTGTGGCTAAGAGCTCTCAACTTTGCTCCGTGTTGGGTTACTTACTGCCTCAGCAGGTAAACTAAACCTCCGTAATAAACCCCTGATAACAACCAGGAGAGGCTGGTGGCCATGAACCTGAGCCCTGTCACCTTAAAATTCAACACTATGGCTGATAGACAGAGAATAAAAGAAAAAAATAATTCAAATGACCCTTAATGTTAGTCAGATTTAAACTTGAAACAATAAAAGTACAAGCACATTGTACAAAAACATATTCCTACAATGCACAAGTACTGTATATACATGTAGTGGCCCAGCACTTCTCTTTATGTATGTGGCACACTGAACTGCTTCTAAAACTGAGACTTTCTGTTCATTGTGATATTAATAATCTCACTAATTACTGGAATTATTATTGGAATGTAACCTCCTTTCTATTTCGAGGACGAAAAGTGGCCGCTCTTCTATTGCCATCCCAGCCCCCCTTCCCTCCATCTTTTTTGTCTTTATGGTATAAAACAGATGACATCACCTGAGTTTGATATCATATCCTACTTTTATCCCCTGACTGGAGTTGACGTAAAAACATACATGAAACATTTACAAAACAGTCCCAAAAAAAAAAGTCCCAAATTTAGTCAACCTAAATCTTTCAGTCGCTGACGTGTCTTTGAGTTACGTATTTATTGCCCATCGCTGTTTTAACTGTTTTGGTTTCTCTTTGGATCTACAAAAATAAAAATAAGATTGATGGAGGCATGTAAGGCATCAAATACCAGGTCATTTTTTTAGCTTTTACAAAGTTTACAGAATATAGACTGTTCTCTTTGAAAAGAAATTAGCACTCATTTGAACAAACAGGTTCAAGTCAGTCAAGATGAGGAAAATTATACCCGATGGCAGGTTTGCTTGTTCTTGGAAATTTTACTATTTCATTAATTTTTTTTTCATTGGTTTGATGTGGTCAGATGAAATAAGGACAATGATTTAAGCGCAACACTCATAAGATAGAAATCTCATGAAGAGAAAGCCTAGTCCAAATTTGGTCCAAACCAAATCAACACTCATAGCTTTAAAAAAAAAAGTCAGACAATTTGGGCATGTTGACAGGTTCAAATCTTGACTATTAAAGTAGAAGGAAAAGAGATTTGATCAGGTGAAAAATGTCCATTGTGCTGTAGAGGAATTGTCACCATTTGCAGTCTGGAGGCAGTAAATAGCTACCTGTGAAAATTTAAAGGACCTTAATGTTGCTTGGCAACTGACTCAGCTGAGAAACCAAAACTAAGCTGGTCATTTCAATGTGAAATGGGTTTTGCGTTACGCCCAGGGGATATGAGGCTGTGAGATCAGTGAGAAGACGAAGTAAAGGTCACCTGTCATCGATAGGTCCTCTGTTCGGATCTTCACAGGCTTCTGCAGCCATGCTTCTGTTGGCTCTTTTTATTCTTACACACTTTTATACTAAATATGTTTATGCTTCAACTTCAAAGGGGAGAAAGGAGTTTGGTACAAATTCAGGTGCTAAAAAGAAAGAAATAAAGCCATCGATGTCACATCTTTTCCATAATCTGTCACAAGTTTGCATGTGTCAATCGAATTGCAACTTTTTTACTTCAACAAAGCAGAGAAAATCCACTTTTTTCTGTATGATGTGATAGCCAGGGCCTTTACTAACCCAATAACCTACTGTTATATTTAAGAACTTGTTAACTTTTAATAAGCCATTTGTGTGGATGCACTTTGCTTATGTAGCTACAGTGGTGATCACACGATAGATGCTGCTGCATTAAAGCATGTTCACAGTATGGCTACAAGCATTAATGAGTCATTTTGGGCCATAACTTTCAAAAGCTCATATATGTTTTTTTTTTTTCTTACATTTAACAAAGAGTTTTGACTCAGTCTGTCAGGACAGCAGTTTTTCTTTCTTTATGTCGTTTTTTTTTCTCTTTAAATCAAAGCTGTTTTTGCTTTGCTTTGTTAGCCTGACCTCATTTCACCATACCCCGAAGGCAACCAAATGCGGGTTCCGATGAGCACAGCTTGGTCACTGTGAATGAGGGAAGTATGGGTGGATTTAAAGGCTCCTCTCATGGCTGTGATTGTGAATGGAGCAGTCATAAACAGTCTTTATTCAAGATGGTTTAAGTAAGGTTTCCTCATCCTGTTTCATAACATCACAATGCTACAACGGGCAAACAGCAACTAATGCTTTTGTACATACCATTTATACTCTTCCGTCTCCTTACTGTGTTTTGTTAAATCCATGCTTGGTAACTTATTATTCTCCTCTGCTTGCATAAAACTTATCTACATCCATTTTTTCTTAGATTTCAAAAGAATATAATCATAGAGAGGAGTAATCATCACAGTATACCAACTTTTGGGCCAAGAAATGACATCTAAGCCATATTTCAGAAAACATGAAAATGAAAACACATTTAGATAACGTTTTTAGCACATTCCATCTTTAGGTTTGCTGTAAATCAGTGGTGAATCAGTTCAAACCATTTGGTGATTTACCATCATAGAAAAAGCACATTTCCAGTAAATGGTTGACTGTCTGATCACAACTATGACAAAAACACAATTTTTCTTTATGATGATTTTAAGGTGCACAACTTAGCATCAAATTGTCGGCTTACACGTCACCATGTGGCCCGTCAGTGACCAATGTTCTTTCAGGGAGGCTTCGGCCAATCAGAAAGCTCTACAGGGCCCCACTGTAATGCTTACATCATCATTACTTCTTCTACTATGGTTGGTTATTGATTCAGAACTGCTTTATTAAATCTTTTTTTTTCCATAACTTGTGTGGATACCTATGTTGTTGTGAAGTTCTCCAGCTGTTGTGTTCTGATGTAACGGCATGAATAATCCATGATTGTATATTTTAGACGATCCGTTTTCTCTGTGTACGTTGACATTTACATCTGTGATGTGCAAGTTGGTCTTTCAGAAATGATGGTTATGGTGGAAGTTCACAGAAACACCCATGTATTGTGTTTTCTGCACCAAATAAAACTTGCTGCAAATTGCTTTGAACTGTCTTCGTCTTGCATTGATTGCATTGCTTCATCTTTGTCATTAGAGATCAAACAAACTCACAGTGAAACTAAAATGACCACTGACCATTATAAATTTTGTTTTTTGTTTCTATAAGTATATTTATATTTAAGATATAGTTCCACATGTAGGGAGATGAAATAAATGAAACTGCTGAAACTCAGTTTAAATTAATAATAGAATGGCCTTCGGATCACCCCTGTCCGTAGGGTGAGGGACCCCACTCAGGTTGTGTAAAGGTGTCATACAGTCACTATCTTCTTTTTTATTGTAGACTCAAATCCAAAACTTGAAAAGCCTTCTGCTTGTTTTGACATTTTACACTTTCATGCAGTTTTCTCTTGTGTTTATTCCAGCAGCCCACAGCTTTCTTGGGCTCTATTAACTTATTTTTGATGAGAGAAATAATGATGAACAATAGTTTGAGCTCTATGCTTTCCATTGTTAGGTGTCGTATAAAGTGACCTTGTAATGCAAAAACACCATGACATCAGTGCACCTTACATACTGGACAGTTGCACTGACAACCACCCAGTCTCATTGATAGCCCCAATGTGACTTCTGTCAAACTTCAAGTGCTAATAATGCTGTCAAATGTCTCTACAAGGTATTTTTTTATGTCCGATCATCTTCACAATAATGTTTCAACTGTTGGAAACGTTAGAAAATATCTGACATCACTTCACTTGTGATGCCCACTGATTCCTGTTTTAAATGTCCCAGCTCCTTGAAGATCCAAACCTTTACATTCCCATCACTGGTCTGGTTCTAGACCAAATTATATCCAAATTGCACCATTCCTTATGGGCACTTATTTTGGTCAGTAAGTCTAGATATCCAGAAGTAATTTTGGTTTCCTAAAGAAGATTTCTTGGAGTGGACCCATTAGAGGATGCTAGTGTCTTCACCCCAGAGGAACTAGTTTCAATCTGGTCCCCTCTGGGTGCTGCTCCAGTTCAGGCAGACTTGTGAATGACACCTTATAACATGATTTTTCCATTACTGAGCTGGAATTGAGGGATTTAGTGCACTCAATTATCCACAAGGTAAATAGGACATCATGACTTTGTACACCCTCTTGACACCTTTTTAAAATCGCAAATAAAATAGGCTGTTTTTGTAGAATTCGACAATACAATAAAGAAAAGTAAATTAGCACAATTTAAAGATTCAAATTTGAAAGAGCTATAATTTTAATTAAGTTCTGTGTTTGTGGAGCTTTGTCCCCAGTGAAACAGACACTTTTATATTTGAAAAAGCTTCGGCTTTTAATATGTTGTACATTTTAATTGAAAGCAGTAAATAATATGGCGGCACACTCATTTAGATCTAGAAATATTTATAAATTACTAGTAGTACCACTGCTACTAGTAATTATCAAAATGCTTGCAAAACTACAGCTACTTCTGAAAAGGTTGGTACATTATAGTAAAATATAGTAAAATATAGTAAAAAAAGAACAGAATACCATGATTTACACATCTCATTAAGCCACATTTTATTCACACTTAGTCATCTTTCATAGAAGGCTACCCATGACGGTAAAAAGTTTTCTATTGTTCCAAAGCTAGAACAACTCCTGCATTGGTTTTACAGCACCTGGTATTGCCAGGTGGTCTCCCAGCCAAGCACTAAGCAGGCCTGCCCCTACTTAGCTTCTAAGATTAGATGATATCTGATGAGTTCAAGGTGGTATGGAACTATCACTCACAAACTGGAAGTTACTAAAACTATCGGTAGAAATGACTGAGTAAGACATTTTTGAGCTAAGTTTGACTCCAAAGGTTAATTGGCTGTAGATGATGATAAAGTTCTGAGAGTATCTGGGCAGTTTGTCCAGTGGTTTGTGAGCTATTTTGCTAACAAACAGACAAATGAACACACAGACACAGGCAATCCCAATATTAGGGATGGTTATGGATCAATGGTAGGGCAGCCAACATGGGACCAGAAAGGCACAGGTTCAACTCCCTGCCATGTCATGATGTCCTTGAGCAACTGCTTCAAGCTGCCTGCTGCTCCACCTGGGTGACTCTCATGTGTGATGGGTTAAAGGCAGAGAACAAATGTCATCATTGTTTGGAAACATTTAGTAAATATCACTGTTTTAGAAGAATAAGAAAAAGTCTTTGTAATGATTCGGATTATATGAAGGTCATTGTATGATAAGAAGAATGTCCGGATTGTTTTCTCCCACAGTCCACAGGTTCCAATCACAGTGACTGCAGGCCGTGTTTCTGCAGCTTCTCTCTGCCGCTGACTGAGCAGAGCTGGAAGCACTGCAGTGACAGAATAATTGGCAATAAAGTCCACTAACTTGGCATCACTGCATACTCTGACCCTCGGTGTCTTTAACTCTGCTCCTCAGAGCTCACTGTCCTGCAGGTGACCAAGTTTTCTTCTCCAGCACACTTCTTTCAAATTATTTAACTAAAAAAATTATATTTTCTGTAGCGTCAATGCTGAGTGCTAAGTGTCTGTTAAACCTAAAGGTAGAACACTGGCTTAAAGCTAAATAAAAGGTGAACGCTAGCTAAAAGTCAAAAGTTGCAAAACACAAGCTACGAGTTTAAAGAAACAAACATATAGCTAAAGAAAAAATTATTAAAAGGTTCTCTAAAAAATTGAGTGTAGCTAAAACACGCAAAACAGTAGCTAAAAGCTAAAAGTAACAAAAAATAGCTAAAGGTTAAAAGTAGCAGAATGGTAGGTAAAGTGACAAAATGGTAACTGAAGGCTAAAAGAAGCCAAACAGCAGCTAAAAGAATCAAAACAATAAAAGTTAAAAGTAGCAGAATGGTAGGTAAAAGTAGCTAAAAGTCAAACAGTAGCTAAAAGTAATAAAATAATAGCTAAAAGTTTAAAGAAGAATTGTAGCTATATGTAGCAAATTGGTAGCTGAAGACTAGAAGCAGCAAAACAGCTAAAAGCTAAAACTAATGGAATGGTAGCTGAAAGTAGCAAAACATAACTATAAATATAAATAATTATCATAAATAAAAAGCCATAAAAGAACAACGAGAGGACAAAAAATGCTGAATCAGCATTCACAATTTTACTCTCTCATTCTGTCAGACAGTTATGCTAAGGTTATTTAACAACCAACTCATTTCAATCAAATGTGTTGAAGCAGGAACATAAAGTGTGAATAGCACCATGGTTACTGTTTGTCTCTATGTCACTGAAATCATCTCTTTTTGGGGGCTGCGGTGAAAGCTGAGATGCTTCAGGCTACTGGTAAAGATGCCTTCTGGACGCCTCCCTAGGGAGGTTTTCCAGGCATGTCCAACTGGATGGTCACCATGGGAGAGACCCAGGACACACTGGAGAGACTGCCTTTTGGCTTACCTGGGAGCACCTTGCAGTTCTCCCAGAATCGCTGGAAGAGGTGGCTGAAGAAAGAGGGGTCTGGACCTCACTGCTCAAGCTGCTGCCACGGCGACCTGACTCCAGAACAAGTGGAAGATAATGGATGGATAAAGGGGAAATTTATGGGTACTTATGCATCTCTAAAAGGGGTGAAGAGTTTCTATAGCTGCAGGCTTTATGGAGGCTAATGCGACTATCACTAAATGTGATGCATTCTGATGGATGATCTTGAATACAAGGTTTTTATAGCATGAAAAAAGACATTGTCATAATCTGAGATTGATGGTGGTTGAAAATTCTGAAACAAAAACAAAAGAAAACTAAATCATAAAAAGAAAAATTACTAAATCTAACCAGCGTCTTATCATTTCCTGACACTGTAACTATATAACTATATGTGCGACTGTTTTGAAAAGCAAAAATCTCATATCCTGTTCAACATGTTCACCAGAACAGAAGTCCCCAAACCCCTGGGGTTTAGACTAGACCCAGGCTCCCAAGGCATCTGTTTAAGCAACAAACAGAAATTACGTAAATATGTGTAGCTGCCCATTTCCTCACCAGTGCTGCGCTGTGGGCGCGTGCAGAACAAGTGTAAAAGGGAATGTATTTGTCAAGTTCCACACATTAGCTGGGATTTTAGGTGAGAAATGACTTCCTTGTTCAAATGAATCACCTGTTGAGCTGAAGAAATCTACTGAAACATGCAGCTACACCAGTCAATGTTTTGAAGGTTGAACAGAAAACAGCTTCTGGTTGTGGGCTTGTTTTTATAAAATGAAGGCGGTTGCTCTCTTTTTATGTAAGAGTTGTCATGTTCTGTGATTTAGTTAACTGGCTCCCCCATCATGAGGTGAAAGAGGGGATATGGAAATACTGTCTGTCCATCCATTCATCATCTGTGTGTGTTGTGAGCATGACAACTTGTTACTGAGTCCATGTTGGTGTGTAAATGTGTCTAGGTGTAAGAAAGGTCCCTATAAAAAATTGGGTTGCCACGTCAAAATTCAAGATGGCTTCCACCATATATAAACCAACCATCCCAATCTTTGAAGGAAACTGCTTTCTAGCTTTGATTTCCTTAAACATACAAATTGTTTCGTCAAAAATAGGTAAAGAGCTGACTTCCATTTTGTTGTGTTGCTGCATCTAGACTTAAAAAAGGTCAATAGCGAAGTGTGTTGTTACGTCAAATTCCAAAATGGCCACTGACATATATACATATATGTAAACAGTCATTTGAGGAAATTGTGCTAGCTAGTTTTTATATTACTATAGTTTCCTCAAATGACTGAGGTGGCCAAAGATTAATCTATGGTGGGCAAGGCCAGCATTGGCCACCCTGTAGCTCCTGACCCTGGTCAGTCCAGCCGAGGTCTTCCCCGGCCCTGCAGAGTTTTGATTGTTTTTGCATGTGGGAAGTATTGTCATAGCAACGACTCTTGAGGTTCATGTGATGTCACTTTTAGCAACACCCAGCAATGAAAAGCATGGCGCTCAAACTATTGTTTACCTTTTTTTTTTAAACAAGTTGAAATAGAGCCAGAGAAAGCTGTTTGCTGCCAGAAGAAACACAGCACAAAGATACATGGGAGTGTACAATCCTTTAAAAAAAAAAATCTATATTGAAAAAATCAAAACAAACCAATTTTGGCAGTACAGTACATTATATAAAACAAATATACATATCTTTAACATTGCTTGTAGCCAAAATTCTAAACAATAAACAAACAGGAGCAGTATATTTACAATTTTAAGTGATAATAACAATAATTAAACAAGGGAAAATGAAAAAAAAAACTAAATAGACAAATAAATTAAAACAAGAACAGAAAAAGGGATTACTAAAAATAAAAGCTTTGTTATGAAAGAGGGGAAAACACGTAATGTAGTTTTTGTGCTTGATGTCTGGTTAACAAGACAAGGTTTAAAAATTGTCGAACGATTTTCAAAAACTGAGACCCCATTAGAATAAAACAATCATGGATATAACATGATTGGTCCTACAGTGTGTGGTGTCCGGCCACACGGCAAAGACAACATGTTTGCTGAATTAAGCAATATTATCAGAATATTAGCAATATTCATTTATCATAAAAAGATTAATTTAGCTGAAAAATCTCAAATTAGCTGACATTAGATAAAAACTAAAAATACAGAAAACAGTTGAAATTAGCAGAAAGCAGCTGAAAGACATACAAAAGTTTAAATTGATGAAGACAGCTCCATTCATTTTCAATGAGAAAATAAATGGCAGAAAAAGCTAAATATCCCAAAAGTATAAACTGCCGAAATATCAAAAGTCATAGCCGTAATGCCTTGAAGAAGCTGAACGTTTTGATACATAAAGAATTGTGGAATGAGATGTGTGCCAAAAAAAATGTACAAAGACAAAAATGATCTCAATAGTGTGAAAGCTTTATTCACACAAATATACAGAAACTAAGTTTGAACCCAGGCTGGACCATACAACGCAAAAACCCCAAAATACCACAATTCTGATGAAGGTTTTACTGTGTGACAGAAAATACTCACGTCTCAGTGCAGCACACACAGGCTCAGGTTGTTTCTTTCATGTATAAAATATTTTCTTTTGTTTTTTTGGTGGAAAAGAAAAAAAATAATAATACTTCAAAACGCATAGCAGAAAATGTATGGACGAACAGTGTTTCATCCAATGTTTGGCTAAGTTGTAGATAAAGTACTAATAAAAACACAGCAGCAGTCAGAGATCTATCAGTTTCTTGCTGCCTTTGATCTTTAAAAAAAAAGAAAATCTGTCAGCTTTTGAAAACTAAAAGCTGAAAAAAAAAAAAAAGAAAATTCCTGGTCTTCATATAAGTGTTGCATTCCTCGCGTTGATTGAATCTTGTGATCTCCGGCCTCAAATCCCTCACACACAATCAGAAAGCCCGTTGCATAATGACATATGAGTCTAACATGCCAAAGATTATGAGGGAGAAGATTAGATCAGACAGCATCACATCAAATCACATCTGAGGCCAGAGATGATGATGATGATGGCGATGATGATGATGCTGTCAGATATGTCTTTTGTGCTTAGCTGTTTATACTGAATATGGTTTTCATGGAAATCCTCTGCTGGCCTGAATATTCATGCTCTCATATCTCCGTTTAGGCTGAAAAAAAAGACTTGAGTCATCAAAGCAGCATGAAAAGGTATCACTTGATACGGGGTATCACACACATATTAGAGTGAAAGAAGTGTGTGAAGGTAATTCCCTAACCTAATCCTGGAACTACACACACACACACACACACACACATAGCTATTTAAAGAGGGCAAACGTGATACAACAGGCAGGATCTGAGGCAACAGAGCAGCTCACACGTTGAGCTCTGCCTGTGAATGAAGCATTGCGGTGTTGGAGCGTTTCTTCAGCTGCTTGTCTCTGACTGGTGAAGCTGCAGGATACAAAGTATGTACAGTCACATGGAAAAACGCTTCAGTGATTCTTTGGCTAAAAATAAAACCCCACTGCAAGCAGCCATATTTAGCTGTGCAGAATTTAAAATTACAGAATCTAAAAAGAAAAAAAAAAGGGTTATGGAACAGAATCAGATTACTTTAAACTCGCTACAGTTTGGATTAAAGGGGATTGAATATCGTATTACTTGTTGTCAGGGCTGTTTCAAGGCATTTTGGGGGACCTGGACCTGCTCATGTTGGACCTCATGTGCATTTATGTTTAAAATTGTCAACTGATTTTCAGAGACTAAGAGATCCCACATATGATGAAAAAAAATCGCAGATATAACAAGTTTGGTCTTACATGAGGTGGGTAGAGTACCCAAAAGTTGTACTGAACATATTTTTAAGAAAGGATTCAAGTAAGAGTAAAAAAGTACTTGGTAAAAAGGTTACTCAAGTACTGAGTAACAAGACATCAATCATTTAATATATCAAAATAGCATCATCAGATGGACCAAAATATAAAGCTAGGTGGAAATTTTGGTATTTTAAAGGTCAAAATGACAATACTTTATATAAATAACATAATTACCATTTCAGGCAAAAGAAACATTTTTACAAATTAATTTTTTTCAAAATAAAATGTATGAAACTAAAAAAAACTGCAGGTGTGTGTTTGTCTTTCTCATTCGGTCAAGTTACTCACAGTGGGTAGAGTATCCAGAAATTTGACTCAAGTAAGAGTAGCAATTATTCATAATAAAATTACTCAAGTAAAAGTAAAATGTACAGCGTAGTAAAAAGACTCCTTAAAGTACGTTTTTCCTTAAAAGTTACTCAAGTAAATGTAACTGAGTAAATAGTTACTACCCAAGTCTGGGTCCTACAGTGTGTAGTGTACAGCCACAGGGCAAAAGACACACTACACACAAACAGATTTCACTCACCAACATACAGATGTTAGGAAATGTGAGACCAATCGAGATCAAACGTAAGTTCAGAGTAAATAAACATTGCCGACGAGGAAAAAGCAACGGTGATAGTTTGTGGACTATTTTTAACAGAGAAAAAACAAAAAGACATCTCTGCTGTCCATCGCACTTTCTGGCAGTTGTTTTGTCTTCTATATTTTGGATTTCCCACACTTTCTGAGCGGCTATATGTCACGTTCAACAGACTGATGCTGCGTTCACACTGAACGCGATTTGAGCGTCAGGAGCGTCAGGTTTACATGCAAAGTCTATAGTGGACGTGCGTCAAGCAGCTTCAGGAAGTGCGCGATTAGAGCGGCGCAATTTCAGCGATTTAGATGATTTGTTTGCGTTCGACGCGGAGTTCAACAATCTGAACTTTTGCAGCTCGACACGGCGCGTCAACCAATTAGAGAGACTCCACTGTGTGACGCATTGACAGATTTTCCACCGGGACAGTTTCCTGAATGATGTCCACTAACCTGAGACTGATGGACAGGAGCTCTTTAGCTGAAATCGAGTGCCTGTAGTCGGTGTCCTGGCAGGAGGTATCGGCACCGATGCGAGTCAGCGGCTCATCAAACCGAGCTCTGGACATAAATAGTTCTGAAAGCGAGTCTCGTCAGCTCGCAGCTCCTGGGTGGTGAAACTCACCAAACTCAGAACGTCTCGGAATTATCTGGTGAATTAATAATCTGGGGAGCTCTACGTTCTCTTGATCTCAGTAAATAAAACAAAGCCACTTTCTTTATTTCAGCCGACATTAAACAGAGACCAGCAGAGGAGGGAAAAAAAGGCTCTCAAAGTGCTTGACGCGCGTTAAGATTGTTGGAAGGTCAAAATTGGTCCAAAACTTAGCACAATTATCTTGTCATGTGAACTAGGCATTGGTTAATAGGAGTGGACCCCGGGATACTGATAACATTGTTGTTACACTTTACAGCATTGACCAATATCGAATTAAAAAAATCACTCACACAGTTTGTCATTGCATTTAGGACATTACGGGTCATTGTCTGTGGGCTCTAGGTCAGCTTTGGGTCATAGGCAATTGCCTGCCCTGTTGCAACAGGCTTATTTGTCCAAGCGTCCTTCATGATGATGTTTCACATTTGCATTAAAATCCAGAAGCACCAACAGGCAAATTTTGACTGAGGTTTCTGTAGCTTCCTGTTGGTTTGTCACACATGCAAATGGTAAATGGCTTCAACTCATACAGCGTCCGCACAAACTCTAAAGTGCTTTACACTTCAATCATTCACACGCTGATGGTGCAACAGTATCTTGCTCAAAGACAACGACTGAAACAGCCACCAGTTACGGTACAACTCCCCATTCTGCAGCCATCCCCCCTAATGTTTGGAAATAATACAAACAAGTGGAGGTCTGAAATCTCTGGAAAATCAAACCAGGTCGAACTTTCTTACCCTTTGCTTCCACCACGTTTTCTTCACAAAACTCGTATTAATTATGACACTGGGCACAATAACCTTAGAATCACAAAATGATTCTAACTCAGTCAGTTGTACAGATCTTGTGGTAAAAGTGGGCATGGTAGTAGCTGAGAGACATTCCCAACACATACGTTGGGTGCTACTAGATTGCAAGAGAATTTGAATGTACGATGTTGGAATTTCAGACAAACATTGTTTCCCGTAAAAATGATTTTAGACAATCTTTAGATTTTATTTAAAGATAGTAAAAGTTGTAAGGTATTTGCCCATATATTTACCTTACTTCTTTTACTTGGCAAAAATAGATTTGTCTCCTTTCAGATTAAATCGGATGTAGATAGATGTAGATCTTTCGTCACTGACAGGAAGTTTAAAGTGTAACTGTGAGCTACAGCTGCTAATTTCATGATAAACCAGAGTCAGCATCAATGAGTTACTTAAGAGCTTAGATTTTCAGTCAGTTTGAGCTGACGAGGCACTTGCTAATGGTATAGAGTTGGGTTTAGATGGTATGTCATTCATTATTCACACAACAACACTCTTTACACTACCATTCAAAGGGTTCAAACACACCTTTCAGAAAAATCTGCACGGCTTTAGCAAGTCTGGATAAGCCTTTTCGACAATCTTCCACCTGAGATCAACAGGAAGTGTCACAGTTTTCTGAGTGCTAATAGTGCCTCTTATTGCTTTTATACCCAGCTGAGAGATGTCACATGATCGGGTCCAGGAGGTATCATCTCAGCGGAGGGTTGAGTCCTCCGGTTGCTGCGGCACAGTAAGGTTATCACTAACACAGAGTGACACTATCCGCACTGACTCAGTAATGCTCACTACCCCTACCGTATCCTCCGGGAGGAGGTGAAAGCGCTGATGCTCTGTCTCCAGAAACCGGAGAGCGAGCCCCGGGGAGGAAAGGCGGAAGGAGGTGGGGAGGAAGTGGAAAAAGCAACATGCAGGTTTTTTTTTTCTGAATTTTCTAAAGGAGAGAGGAGAAATGATAAAAAGTAGAAAAAAAAACTAGAAGCGAAATTTTCTGTTTACTTCCCCCATCTACACCACTCCAGGGCTTTCTTTTAAACTGAGATTCTCTGTTGTGTTTGGACTTCTTCATAAGCACCACTGTTTTTGTAAAAAAAAAAAAAAAAGATTTAAAACACTATTTTTGGTTTATCCATGTGAGCTTGAAATAATGGACTTCTAATCAGTATCTCACTGGGCTGCCACTATTTGCAACTCAAATTTGTGAAATTTTTTTTTTTTTTTTTTTTTCATTGCCACTGACCTTTGAGCATTTGCAACAAAGTGAGTTGCGAGTATTCAGCAGACAAGTTTTGAAAATTATAGCCTATTTTTGTGTGCAAAACTGTATTTTATATTGTGCACATTATTTTCTTAAACACATTTTCCTACATCGTACCCACCTTGACTTGTTTTTACCCAACTTGGCAGCATTTGTTTATTTAATAATCTCCAGGGGTACATTTTAAAAACTAAGATCTAAAATTCATTGTTTATCTTTCACATGGGTTTTGCTAGCTGTAGCCAAGTGTCATATTGGTTTACTCCTGACTTATGTCAGTATCTCACTGGGCTGGGACTAGTTGGAGCTAGAATGTCTTGTGACATTTGCAAGGATTCTTCATTTCTTTTTGCATGTCACATTCAATCAAGCCATGTTTCCATCCAATTTTAATGCGAAATTTGAGCAAACTTTTAAAAAGTCTCAAAAGGGGGGGGGGGGGGGGGGGA